>OX402535.1:1351646-1761776 GCA_948098885.1 Drepanosiphum platanoidis
AGGAACCATATTAATACTGAAATATTCAAAATAATCCATAAATACGAGTATTTGAAAAAAACTCAATTATCATCTGATTGGTTTGAAATTATAAATATCTTGGATTGACATGTTTACGAATGACCCAAAAAAAAATTAAAAATGTATATTTATATTTTCTTGGGAGTTATCTTCGAATGAAAATCGGTATAAATTACCATATAAATTACCTACCATATGCACATTAAAAATTGATTAAAAATCTATAAACACATAAAATGATTTCATATTTATTTTTACTTACTGTTTATAATTCGTTTAAATTCAATTAATTAAAAACATAGATGGTTATAATGAAAATAATTTTGAAAATTTACAAAAAAAAATAGGAATACGGTTAGTCGCGGTTAGTCGCGTGGTCTACAAATTGTAGACCAGTAGTAATATTTTTGATTTGTTCAATCACACAACGCTCATCAACAGTCACGGTGGTACTGATTACAAAGTAATAAACATAAACAACAGCTACCCAAAAGTACAAGACACTTTAAGTTATTTTTAAAGACTTGAATTGATAATATTTATTGCTGGTCTACAACTGTAGACCACGCGCCTAACGAAGGGTTAACTGTGCGCTCCGTATGTGGAACTACGAGGGCCCCTCGGTGAGGGAAAGATGGGGTATTTTAATATAAACCTTTTTTTTTCTATAATATTAATAATGTACATAATATGTTCCCATTATATTATGCATTATCTTATGATAAATTCAACAAGAAAAAATATTACTTGCCTATAGTATCTTTTTTTGAAAAGAAATCGACGATTTTCGCACAACTGGCTAGAAATTTGAAGTGTATATACAATTGCGAGTATAAAAAATTGAAATCGAAAATGCATATTTTTCCAAAAAAATTGATTTTTTTCCTTCTTAAACCTGTATATTTCAACTAACATTGAATTATAAAACTCAAAAAAATTTTATTTTAGGCTCAATATAAGATGTCAAAATGCCAACCAGTTAAAATTTTTTTTTAGCTTTAAATAGTTTTTATCTCGTATTTATCAACAACATCTGATGTATTTCATTTTTGGAATTCAGAATAATTTTTTTGCATATTTAACCCTTTTTCAGCTCCTGCAACTTCCGAGCCCTAATTATTATTGTCCAGGGTTCGGATTTTATAGCATTTACTAGGTACTCAATAATAGCAGGCATGTCAAACTCAAATTGGGCCAATTATATCGAATAGTTTACCGTTTGGGCCGCACATCAAAATTTAGCGAAAAAATTAGTAGCCGTTTGACATGCCTGTATTATAGGATAATGATGGCAGAGTGGGCTATACGACGTTTGTTTTACGCGTCGGCGACTCTAAATATGAAATTTTATTTTGTTATTTTTTTAGCATATTTTAGAAGAATTTTAGATTTTCAGTGCTATTTTCGTTGAAGTTTTGGTGCTATTATTTGCTAATATTCTTAATTCAACGCTTTATTTTGTATTTTTCATAAATCTCGTTTCATATTGAAAATTGATAAATAATATTATGATATCATTTAACATGTCTCATAATCTCTTTTTAATAATTATTATCAAGTTTATTTTTATGTAATAAGATTATAAAATTATTTTATTTTCTTGAAAGAAGACGAATTACTATATTTGATAATAAAGTTTACTGAAAAGAGTTAATATTATTTGTAATTTATTTCATTATATACTCGTAGTATGTTTGTGTATTATTTTCAGAGTTATTAATTTTGCAGTTCAGTCTTAATAAGTGATGATGTACATTTAAATTAATAAAAAAATGATTAAAATTGCGTTATCCCGAGTTAATATTTAACAAGTCACTCTTTACTGGCTTGTCTACGTGATATTCAACTAGTCCGGGAGGAGTCGAGTTCTTGAAATGTTTCCGGTGTCTCTGAAATAATTAAAATTACGATAAAGAATGAAAAATAATCTCTTTTTAAATAGCCCGGCGATATCGAATATGTTTATTCATTTTATACCTTCTTCCATATGATTGTAGATTCTATAATAATATACCATCGACTGTAATTTTGATTTGTATTTATTGATTTTTTTTTTTTTTTTTGCTATTTTTGATGTTTTTAGGGCATATTTTAGAATTTTCGGTGCTATAAAATCCGAACCCGGTTTATTACAATCGCGCTTTTTTCGTTAACGCGGGGGGGGGGGGGGGAGAAGGGGGGGCTACGACGTAACGGGAGATTTCCTCCCCGGCGGCGGAGATTTCGAGACTTTGCCGGACTTTGAAGTCCGTCGTCGAAAATCCAGTCTCCGCGGCGGCGCGGGCGTGACAAAAGAGCGTTTCGAGAGGGCGGACCGCTCTAAACTATTTCGGTCGAGCGTGACGCGTGCCGCACGAGCTGTGCACACTGCACCAGTCGACGACCGCGTTTCGCCCGAGACCGAAATCATTGCCTCGCGCGCGCGAGCCACACGTACTGTGTTTTTTTTTTTTTTTGTTTTTTTGTCGCGCCTTTTTGTCTTTTGTCGATACTACCGCGGTAACGGTAACGCTGCGGGGCAACGACGTAACAAAGGATTTGTGTTTCGCAAGGACCGCGGTGCGGATTTCAGTGTCTGGCGGCAGGGATTTTCACTTTTCCGCTCGCCGGACGGGAAAAAGGTCATTTTTTCCAACGCCGCGACCCCGTCGTCGTCGAAAATTAAACTTTCGTCGTCGCAGGCATGACGGAAAAAAAGAAAAAATGTATTATTATTATTATTTTAGCAAGCTATTTCGTGACGTATTTCGGTGACATAATTACACCCCCCCCCCCTCCCCCCCCGGATGATATGGAAATACAGGTGCGTACTTATTCTGTACCCCGTGACTTTTCACTGACGAGGAAACCATACGTCGAGCAGTAGAGAGGTTAGAATATAACGCTATAATTGCAAAACGCGCAGAATTGGAGAGAAAATAAAACCAACAACGCTACACACTAGGCTGACCATGAAAACGAATAAACGTAACTGTCTCGCGACCTCTCTTCTCCTTTTTTTCACATAAAATCATAGCAAATCTTAGATAATTGATCTTGGTTATATGTACTTGCAATTTCATATTTTATCCGTAGTGAAATCTAAAGTGAAAATTGGTTGATAAAAAATTGTTTTCTTTTGTAAAAATAGGGACAGTTCCGTTTTCCCCGATTTCCTTATACGATCTGGTGATGACGATTTTTCAAAAAAGAGGAATCGTCAGAATCGTTGACACGATATTATAATAATCAATTGCGGGACGAAGTCCTCTCTTTTATTGTACATCGCGGAATGTTACAGGCGTATATCCAAAACATTGTTTACGTCTACAACGCTCGAAATTGATTACATTATAATACGATTTGACGTGATGCACTGCGCACGCGAGATAATATATACTTCGATAGCGACGACGCGCGACGTATGCAAGGACTTTGTCAGATATTCGTTTCAGTATTTTCGCAAAATATAAAGTAGGTAATGAGTGCACTCGATTATCATACGTATATAATATGAACTTTTGTAGTTTCGAACAATTTCAAAAACAATATTTCCAAAATGTGCTACATACGAAATGTCCAATATCGATGTGTTCTAATTACACAGGCACACTCCGCGTGTGTCGCGCACGTCGAGCAAACGGAGAACGACTGAACAAATCGCCGACGACGACGATTAGATAGGCTGCACGGTTTTCGAATCGCAGTTACGCCTACGGTTGTTATCATAGTCTGGTTTTCAGTGACACGTGGCGTGATGCCCATAGACAGTGAATCGTTGCTCCTCTCAAACATTACAATAAATACATTTAAATAAACACGTTGAATTTTGACCGGGTTCTTAAAATGTTTTTTTTTTTTTAGATCAATATTACTTTATGCATTTTGTCGATGAAATTTTAAATTTTAAATCTCCATAATTACTCGGTAATTTCGTTTTTACCTGAAAACAATGCGAGTTTTACAGCGTATGATAAATAGTAACGATAAGAGCACGATTAAAGTTTGTTGTTGTTGTTATTATTATGCTTGCCCTGCTGACGAGACTACGCCGCGCCATTGGCCGTGGTTGTTGCCCGTTCTCGGATTTAACGGATTTCGTAGAGAAATTAAAAAGAATACTACCTAAAAGAGTGCCGCGTAGATATTTTTAACGTACACGCTCGATTCACGACGACCGAGAACCCCGGCGGAACAAAACGTCATACGAAATTCCAAACGCTCGTTCGCGTGTACCGGCATTTTCCGGCGCGCGTTTTTCGTCATAGTAAATAATATTATTTGTGAAAAAAGAACAAAGATGATAAAGAAAAAACCAAAACAAATACTCCGAGAACTCGTACGTCGTCCCGGTCCTGTGTCCAACGTCGGTTTACACACACACACACACACACACACACACGAATTATTAAATATGGTTAACCAATACCAGGTTAGGTGATGTAATTTAATCGCGCCGATTGAAACGTCGTCGTCGCGTCGATGCGATTTGTTCTCGCGGTAAATCCACGTGTCGGCACCACACAGCCATCATGTTTTGGTCGTATGAATAGTGGGGGGGGGGGGGGGAAATCAATGGCCCTTGAAGAGCATTACAGTTTCAGGACTGAAAGAATTGCACAAGAAAATCCATAAAATGTCACGCTCATCTTTCTATGGAATTTCAAGCGAGTATCTCCTGATCACATGATATGGCCTCTTTCCTCCCCTCGACTCTATGAATGCATAATGCAGGTTGAAAATAAAATATGAAAAAAAGTTTCTTCGTCCCATCCTTGCCGTCAAGTATCGGAGTTAAGAGTTATCACGCTTAGGATGAGTACACTTTACTATAACAAGGAAGGCGCCGACGGCTCGTTAAAGGATTTGCATATTTCATAAGATTACGTGTGTACGGGTTTTCGTCTAGTGGCATAAAAAAAAAAGAGAAAAAAAAAAAGAAAAAAAAAGAAGAAGAAAAAAAGAATATCGAAGCCTCATTTATAACCGTTTAAAACAATTTATTTTTAATAACAGTATACTTCGAACGCGTGGAAAAAAATCAATACTTTTTAATACCATTAACATTTTTAAGAAACAATATCGAATTTCACAAAAATGATAAGTTTTAGTTACACCGTTTCAAATTAATGTTTAAAGTCACTTTTATGTTGATGAAACTTGTACGGTTAAAAACTTTTCTTTTTTTTTTTTTTATTAATTTTACAGTACGTAAAATGTGTCGTATCTCTCTCTCTACGAGTTTATATGGAAATAGAAAAGTGTGTTTAATTCAATGGATATTTTTTACAAAGTGTAATAACGAGTTTTTTTTTTTTTTTCAATTCTACTACTATAGTGTATTTCTCAAATCAATTTTCCATTAACACAGCGAAATAAAAAGTATTTTTCAATAGTAAAATATATTGAAATGCTCAAATGAAAAGCATAATTTATTTGACATACGTCGTCGTATTATAGGCATTCGAATCTGTGGTGAAACATATTATAACGTACGTATATTCGCGTGCGAAAAGATAAGAAAATACATTTAATCTGCATAGATATTTAATTTTGAATATTTCAACGTTTGATGTAAGTATCTGAGCATTTTTTTTTTTTTTATACATGAATCAGGTAGACTAGGGTCGTCTTTAGTATTAACACAAGCAAACATTTTGTTTTTTCAGTATAACTTATGAGGTACTTGACGAAAACGTTTCTAAAACCTTTCGCCGTTAACCGAAACCCTTATTCGAATTTAAAACAAAGGATCACCGCATGACATGTCTAAACACGACCCGTTTAATACGCATTTGGTGACGTGCGCAAAACCCGAATCAGCCGTCAGCTTATACCTTTCACAGTCTTTATCCCGTTCAAGGATCAAAAAAAGAGTGGTCGACAAGTTCAGTCTCCGATTGCGATCTCGGATTGCTTTCGGATCTTTAAAAGCCATTTCTCGAATCGTTTCGGCGAAACAACACTAAAGGAACGACACTGAAAAACAAATTATAATTTATATTTATCGAGGTGCAGGTCGAGTGAATTCGAGCACCTCGAGTGCAAAATATCTATCCCCGTTCACTGAAATTTATTGAGTCGGGGATAAAAAAAAAAAAAAAAAACACGAAAATAGTATAATATATAGTGAAACAATAGTCCTGGAAAATGTATGTAGTCAAATGCATTTTCACGCCATGTTTTTAAACAATGATAAAAATGATAGTGTGATGATCGAGACGTACGTATATATTTATATTACTAGTATTCACTGCCAATATTTTGCTCAGCTTCAAATGACATTACGGTTTGGCGTGATTATTACAAGTAGTGGTGTTAACCATACCTAATCTAACCATAGTGTGCATACTGGATATCATCATCGCGTGTATTCAAAGTTTTTTCCCGACGAATTGACTCATAATTGCACAATCGTGGCTCTATACGAACGATTATTTCTCGATATAATCGTAAATAACAATTACGGCAAACAACAACGACAACAGGGAAGAAAAAACAGGCAAGAAAACGAATTCATAATAATTATTGCGCCGATTGACGCGTTGGTATCTACGACGACGCGGTCGATTTTTTATTCCGTACAGATCATCTGTGTTTTAAAGAAAACCCACAGACGTTTGTAATAAAACGTCGCACCGCACCGTGCGAGTCTAAAGACACTTTGATTTAATCGTTGTTCCGCAACGAGATTAAAAAAAAAAAAAAAACAAAAAACAATATTGTACATTATTATTATCAAATCACACTTATTCGGCGTGCGAAATGAAATTATTCCGCTATAGGTCACGAAGCGCGCGCGCACGCTTTATGCGAAACGTCACGATTATTTGATATACCTGTCGTCGGATCGCCGTCGATCTGTTAAAAACAACGCGCGGCAAATCCGATGACTATAATGTAATGCGTAATGAAATAAAAAAAATAAAAATCGTAAAAAAAAAACACGACGTATATTGCTAGTGGAAAACAAACTTCGTCGGCGGCGGCGCGGTATACGTATACATCCATTAGCCGCGGGGGAACGAAAGTCACAAAACGACCCAATTAGCTCGAAAACAGTTATGAAAAATAAAAATAAAATCTACACCCTTACACGCGGAGTAAACGCACATTCCGCGCGCGGTTGATTGTAAACGCGAAAAGCGCACACGACGACGACGACGACATACCGGACGTTCGAAAGGGAAAGAAATTTTTATTGGCAAAGCAATATCCGCGCCGCCGCCGCCGGGCTCGGGGGCGAGTGTACATATTTGCAGTGTCTCTATAATAACCCGTTGTCACGTCCTCCGCCGCTACCGCGCGCGCGCGCGTGTATATTATAATAACGACGTCTTTGCACGTTCAAACCGTGTCGGCGGGCAGCGACGAAAAGACCGCGTGTCATACGAACGGCACTCGCTCGGGGGTTGCGAAAAAGAAACACGTCTCGAACGACGATTAAATGCCGACGACGCGCGTTTCTCCGGGTCGGACGGGTCGCGTGGGGACTCGCGCGGTCCGAGGGGATCGCAGGCTTATCCGTCTCGTCCGAGTGTTTTTCCATCGTAACGATTCGCAGTATAGTATATCCTTAATTACTCACTGCGCGCCGCCGACACCTCGGAAACGGTCGACAAAACCACGACGTGTACCGCAGCCGTCGTCGTCCCCGTCCGGCATTAATATTGTTATTTATTTTATTTTTTTTCCACGCCGACAAATCGACCTAACCGCCGGTCTACGATTTCGCCCACGCCACGGTTAACCTCGAATATCGCGTTACGGATTACGCGTGTGTGTGTGTGTGTGAGAAGAAAAGGCGCGCTGTCACGGCGAGGATAGTCGGACGATTGGTTTCCGAGCGAATCGCTAAAAACAATGCTCGCACGATATTCCGGGCGTGTGCGGGCGCGCGGGTGCAACGTATGCAGCGAATGCTGCTGCTGCTGCTGCTGCTGGTGCACCAGGACGTTTTCAAAGGACCCATTCGTAAGCCAAATATGGGACGCCGCACCTTTTTTCGTCGTTAACGAATTAAATCTATTCGAAAATGTATTTCGCTTGAATTCACTTGGAAAACTAAATAGTAAAAAAAGATAAATCGCATTGTTATTCATACACGAAACCTATAAAAAAAAGGGGGGGGTTTTTCATTTGCCCATGTGATATATCAACTTTACACGACGATTTGCGTTTAAGAGAATCCGTTTGTAAGTTTTAATTCAAGAGTGAATTGACCTATTATCAGACTCGAACGTTTCCCACGTTTTCTCGCTAGTTGCTCACGTGAGTATTTTTCAACTGTAACGTTTTACATACTTTGACTAGCGTCAAAATTAAAATATCGAAAAAAATCCAACAACGTGACACACAGCTAATGTTCTGATAGTTAAATTTGATAAATTCACTCTGTTATTAAAACTCACTGCACGAAAATGATTCTTCTGAACTCAAATCGTACGTTTGTTGATCGAGAAAACAAACACTTAACCGCCGCCGCGCCGGCCAGTCCAACCAACGATTGTGTTCGAGTCAGGTTCGAAGATTTGTATAACTGGTTAGAGATTTAAAATAAAAGACACACAGACACATTCAAAAAATGGGCCCGGGACGTTGCATCTGAAACACAAGTGTGCGCACGCCTGTAATGGAGCCGAACGATGCGAAAAAAAACTATTACGACGATCGATCGATCGATCGATCGATGCGGTACAACAATACCGGTGGTGGTGCGACGATACCGGTTTGCGGAGGGAAATGAATGATTGGAAACAGCGTGGACGGGATAAAGCTCGCCGTCCTGTTCCTATAACCGAGAGCACGCCGCCGCCGTTCGGACAAACGCCGTCTGAGCGTTATAAAGGCGTTCGAATCGATAACTTTGGACCGGCGGCGGCGGCGGCGGCGGCGGCGGCGGCAGCAGCGACGGCGGCGGCGACGACGACGACGACGACGACGACGACGACGGGTTACGCGTGACGACGACATAATATTATTACTATTATTATATGTTTATACCGTCGTCGTCGTCGTCGTCGTCGTAGTAGTAATGTTATTATCGTCGTTATTATTGCGTATTATACGTTTTGTATACGGCGAGAGCGGAAGAGGCGGCCGCCCGCGCGTCGCTCGCGAGTCTCTCCGCGGGCGCGTTTTATCATCGGGATAACCGGTGTGATGACGGATTTCCACAGCCGTTTTATATTTTATTGATTTTATCGTCGTCGTCGTCGGTGGCGGCGGCGGCGGCGACGGAGGCTGCCGCCGAGGACGAGACGAACGAGTATTACACTTCTGGACGCGATAATGATATTTTTCCACTCGCCGTGATATAATAGCGGCGGCGGCGCGCGCGCGCGCGCGCGCGATGGATTACGTAACGCGCGCTTTGTCGCCGGCGGAAGTACGAACGCTCGCGCGCGGGTCGGGGGATGGGGGGGGGGGGGGGGCAAGGGGACTCTGGGAAGAGAAAAAAGCAATTTTAATATTGTATTACGTAAACAAAAAGCGCGTTTTTTCTCGGCTTTAAGGTAAAATATTAAACGAGCCGGTTGTTTTTTTTTTTTTTACTTGACGGATAATGAGCCGGTAGTGTGTAGTGGTAGTAGTAGTAGTGACGGTGACGGTGATGCACAATAGCTGCAGCTGCTGTCTGCTTGGTGACGTACGACGATCTGACGATGATGACTGCGGCGATGATGCGTTGTAGCGTCGTGTCGACGCCAGAGATCATGTCGCGTCGCCGGGCTGATAGTGACCCGCACAATCGACCATAACAACAAGCCCGCGACCACGGCGGTCCGCTGCTGCTGCTGGCCGCACACGACGACGACGACGATGCCGTAACACGGTGCGGGCTACGCGGCGTCCCATAATATCAGTGCAGACGGCGGCGTAACGCGGCCGACCACCACCGAGCCGTCGTGGCCGCCACCGCCGCGGCGGTAACGGCAACTGCGGTGACGTTGGCGAGACGGTCGTCGTCGTTGGCGGTGGCGGTGGCGGCTGTGACGTGCAGCGATGCAGCGTGCAGCGTTGCAGCGTACAGCGATGCGACGTGCAGCGATGTAGTGGCGGCGGCGGCGGCGGCTGCGGCGGCGGCGGCGGCAGCGATTAGCGAGTCGGCGATGACGGCGGCGGCGGGTACGTGCGGTGCGACGGCTACTTTGGATGCGACCGAGGACGTGGACGACGCTGCCATCGCCGGCGACGACGACGACGACGACGTGGTCATGAGTCCACGCGCGCACGTATGTCGGTGTCTGCAGGCGGCCGGCGGCGTGTCGCCGACCTGCGGGCGAGCTGCTGCCGCTGCTTTTGCTGCTTTTGCTGCTGTGGCCGACGTGAACAGCGACGCGAAGACGGTATCGTCACGGAGTTTTCGTATTTATTTTTCTCGAAATACGTCGAATTATCAGCGCGACGCGAATAGAAGAGAAACCGACACACACACACACGCGCGCGCGCGCACACACGACACGCGGGCAAAGACGACGACGGCCACGACGACGACGACGACCACGACGACGACCACGACGACGACTACGACGACGACGACGACGACGACGACGACGACACACACGCAAAACCGGGGGGGGCGCGACCGTCTGCGAGACTACTACTGCCCTTCCGGGGTCCGGGGTATATCGCCCGGTGGCGGCGCGAGAGGGCGCCGGCGGTGGCCATCTTTCGCCGCCGCCGCCGCCGCCCGATCGATAGGACGCGCGCGCGCGAAGCCCCACCGCGCACGGTTTTCCCGGCGCACGCTCTCTCTCTCTCAGCCCCCCCCCCCCCGTCTCTCTGTCCGTCTCGCGGACTGTGTAGACCTACAAACCCACACACGCACACACCCACCCACCCACCCAACCACCCACTCACTCGTCTCCGGGCGGCTACGCACACACGTACTGCATAAACGCGAGCGCGCCGCCGTAGTTTTTATATTTTCGACTACCGTCCGCCGCCGCCGCCGCCGCCACGGCGGTGCGTGCGCGCCAGGACGAGGCGTGATCCTGCGGGCGACGGGACGGAGGACAAGGCGCGCCGCACACGCACCGTATATAATATGTGAGCTCGCCGGGGCGGGCGGCAGGAGGAGGACCGCACGCAGTATTTTATCGGCCGACAGTGAAAAAGGAGAACGGCGACGAGGCGGCGAGCGCGCGCACACCGCGCGCGCGGACGTGGAGCGCGGAACCGACGTTTCGGGGGAGGGCGAGCGAAAAAAAAAAAAAAAAAAAAAAAAAACCCCTAATAGATAATGTGTTCACTTTCTATCCGCCCTGCTGCTACACCCTGCTTTCTCACCCTCTCTCCTGCACTTTCTCTCCGTCTCTATATCTTTTACGCGGCGTGTGCGTCTCGGTTGCTGACTACGACGACGACGTACGCGCGCGCGCGCGCACACACCACTAGCTGTAGCTACCGCCGCCGCCGTCGACGCTGTCATAGCTGGACACACTCAATCACGCTCGTAAAAAGAACCAGAGGAAAACAAAAAAATTGAAACAATCGCCCCCCTCGAGATCACTGCGTGCGTGTCTTCGATCCGCGGCGCGCGTTTCGAGGCTTTGTTCGCGAGTCGGTCGCGGTTTTCGTCCTGTTTTAGTGGCTAATTATAATATTATATCCCGACACAGAGGTGTCCTCCAACTCGGCGCGGCGTCGCAAAAGAATTGCGCGCGCTCGACATACGTAATATTACGATCGACAACAGTTTTTCGGCGTCGCGTCGTCACGTCTTATTGGAATAAAAACGCGAACTCGACACCGAGCGAGTAATCTAATACCGTTGAAACGAACGTTTCATTCGCGCGTTCATTTCGCCAGCCTTTTTCGGTCCCCGCCGCGATGTTTAATAAAATATTCAAACGCCAACAATACACCGTTAAATAAAATCCGCGGGTTTCGTCAATTAGCGCATTTTTATGTATAACGTTTATTGTACGAATGTAAATATTATTTCGCGATCGCAATAAAATGTATTATTTATGTTTCGATATTATTATTCGTCTGCGCGTGATCATTAAATAATTCATTTTAACGGGAAAATCGTTATAAATATAACCACCGGCCAATTGTGTACACGTATACACAACGCGGACGATTTTCATCAATTGAAATATTGTTACATTTCATATTTTCGCGGAAAAAAAAAAAAAAAACGCTTTCAATATATTACTTTTTTTTTTTTTTTCATAGAATTAGGTATTCGTATCTGGTATACGGTGCCGCGCATTCTGCTGTTGTTGCCGCGTGATTATTCACTATCTGCCGATGATAAGTTTACAAATTTTAACATTTTATGCTCTCAAATATCGAGTTATTTATTAATTTTCCCCTCGCTTAATAATATGATCGTTGAACGATATGTGCCGAAAACGAAATCAAAATAAATCCAATCCGAACGACTTGTAAATATTTTTTGCGTCCAAGACAAAACCACGTGAAATGTAAACTTTACCTGAACAAACGTATGAGATAATATACATATTATATAAATGGATCGATTTTAAGAAAACGGAACATTTGCAATCCGAATACGTAGATTTTAAACGTGCATTTCAACGCTTGGACGACAATAATTTATTATCTAATGAAATCTCAACAAGAATGCGATAGATTTTGTTACGTTCGGGGCCTTTAAAATTTAAGCGAATAATTGCTGGAACTGTGGAGCTGGAATTTTTTCAAGTGAAAGAGAGATGTACGTATATCTGAAATTGACAATGATGATTGATGAACAATAACGAGCAAAAGAAGAAAATCAACTTATATAATTAATTGGTCGGGTGGCGCGATATTATGATTTACGCAATATAAGACCCGATATACCCGAGGCTGGTATAACAGATTAAAAGTCTTACGAGAATATAAAATAAACTGTTGTACGACTTGATGTCTGTGAACGTGTTTTTCACAGAATAAATACACGACGATAATTCATTTTACGGACCAATTAGGTGATGACTATTTTCACGCGTTTATAATATTATTTTATTGACTCGACATAATTAGTTACCACTTTAAACTTATATAGTTTGAGAACAAAATGTACTCGGGGAGAGTTTAAATTCTCGACTTTAAAATGTTTAAATAATCATTATTCAAAATACTATCTCGCACACTTAAAGAAATACTTCCTTTAAAGATATTATAGAGTTACAAAATGCATTATATGTAACTCGCGAAACGTTGTATTGATTTTACATATTATAAATAATATTATTGTTTCGTCAAAATAAATTAGAAAATATGATTTAACATAAAAAAAAAAAAACCCGCAATTTAAAATCAAAAAAGTGCAGACAACGTCGGCGAATGGCTCGTTTCCGTTTAGAGCTCCGTACTCTATAAACCTACCTCGTCGTAATAGCTTGTAGTTTTATTTTATTATTTTAAATTTAAAAGCAACGATAAATCAAATCATTTGAAAAACGATTCTGAGTTGAGCACAGTTTACTAAAGTGTTTATGACGTTTTTCAAATTATAAGTGTTCATAAAAAAAAATGTCGTTTAAAGATTATCAAAATTTATTGAGTATAGTTTGAATATGAAATGAGTAACCGGAATGTAATTGTAACATTTAATACCTAAAATTGTGCACGTTTTTTTTTTTTTATTTATTTCAATAAAGCTTTTGTTCCTATACAGCATTGCAGGTAAACACATGCAATATTTACGAGTTAAAACAGCACTCTGTGTACGAACAAAAAAGATTTATTCCATAAAAGGACTTGTATCAAATTGTTTTAGTTTCTCAAATATTGCGCAGAATATTACATTTATATGTATTGTAAAAAAAAAACAAAGTACAATTCGAGAACAATATAAATTGTGTTTAATATTAGAAACCACAAACTGGATTTTTATTAACACTTCTAGAATAAAATCTGTTTCGTTTATTTATTATTAATTCGTTTTTTAGTTATGGTTTTATTATGTAAGTTGCAATTTGGTTCGAAACATTTCCGATTTCAATTTTAATTATAATTATTGTTCGTAAATTTTAGCGAAAATTTAAGGTATATAAACATTTTATATTTCACTAGAAAATTTTGTTAAAAAAAAAGGTGTATCACAGTCAATATTAAATTCCTTATTATTTGTTTAAAGAATTTCCAAAAGAAAACTAATATTCGAACACGAAAAATTGTAAATTGTATTTTCAAAGTAAAAACTAATAATTATAAATGCTCGAATTTGTTTATACGGTGTTGTATATTAAATAGTGTGAAACGGTGTCTGCGACGAATAATTATTATTTTAATCAATAGTATTCGCAAACGACGACGACGCCGAATTATAAATAATAATAATTTACGTCGGGGTAAAAGTTATTTTTAAAAAAAAACACGTTTTTAATTTAAAAAAAAAAAAATCGGTACTTACACGATCAAATCGGCTCGATGAAAATAGAGAAAACCGGTGAAAATTTTCCGAGTAAAAAACATTCGCGTCCTTTATTCGTATCCATTGTGAATCAAGTATCAGTAGTAGTACCTAAGAAAACACAAAATCGTATTGAAAAATAAGACGTATTATTTTAATTCGTGTCATAGACCGACGACGAAATAATAATAATAATAATAATAATATCTACCAGCGGACAGTATAAATTTAACGAGTGTTCGATATTTTCATCTATACACGTGATAATAAAAAATGTTTAAATCGTTCTCGGTGTACTTACTTAAATTTTCACCCGCGTTATCCGTTATGATTGTCCGGAAGGTTTCTTGGCATAAGTTCGCAATATTCTACTGTTCGGTGTGCGTTCTCGTTAAAATACACTACTTTCTAAATAAATTAAAAAGAACCATTACTCCTCGGAACTACTATAATGTCCGAGACAATCGTTTTCTGTAAGAAGAATTTTTTTTTTTATCGCCAAGAATAAGCGCCGCCGCCGTTTTTAAGAACGGTAAAATCGTCTTGCATAAACCTCTGTGGTAAATTTCGGCCAAACAATATGACATTAAACACGATTAAGGGAGACCATACCATTGCGGGCAATATTATGATGACACACCACCGACGTCGCGACGTTTCGACCGAAAAAATATTATTATTTAATGACGAAAGATATTCCTTAATTAGGAAAAAGGAATCTTTATACATGATTTATATAGTAATAAGCTTCTCGGTATCATTTGCGAACATCGAATTGTTAAAAATAAAAAAAATAAAAAATTGAAAAACGCGTTTTTCAGTCGTCGATTTTTTTTTACCAGCACGAGTTGGAAAACAAAACTATGAACTATTATAACCTATGGCTTAAATTTTAAACCAAACTTGCTTACTAATAGTAATCACATGAAAACTTACCCGAACAATTTCTTATGAGGTCTGGTAAAACGACACGGCGCATGTACATAATAATTTCTCCCAATGTGTACTTTTATTTCATTTTAAATTGAGATTTTTTGTTTTCTTCTTCGACTACAATGTTATTGAGAATAATGTTGAGGATAAAATATCGAATTTGAAATACTAATGATTTTATTGGACACGATTACAACTGTTACTAATAAGTGATCAAAACTTGTCGTTAAACGTTGTAACACGTGTTTGTATTTCTTCAAATAACAAAAAAAAAACGAGAGTTTTAAAAATGCACAGTTTGCCAACACGTCAGACGTAATCGAGACGTTTACATAATATTATTTTCGTTTCGTAATAGGCCCGCGATTGGAATTTATTAATCGCTTGGGATTTATAGCTCGACTGACCTGTATGATATCGTGTCGACCGAATAAATATTTACGACGGCGACGACGACGACGACGACGTTGCTCGATAGCGACGGAGTAGAAAACAGTTGGTTTCTCGAGGAGAACCGACAGAGTACTGATTCGTTTTGTCGTCGCCGCCGCCCGACTAATCAGGACATCGGATGCGCGCGCACCCGGCGACTCGTTCCGATTAGCCCCGTGTTTTGTTTTCTCTGCCGAAACTCGTAAAAATAATAAAAAAAAATACCTATCCAAAATTTGGCGCGCGTGAAGTGAAACCGCGTGTTTTGCAACGCGCTTTGATTGGAAAATAGCCACGTTGACCGTTACGCGTTATATTTTTATTAACGTTTTTTTACTTCTGACAGATAAATAAAACGTACTGATAAACCGATATTGTTGTCGATTTGAATCTAAATACGTACACTATAATACCGATATATATTATTCAATAACTATTCCCGTGCAAGTCGACCGAGATGTCGTTTTGAGCATGATTCACTCGCGGGCCGTCACCGGACAACACGGACCCGTACCGAACCGACAAATTATTATTAATCGATTATAAATCAATGTTCTAATATAGTTCACGTCTAACATAACGCGCACGCGCGGCTAGTGTGAAAATTAAATTTTCTCAAATCATTGAAATCAATATTATAGTATTATTTCCAATTGATTTCGTTTACACGTTTTTATGGAAAATTTTCATTTCTAAAAACTAAGTCCTATACGTCAATTTTTTTTTTTTAATTTAATTTAATTTTAGAAATAGCAAATCAGCTATCCTCTTACGCCATTTTCCCATCGTTTTACGGCCCAGGGGAGAATATACTAATGTACGTGTTTATTTTTGATTTAATAAACTTGACGACAATACGTATTTTCGGACCTAATACGTAACTGCGCGACGTATTTTTACTGTTTTTTAAAAAAAAAATTAAATACACTCGATTTTATTCTCAACGACAAAATAATCCTACAAACAAACGCTATGAAACCGATAATCGTACCAACATTATCGAATGCAATTATTAAATCAAACCTCCGCGCGTGCGACCAACGAATCGGTTACTTTCAAATGCAAAATTCCCCTTTTAAAACCGTTGAAAACTCTTGGCATTATAATATAAAGTTTAATAGGTCACTGTGTTAAGTGAGTAATATGATTAAGCAAATCACTGATCCGAAAATGTCACTTGTCCAATACACAATAATGAATTGAATGGACTGAAATATATTATTACGATCAAATTTCCAAACACACGAAAAGCACTTCAAGCGGACTTAATTAAATCATAATAACGTAATTTATGAGATGAATATAAATTGTATTTCAATTGATTTGAGTGTAGATTTTATTCGAAAATATAATATTTATAAATTGTACTCAAATATTTTTACAATTATTATCGAATTAAAAAAAAAAAAAAAAACCAACTGTAACGCGAAAATTCAATTATTATTGAAGACATCGGTTATTATTGTCATCACTTCGATTTTATAATTCGGCTTGTATATTATAAACCCGGACGACATTTATTTCTACTTGTAATAATATTCAATTTTACCGTGAACAAATGCAATGGCCCGCATAAAATATTTAAGTATTCTAAGGATTTGCTCGTACACTTTGTCATTTTATAATTTCCCGGTCGGTTGTAAATTCACTAGGTGGGGGAATACCTATTTTAAGAGGCGCGTAAGTTTGTAATATAATTTATAGATTGCAAGAAAAATAATAGTGCAGTATCTCAAAAATGTAGTGAATATTAATTAACGTGTAAACACCGTGTTTCAGTATTGCTGCTAAGAAGATTATTATATTAATTAAATTTATTTTATTTATTTTTTGTATTATTATCTTTAATCACAAGTCAAACATTAAATATCTAATCGAGTCTGTTAGATATTCGTTAAATTTAATAATTGCGATTGTGAACATTGTGATATTACCTACCGAAATGGTCAAATTACTATTTTTTTTTTTACCTGAAAATTGAAATAAAAATAACAATTGGTTGAACAATTACACAGTTTGTTAATAAACAATATTAGCCATTAGCTATTAGGTAACATAAAAAAAAATCGCATTTTATACTTTTTATGAATTTAATTTATCGAAAGATAAATATTTTTCTAAATCTACGGTTACATAATATGTATATTTAAATTAATACTTACAAGCATGAGATTACCCCGACAGTTTAATATTATTGTATTTCTACTGCCGTTGTTATATTTTATTAATCTTTCGTTTTACACGGATTTCGGTCCAAATACACACTTCTAATAATATTATTATTGTTATTCTAAAATGCTTTACTCGTGTATGATTTTAAAAACGTGTGCTTCGATTGTCGTTCAATTAAAAAATACGATGTAATGTGTATTTTTTTGGAAAAAAAGAATCTGTTACACAATGGTTTGCGTTGTATTAGAATATTATAAAACAAGATTGATACTAAAAATGCCAAAAACGAAAAGCAATCAATTCTAATATTTATTTTTATTTCTTTTTTTTTTTTTTGCCTTTAAATAGGCAAAGGGGAATAACAATAAACAATAATTAATTGTAATTATATTTTGTCTTAGAATCCACGCCACGCCCCCGTAGCGTAGACTCTCGAGTGTTCTGTATTTAATGAGTTTTTTTTTTTTATATAATATTATATATATTATATTATTGTTATACAGTTGACAATCACAAATTGTCATTTTCCAGTGTCGCAGTCTTTTTTAAACATGAAGACGCCAAGAGGCCTGACAGTGGCACGAGAAGGGAAAACCGTGATTAACGACTCACTAACGCATTGACCATATCGTATAATGACTATTGTCGTCTTACATCATAACCCTAATCAAAGTCTAAAAAATAATATAGTTTTAATTAGCTTTAATCAACACTGAGTGGCTGAGAAACTTAAATCGCCTTTTGTTTTCGCAAAACATCGGTAATTATTAAGTATACAAAAAAAACAAAATAATAATAATAAAAATAAGGCGTTTAAATATTACACCGTCGCGTCGCGGTCGTCGTCGTCGTCGTGATTACTGCAGCTGATACTATTATTTATTAATTTATTATATTAAATAGGGTTCGTGTAATTTATTTTTCATACGTAATTTTTTTAATTTCATTCCATATCGTTTAACCTATTAAAAGCTAATGTTTTTTCTCGAGTCCGCGAAGAACATTTTTTTTTTTTATTATTATTATTTAAAGATTAAATTAACTTATTTATAGAGGAACTATATTTGATTTTATTAAACTTTTCTAAATACGAATGGAATACCAAAATCGAGTGTTGTTATTGTTTAATATTATGTTTAAATATTTACCGCCGCGCCGGTTTCGATTTTAAATCAAAGTATAAAAAAAAAAAAAAACGCACCGAATATCGATTTTTTGTTCATGTCGATTATTATAATGATTTTTGAAATAACGTCTAATCGTTTAAGATATAACCATGGAAACACGATATAACGTAAATAATTGAATTACTTTTGAAAATTAATTCACTCGGCTCTATAAAACTTTCGACTAACCGAACTCGAAGTCAAATGATAACGTATATTCATACGTGTAAGTCATATTAAATAGTATACATATGTTTATTTATTTGAATTTAAACTTTGGACAAAGTATACTAAATAAAATTGTTATTGCGTTTTTTACGCACGATATTATTTATTTTGTTGTCGCGGATTATTAGACATAATATTAGAAATGTTACACGTTACACGAGTTTTTTTTTTTTTATTTGAATATCAAATATTATTTTTTTTTCCCGTGCGATTCGATTTCATTTACTTGGCCTGCGTTCAAACTGAGCTTTCTTGAAGTATTTTGCCACCTTATTACGTGTTACGCGATTACATAACAAGCACTTCCTTATAAACGTTTCGATTCAGAGTACAATGTGTCATTCGTTTCTGTGTTTAATGTACATATTATATAATGTACAAAACTACAAGCTCGCTTATTGTGATTTTACACTTTTCAAAACGAACTCGAGACAATTCAATTATATCAACACATCTATAACTATACCTCGCGCTACGTGTCACGGGAAATAATAGGTATGAACTAAATTAATTTTGATTGGCTTTTGATGTCGTACCAGAATTAGAACAGAACCGAATATTATGCAGGTCGTACACGCCGCGAAACAAAAACTTTATCGAACAAAACTTCACATGGGTACACCTACGTATATATACGTATATACATTAATAGCTTTTGTCTTAGTTCAGAGGTTTTCGAACAATAACTGTGAACCATTAATAGAACATAAAGACAAAGAAATAATAACGTGTAACTTCTTCCAAGTAACATAAACCTAGTGTGAAAAAAAAATAGACGTCTTGAGATTTATAATTTTGTTTCTTTATATTTTTTTTTTTTTTAATTTTTTCTTTTCTTTTTCGTGTGATGGTTAAAATCAGTAGTCCACCACCTTGTATTTTAAATTCTGAGAATGAATTCGTTTTAAAAAGTTATTGAATATCGTTTTAATAGTTTGCGCCGTGTTTTTTCTCATGAATTTCTGAAAGTAAATATAATATGTAACTCGATTGTTTCAAAACGATCCACAAACGATACAGGGAAACGGTGACATTTTCATCGCCAAATCTATTTCGAACAGAATCGATTTTCGTTGCTTTTGTCGTTATTCAAACAACAACAATAAAACCAAAGACTTGACATCTCTCGGTTGTGTATACTCAAAATTAATTTTGAAGCGAGTAATAAACAATAGACGATATGAAAAATCATGGTATATAATAATTACACGTATTTTAAATATTATAACCATAAAAATTATAACAATTATTATTATGTAATACTGGTTAACAATAATAATTACGAGTTAAACTACGAGAGTATAACAATAATAATCAATAGTCGTCGTCGTCGTATTTAATACCCTTTAGGAATCACGGTGAAATATGACGGTGATAACTGACAAGACGACGACTTTGCGACGACGGAATCGTCTGCGCACTAATATAAAATCTACGAGTATCTATCATCTAGAGACGCCGACGATGGCTTTTATAATTGAAAATAAAAAGCGTTTAGAGTCTGAAATGGCGCAATTAATTATTATATTCGACCGTTTCCGGACGAAACATACATTATAATGTGTTGTTGATAAAACCGTGACGATCGCGTCGAAGGACGACGTTATTTCACTACATCGTCATGTTCGACAGTTTTATATGCTAATTGGCCGCAATAATGTCCCGGCTTTTTTTCTTTCTTTTTTTCGAATAATTTTTCACCGTAAAACGTCGTCCATAGTTGTTTACATCATATTTTACTCTGTTAATTAACACACAAACACGGTGGAAAGTTCTCTTTTATTGTCCTAAGAGCAATAAACATTTTTACTCGTGTCGTATATAAAAGCGCCCGGTGACCTTACGAACGACGACGGCGATCGGAAGAACGTAGTAATCACATTTCGTTGTACGTAATTACAGTCGGGTTTTCCTAACGTTTTTTAAGCCTAAGCAATAATTGTTATTATTAAAGGCAAAGTTTTTAGAAAAAAAAAGGTTATTCGCTCTATAGTTTAACGCGAGAGCAATACGTCGCGCGTCGTCCGGCCGAACATTAAAAGTTGTTATATTTACCGTCGTCGTTAAAAAAAAGAAAACAAACGATCGGGGTATGTGCGCGCGCGCGCGAGTGTCGTTTGTTCGGCCAGACCGCGGACGATTAAAATACCGAAAACAACGACGGTCTGATTTTTTTTTTTCCCCTCCCCGATCGGATTGAGAGTGTTTACCTCCGCCGTATTTACGACTGTTAATAACACATCGTTTTCTGTCCGTCAGTCAGCCCTTACCGCAGCACACGTACGTGTGTATACGTACGTGTGTAGGTGGCACTCGAGTGTTACGAGGTATATTTTTTTCTCTTCGGCGTTCGAAGTGTCACGCGAGTCTTGATGGTCGAGAGCCCGTTGTCGAGAGCAATACACGTGTGTACAACGTTATTCCGTCGCGCGCGGGGTATTGGCGAGTGGACTACTTGAATCCCGGTGAAAAACGACCACATCGCACGTTTCACGACATATTATTTGTCTCTACCAGCATTTTACTCTACTCGGACACACAACAATAATATTATTTCGAGGGGAAAAAATTGAAAATAATAGTAACAATCGTCTTCGTGATTTTTTTTTTTTTTTGTTTTTTTCCCACGCCAACGCTGTAAAACGTGATTATTTCTATATTATGTATATTCCCGGCGGACTCGTATTCAAAGAGTCTAATTATTCCAACTAATAAATGTTTAGTTAAACTGGATAATTTTTTTAATTTTTTTTCGGGCATTTTCGATATATTATAAGTATTTCGCTGTTTTTCGCTTTTTCCGGATTTCAAGCTCGAGACAGATCAACGTGACTTCAATAATCTAAACGTGACTCCGTCTGCAACGAATTTCCACATCGTTATGTCATCCATTTATATTTTCATTTGTGTGTCACGGCACACTCTGTCATACACTTTTATAGATATTAAGATTGATATTATTTTCACAATCGTAAAGTTTTATAAATATTTTTTTATGGAAATAAGTTTGAAAATAATATTTCTACTTTACTGATATTATAATGGATGAATTATTATTATGTGAATATATATATATATACGTATAATATAATATTTATACACAAACAACCAGAATTATTAATGCATAATATACGGGTATAATATTATGTATACGTTTGTTTTTGAATATTTTTTTTGTAAAACACACACACTCGAATACGACGCGTATTATATACAATATTATTTATAAATAGGCTTTGTACTATTTTATATTTCGTAATAAACCAATTATTTATTTTTCTCGACGATAGTAGTTGTTATTTCGTGGACGGGTATACTCGGCTCGAAAAAAAAATATACCCATGTTAGCAAGACGTAAAAACTCGCTAAACCGTACCGCACTGCAGCCGTCCGGGCCGCGGGTTTTACGACTAATGCCGTTTTCGGTCGCGCCGCGCTTGTGCTGCCACTCACGATCACAGATATGGGAAAATTATTATTTATGTAAATAATTCTATAATAATTATAACTTTTGTTTATACCTTCACACCGGTATACTGTACTGTATTATGATGATGATTATTTCCGTTGTATATATATATACGACGCCAGCCAGTCCCAAATCAAAATACAAAACATTTCAATTAAATTATCTCATTCGTTCGCCTCCAATTAATTTCCCTTCCCGTACGCCGTCGATAGTGTAATACATCAAAAATATAAAAAAAAAAGAGAGACCCGCATGAGATACCGGTGAATATTGTTCGTATATTATATAAGTTTGAAACCAAATAGACTTCGAACAATAATCGATTTTAAACGAAAGAGGGCTGGTGAATTAGCTTCTATTTCTAAATTATTTTAGTATAAACTCTTATGAAAAATATTCGTAACCGTTCGGTAATTTTTTTTTCTATTGACTGGAAAAAAAGCAATTTTTAAAGAATTTTGTATTCAAAATATAAGCTTTAATTTTTTTCATCAATTTCAGTCTTCTATTACGACGACAAATTTTCGACGTTTCCCATACACGTGTAAAAACAATATTATATTAAAAAAGAAATTATTGATTTCGATTATTTCGAGATTTTTGTTCGGCCAGAATTATTATTATATAATGTAAATGTTGCAAACATCTATAATATAATGACACGAATACAAAAATAAAAATCTTTCGAAAACTATTATACCGCGGCGTCTAATTTCTTATGATTACATAAGTTTAGTATTCGATAAAAGTTTCGAGTCCCTACGATTTTTCTTTTCGAGTTGCGATGAAAAAAATTTCGTCGAGAACCGGTACTTCATAAATTTGTCGTGCAAGTACTTTATTCGCCAGTTACAAGACCAAGTTACAAGCAGTCCGGTCTATCGAGGAACCATTCCGATCGAAATAATTAAAACATACTACGTGATTATTATTGAAGTGTCGTAGTTCTCGAAACAAATCGTCGTTATGAGAAATTATTATCACCGAAAATAAGTAAAGCTTGTTTATTTTTACGAAAATTCGGAATCGAAATATCGAACGGAGTGTTTTCGAAACAATAAAATAAATAACATTAAAGGTAAGTAATACTCGTACACGAACGTACGTTCGTGGTGTAAGTTGTAAAATATAAGTAGATTTTTTTTAATTAAATTTTTCCCATGAAATATGTTCCACTTGAAATGTCAATAATACGACGCGTCCTTTCATTATACTCGCGTATTTTCACTTTTCACACTTGGAGGAATATTTTTAATATCCGATTGTACGCTACGTTTTTGGCACACGCGAATATTGTATTCTCTGGTTGTTACATAATGATACATACGCTGTGTTGAATTATTGTAACATACCTACGTACACTGTAGACGTTTTTTATTTTTATATTTTTTAATTTCGTCGCGATCTATTCGGAAATGAATTATAAAAATGCTTTCCCTAACTTACAAACTTGATGACATTCGAGGAAAATATCTATTTTACCGTCGCGGGTACTTTTCATCGAGAAAAAATCGCACACTCGAGTGATGTTTTTTTAGATGGCAATATATATAATATATTTTGGAATTTTTAACGTTCCAATTGCTAAACCGTTTGTTCAAAGGACGCGATAAGCAATCAGATAGTTGCGCAGACGTGCGAACGAGCATAGAGATAATGCGATATTTATAAAATGAACTATGCCAATAGTTGAAACTCGAAACCTCCGTCATTGAATCTAAATTTTACCTAAAAATAATACTGGTATAGTTATCAATTTAAACTATGTTATATTTTTCGATCGAGAGAAATCAATTACGACAAATTGTCACCATAATAATATGTAGAAAAAATAATGTATAATAATTATTTCCTTTTCGATTTACGAAACGGATTTCTCAGAATTCGTTTCTCTTTTCGCCGCGCCGCGGCGGCGCTGAAACACGAGTAGAGAGATATGAAATGTTTTGAGGATTTTTATATATTTTTTTCTCTCATAACGCACAAGCTCGTTAAGTGTCAAAACGCTAAGATCATTAAGAAGTATTTCGTTTGTTCTTCGCCAACGGACCGAGGCGATTAATCTGAGACAGATGGTCTAGAGAAAGCCTCTATGGTTTTATAACTAGTAAGCTTTGCGCGCCCCCCCCCCTCCCCGCCCAAACCTCACAGCCGAGTTCCTTAATAACAGTCAGCAGTTTAACATGTGTAATTTAAATTAATCGTTCGGTTTTTATTGCCAATTATGAAATAAAAAATAATTAATGCCGAGTTTAATATCGCCCGTCGGTGTTCGACACAAATACGCGTAATATTACGCGAAATAAAAAATCCATCGCGATCGCACGTTTTCATTTCTCTCGGCCGATTTCAATTGGCATTATATAATAATATACGACCGACGACGACGTCTCGTACCGAACACTCTTATCAAAACAGACTTTTAAACATTTTTAAACATGCTCGTGTGTGCGTACAGTTTTGAAACGAGGCCGAGAAAAAGTGTTTATGGCTCGTGTTGTCTGCGAACCGCCGCCGCGGTCGTATCGCATTCGAAAAGCCCTTAACACATTATACACACACACACACACACACACACACACACACACACACACACACACACACACACACACAAGTGACGGTGTGTTTAATTAGGCGTTATTGTGCGAAAGTTTTCACCGTCACCGTCGCCACTGCTGTAAGCTCACTGAATGGAACAAAAAACTTTTTGTTGTCTCCTCTCCCTTATTCCGACGGGGGGGGGGGAGGGGACGAAGAGACGGGCGACCCGTTCGAAAAACGTTGTTCGAGTTCCGGCTTTAATAATATAACGTCGCCGACGACGACGACGACGACGACGATCGCGAAACGCGTAAAACGTTAGAGAAATCGTAAAATAAAAAATAAAAATTCCCTCGAGGAATTTCACGGTAGGCAAAGATAAAATAATAAATACCCGTGCCCCCGCGTTTAAATACGACGTTGTCTTTTTCTTTTCTTTTTTCCCCCAACGAAAACTTCAAATCATGACAAACTTGTTTTATACATTTTATGTGTGCCGGGATTTTTTTCCTACCGATTTCACACTCGCGTTCGTGATTCCGTTACGAATTTACAATGTATACAATTTCGACATTTTCAAATCGAGTAAAAGTCAATCCGAACATTCGACTACGTTATCGGAAAGGTAGACACATACAGAGCAGGACGATAACGTTCTAATTGCTCCTTTCGTGCTTGTTTTTGTTTTTTTTCAGTTCAAAATACATTCCGTAAGACTGAAATCCACGCGTCGCCCCGTAATACAGTGTCTGTCTCTTAAATCGCCGCCGCCGCGCCGCCGCGAACTATTTCGTTTTGTAATTAAAAATAAGTAAAAACCTCGTGGCGTACGTATATGAAAAAAAAAGCGATTTTTACAATAATTTATATAATTTTCATATTACACATTATTGTGTTCGCTACGACGGCGGCGACGACGCGTCGTTGTCGTTTCAAAAGAAATTCGGCGAACCGCGAACGCGAACGGTATATTATGTTATTGTGCCCGGAGTTACCTGTTGTCACGCGCAGGTGAATTTTTATGCGAAACAATTGCGCAATTCAATCAAATCCTGCCCGCGGGTCCTGTGCGGCGGGCCCGCAGGACGCGGAGCGCGCGAGAGGGCACCGCGCACGCTTCGATCCGCATAGGAGAGCGATTAATGACAAGTCCACCGGTGGCCTGATTTAATTAAAAGTTACACCGGCGAAATTAAAACTGCCCCGCACACGGTCGTCGTTTTTTTTATTTATTTATTTATTTATTTATTTATTTTGTAGTTTTCCTCTTGGATTTACGTTTTCGGCATGGTGATTTAACGGCGAGTGCCGAAAAATTACGACCTTTGCCTGCCGCCGAGGAGGAACTCGGTCGAAAAGCTTCAGTATTTTAACGTCGCGTCGCGCGCGGACGCCGTTTCGCCCCGACGACGACGCGCGACGGCGAAACAATTCCATCGCGCGCGCAAAACTATTTCCATTTCACGTGCTCGTACCACGCGAATTTCGCGCACACGTTGAAACAAAACGTGATCTATTATCGTCTGTGGATATACGCGCGCAGTCTATATTATAGACTGCGATATACACACTAGCTGCACCGCCGCCGATGTTGATGTTAATCAATTTTAATAATGAATTTCCTTTTGTCATGAAATAACCGTTTGGAAAATTCGTTCGCTGAAATCGGTCGTTCTGATTTGTTTTGTATAAAACAATAGGCAGGTACACGAAACTACGTTTACGTTTTTGTTTTTCATAATTTAGTAAACGTTGAACATAACATAATATAGTGTTTCGTTCGACCTTTGAATTTTTTACTAAAAAACTACCTCCGTTTTTAAAATACTCGATACTTTGCGGCGCGGGTGTAATATCTACGTATTTAATCTTTACTGTATTTATTTTTATTTTCATTTTTTAATCATCGACAATGTCAATATCACTCCGTAAAATAAGTTTTAAAAAATGATTCTCGCGCGCAAAGTTGTCCGCGCAAAACCGGAGCTATAATATTACACGTTTTAATCGATTAATTAAAAGTATAAACTCGGCAGGCACCTCCTAACCTATACGGCTATACGGCTATACGGGATTCGATATTCTAAAGATATTATATTAATTACAGAACAAAAAGAAAAATGCGTTTATTTTATACGCGGCCGAAAGTTCATAATTTATTTAAAAGTAATGGATTGTCAAATGTCAAATACACACGTTTTTAATCTCGTTTATATATTCATAAATTCAGCGTCGAAATAATTAATTTATATCGAATAATATTCAAATATTCAAGTCGGGGAAAAAAAATTGCATAATATTATTATAGTTGGTAAGTTTTTGAAAAGTAAAACCAATGCGTGTAGTGTACAGAAATATCGGTTCGATTTTCGAACGAGTCAACAGAGTCGGTCGGTTGGGTATTTGACGATCGATTGGGAATACACGACGTATGCGTATAGACAAATAGGCTAGGAAAGGCGCAGTCTTACGGAGCATGCGAACTTCCTGGTTGCGAAACGTAATTTATTAGTCTAAAACGAATAAAACCAATAACAATAATTATTAATGTTATTTATTGGCAAATCGAATTGGACGAAAATGTTTAAATTGACATTGCCACGCGGAAAAACGGTGTAAACATGTCTACGAGTCTAGGTCAAAAATATCGAGTTGAATAATAATTTTTACAAAATCAACAATGGTAACGGGTAACCATGGCGACGAAAGTCGTGACGGACTGACAGACGGGGGTAGGTATACAACGGGCATATTCATAAATCATGCTAACTATACTTCCACGGCGGCGCGGCGTGTAAAATGCAACGGGATCCATCACTATTTTCTAAATGCCTCAAAGAAACAACCGCACCGACTACACCGCCCGAATGTGTACTGCGTATACTGCGATGACGAACCTTACCGCGCTGGCACGTTACAACGTGGCCGTTGTGCCGTTATGAAAGAGAAATAAAAAAAAAAAACCGAGAGATCGCGCACAAGAAACCACCGGCATCAACCGGCCTTCGAATCCGAGGAAACATATTATATGCGTACCTATTCGAACAATTAACAAACAACACCTGCATCGGGCGAAACATACGAAATCTTATTCGAGTGCGACTCGATAGAAAAAAAACTTAATTAACCAATGCTGCAAAATATTTCGCGATACCTCTCTCAGAATGCACGGAAAAACGATCGATCTAAAATTCATTGCAATTACCTTATGAAGAAAGCAGATATATTTATAAAGTACTTACAATTAGAAACCATCCGCGACGAGTTGAAAATCGAACCACCAATTCTTCTGATGAAAAACGTGACACGACACGTCATACTGATCTTCGTTTCACTCTTAGAATCTAAAATAAATCGCGGAAATGAAATTCCTATACGTTTAGGTTAGGCTTACACGTGGACAAAAGTCTTATCGAGCAAAGAGATCATCATCGTCGACCAATAACTATTGGAATGCGAATGAAAAAAAAATCCCGAGACGAAAAAGTTAATATAATTTCTGTCGACGATCTACATATTAACCAACTACTTAACATATAAATACTTATTATTATAAATAGTAAACGAGGATTTGGGCACGAATGAACTGGGATAAATGTATTGAAATTTTATCGGTAACAAAAACCGATTCCGAGCGAAACCCGTTCGACTAAATTATCTACGAAAAAAAAAACAAACAATAAAACAAAATTGAAGCTATTGTTATTTTCTATGAGCAATCTGTATTTACAGTTGAATAGTGATGCGGTACGGTTAGTTAAATCAATAATTATTTAAAACAAAATATATAATATCTAAAACAGCGGTGTTCCGTCCGAAGTGAGAGGGCCCTTTGAAAATTATTGTAGAGGGTAATGTTTTTTTTTTTTGTTTAATTATTATGTAAATTTAAGTTGAACGAGATGACACTATTATGATGACAATTTAATTTGGAAATCCGCTACAATATTTATTGCATTTATATTTTGCAATAAACACATGGAAATAAATTGAATTGAAATTCAGGTAATGAAAATGGAATGGAGGCCCGGACGAATTGTATTCCTGCTTTGCTCTTGTAAAACAATACGTCGTCGTATCGTTCGAAATATATTTTTAAATCAAACGTTATAGATTGCGAATAATCAAACCCAATTGGAATTAAGAGCAAGTGGAAGTAAAATGTTGAGAGCGCCGCGCCCGCCGTTTGATCGAAAGATTTAAAGTTTGAGAAGTCAGTTATTACCGGGTTCGTTTATTAACGCTCCGACGACGGGTAGTGATTCGAATAACTCAATTACAAAGTTTAAATTACAAATATAGAATTATTACAATGTAAAACAAATTAAATAAGAGTAAATAATTACTATCGATATGTGATTTAATGTTTAAAAAAGTTGAAATCATCGAGACCGGTATAATGCAAACGGTAAAAATCTCATGACATCCGGTTTGAAATCGTTTAAAATTAGAAATAGGAAGTGGCGTATTTACGGGGGGGGGAGGGGTCCAGGAGTGCTGGAAAATTTTATATTAAAAGGTATTATTATTATAGTGTGTAAAAAAGTGATCAGAGTGTTATTATTCTGTGTTGAGTCTTCTTTTTTTTTGGAGACAGGGGAGGAATTTCAACGATTTACAAAGGGTGTCGCGTAAAACCCAAATATTGCTCTGGTGTAGTAGTAGCTCCTCACTTCGAGTATTGTAAAAAGCATTTTTAAACGGTTTTTTTTTCATCATTCTATGTCTAAATTGTCTACGATCCAAATACAATATACCGTCGAGCATATTAGGCATGACTCCCCTCATACACAATTTGGAACATGTTCGTATTTAACTTAAATTCTTGGAACTTTGCTATTCTAAACACTATTCCAAATGAAAAACACGACATTTTTAAAACAATACTTCCACAGAAAATTCAAACCTAACTATTGATATTTAATAATTTAACATTTCAATATACTATTAGTACCCAAGTACAATGAATACGTAATATAACATACACTTACTTATTTTTAGATTCCGAACGAAACGAAACATCTATTGATTTTACCACGTGCGTTTTTTTTTTCTTTTTTTTTAATTGTGAATACGATAAGTACCCGAAAAAAATGGTCTAATTTTCAACTCCGGTATTGGCTTACACACGTAAATGATACGCGCGTTCGTTTTATTCGGCTCTGAAATCAAACAATATTTTTCCAATGTATTTCAATAGATTTTATTTATCGCACACGTTTATTTTAGAAATCAATGTCAATAATATTGTTAGAAATACAAACCGATCGTCCCGACCTGTGCTCCTTCACCACTCAGAACCTCGGTTTTTTCGAGAGCAATATAATGTGTACCGTCGTCGCTTTCAAATTTAAAAGACCAAATCACCGATATCGATCGCCCATCATCTGCGTCTCGTCCGCGTTCGGTATCTCGCCGCCCTTTTTTCGTCTCTTTTTTTTTTCTTCTTTTTTTTTCTCATCGCCAATTATTATTGAAACTTTCTAGATGCAATTAGTTTCCGAGGAAAAGAAGAAAAATATTTTCACGATTTATATTCTTCAGTAGCATCAACCTAACTCGGTCGACAACCGACAGATTTCCCGGTCTCTTTAAGTCATTTTATGGACCCGATAATTAAGTGCACAAAGACACTATACGTACCTACACAACGACTGCAACCAATAATTATTATACACAGCCCCCACCCCAATCGATAGAGCTCCGGACTGCCGTATATAAAACGTAGCAGACGTAACGGATAACACGAGCGCCGGAGTGCAGGGAGATTTAATTGATCGACTGTCTACAAAATAATATACTATACTCACCTCCGTGGGGGATTTCAGCTGCCGAGTCGAGAGGCCGAAAAATAATATGTGAACAATAGTAGTAACGGACTTGTAGCAATCGCGAGATATTATTGCGGTCACAATGTGTTCGGACGGACACGACGAGCTCAAAAAGTATAATATCCGGCGAACACGCGTTAGTAGGTACAGAGTCTTATATAAAGTTATTTTAAAACAATAATAGAAATAAACAAATATAATATACATAACATTATGTATTGTATTTTTCAAATAAATTAGTTCTTTATTACACACTACTATTATGACAATAAAATATACAGATTAAAATGTACAAAATTAAACACTATTTTTACAGCCGTCGTTGGTAAAAATAAAAAATAAATAAATAGTCGGGTGTAAAAAAATAAAAAGTTTGTTGTTTGTTTTTTTTTATCACAGTCACATTATTATGATTGAGTATCTGGAACGACGATATCGGAATCGAGGAATGCGCGAGTTCAGAAAATGTACCGACACAACGAGGTCAGAACGAAACACCAGACGAGTACTGCCGTGCGTTTTGGCGAACTACTTCTAGCAAACATCGGCCGCGTCTCGTTGAAATTTCTAGAGTCATCTTAAAAACAAAACAAAAAAGAAAAATTACAATTTTTGCATTTTTTCATTTGTAAAATATTACTACGCGGAGAGTTAATGATCCCTTTTGTGCGGGACGGGAAGAAACATTGACAGTCACTTGAATTATTTTACGGGCACACTTGTCGATGTACCACTATCGAATGTATCCCTTAATAAGGCACTTGACCTTATTGATTGGGGGACCGTTTGAAAAAAACCACGATATTATATAGTGTACCGAGGCGCTCCCTAGTGGAATAATTCTCTTCACGACCATTGCGTTCACGTTTTTCAAAACGTTTTAGGAAATCATAATAATATTATTAATCGTATATAAAAAAAAAAAAAAATGGAAAATAAACAAAGTAATTACGTATATATTAATATTTAACGGTCGACACAAAATATATTATCAAATATATTATACGATTATTTTAATACAAACTATTTTATTATTTCGTTAAATATATTTAACAGTTTGTATTTAAATAATTTAATATATTTAATAATATTTTGTTACCATAATCAATATGTCTAACGATTCGTATATTATAGTAAATAGGATTTACTCAAAGTCTCGTATATTTTCCCCAATACCATTTTATTTTTCACACGAACTACTAACCGATTCGTTATCGATTAATTATTATATTTTTATAAAAAGAACGGACGTGGCCGTTGGAAAAACAAAAGTTGATATTGCCACGCGATACACTCTAAAGAGATACGAAAAATACATGTTTTAGAAAATATTTGAATACTCGTATATTATGTATGTATACGTTTTCCAAAAATCAGAATTTGAATAAATGCATAAATGTAGTTTAAAAAATGGGTTGCGCGTGCATAATGTATAATGTATACAATTTTGTAATATTATACTTTGCGTGAGAAAATAAAATATAAATGTTTATAGAAAAAAAAGTTTTTCCACGATTTTCAAAATCAATAATTCAATATTACATAATTAATCAGTTTAAAAATGTTTTTCGAAACATTAAGAAAATAATCGACTTTACTTAATTGTCGAAATTTCAATCGAAATTTTTTTTTTATAGTTTTTTAGCGGACAAAATTGTGAACAATTACCGAAAACCTACTAAAAACCTCTGTTTTTCTCAATATTATTAGATAACATTTTTTTTTTTTTTCAGTATACGAGTAGATGTGAAAAAAAGTTTATTCATTATTTTAATAACAAAAACAAATTCACGTCGTCGTTTAGATCGCTTTGATTATCGCAATGGATATTCGTATCCTGGCGGACTCGATTCACTTATATATATATCATTATTTCAATTTCAATTTGTATAATATATATAGTATTTAACCGTACAATCGATATCCGTATGAAACCCATTTATGACATAAATGTATTATACAAACGAATATTGTGTGCTAATGTCAAAGGTTTAATGAGAGAGGAGTTTGCACTGGAAAAAGTAATAAAAAATAAATAAATACGGCTGGCCGTCTTCGATATAATGTGCAAATGATGGATGTCGATTGGACGCTACACGGGCACATCACAAATACTTTATGCGCGAAAATACGGATACGAATCCTCCATATCCCTACCCTAACCGTACGATAAATATTTTAAACGAAAAATTAACCCTTTATTTTTAATCTATTGCGCGTTGTACAATACTCGTACACCGAATACCTTAATTTCTAGCAAATCTATATATATAAAAACGGAGACAAAAAATTGGAAATTGAATCAGTTGAGAACGGCTGGGCCGATTTGGCTCAAATTTTTTTTAAATGATAGAGAATGTCGGGGAGCGGGTTTATAGCATAAATTATGGAGAAAATTAACCCTAAGGGGGTTAAAAGGGGTAAAAATGGAAAAAATCCCGAGTCAATGGAGCTTTGTGGTATTAAATTTTGTCAATAGTTTCATTTAATATAGCAGAGACCCCATGGGAAAGGATTTTTCGAAATTCGACCCCTAAGGGGGTTAAAAGGGGTAAAAGGGGTAAAAATGAAAAAAAAACTGATAAAATAAAAAGTTATACTGCACACGGGCGAAGCCGGGTTATTCAGCTAGTTAAAATATATAATACAAGTAATTAATAAATATTTTGTAAAAAAAAAAAAATAATAATAATTAGTATTGATGTGTACACGGAGTTGTTTACCCACCGACTTACTGACATGAAATACAACAACGTTTATGCGTTTATATATTATTATTATAATTTTACCGGACATGACATTTATAGAATATTAACCATATTATTATCTATTATTTTAATACGTTTAATTATTATAAATAATCGATATTATGGCGTTTTTTTTTAATATTATTATTCGTTTTCACCGATGTCGTTCGGTCACTGTTTCACGACGACACGATAAACGGAATAAAATCGAACTCTGTTGAATTTTATCGTTAGGCGACTACACACGCGATTCAAATACATATCATATAATATAATTTTAAAAATATGAATAATCCATATATTATATTATATTATTATTAGCCGACACGAGACTATTATAATATTCGTACTCGGAATATGAAATTATTGCTTGGTAATATTTTTACTTTTTTCTTTTTATTCTTTATTTAAAAAAAAGAATAATAGTTTGTAATTTCATCAATTTTTTAAGGGCTCTCCACACGTATAATCGGCTAAGCTTCGTCTTCGTCGGTTCTTCGAATCTTTTTCCGCACCACCATCACTATTAAATTGCCACATGCCTTTTTTTCCTACGCATCGTCGTTTATCTTGCTTTCATGTTTTTTTTTTTTTTTTTTTTGTTTTTTTTTTTAGCACCAACATAACAAATTGTATTTCCTGATATGAATTTTTTCATATTGTTCCTCAAAAAAAATAAAAAAATACTCGAGCCTATTTCTTCGTGAATCATAAAGTATAACACGTTTTTATTTTCTATCGATCACCGCGCACAGCAGCAGCAGCAACACGAGGTGTTAACGGGGGATACGATAAATTTGTATTTGCAGTACACGGGGGGGGGGACAATAACAGAGTAATAAAATTATACGTCAAACAATGGAATCAATTTAAAAACGAAATGAGTGACAAAACGTATATTTCTCTTTTTTTAGAGGCCGTTTACAATATTGATACGTAATAATAATTGTACGTTCAATTTGCGAAAAGAAAAAAAAATACAAACATACAATTTTTACAACAAATACACTTATCGGATCGGTTACAATAATATCGTATAATATTCTCTATACATCCAAAACAATATTTCGAGTTTCGCTTAAACTTCGTAAAAGTCGAACAGTGTTTTAAATAATATATGCAACGTTGTTTAGCGCGTATGAGATAATAATTATTAATTATTAAAATACAAAATAATAGTGTGGGATATTATTATCGTGTCTACAAGAAATGAATATTATTACAAATTCAAACAAAACAAATACATAATAACATAATATTATTCACTATGAAAACTAAATATAATGACATGAGCTTAAATATTATACATAATAATATAACGACGTGTAAAATTCAGTCTCTTAAGGAAGTTTATCCGACACACTGAACCTCGTATACGAGTTCAAAGTTTGGAATAAAATATACCGAAGGCGATGTAAATCCTTTTGAATACTAATAACAATTTTTCCTTATAAATATACATACACCTGTAGTGCATGACGTACGGCGTGTATTCATAAATACTGATGTACAAAAACAATTTCTGTACCGTTGCGGCAGTCGGTCGATAACTCGGTTTGGTCCAGTTGTATTTGGCACTTGACGCGTGTACACGTACCGTGTCCGAAACATTCAACGGACAAAATAACAAATTGACGCGGTCCACGTTGTATCATATTTTCAAAGTGCCCGTGTACCCACTGGCGTCTTCTGTTAACACAATCAATCCACCACATATCGGTGGTTTAATATTTGTTATTTGATTCTTTTTTGTTTTTTTTTTTTTTTTTTTTGTATTCCAATTTTGTCTTTAGACTCTTTCTAACCAGCATACACCGATATCCATACGCGAGCGAATCGTTCGGCACCGTTCAACTTGTTTACTCAGCTATATGCAATACAATATATACAAAATGTCAACATAATAAGACGTCTACAACATGTAAGATTTTCAAAATTCACTCCAAAATAAAAAGCGCGTGCAAAAAAAAAACTGTAAACCAAAAAACGTTGCAGCAATCAATCCAAACGAGTGTCATGCCGAATTCAATAAACATATAGCTGAACGTCCGAGTTTTTAAATAATGTTAATGATCCTGGACAAATAATAATAATTATCGTTACGTTCGATTTCAATCTGCAGTCGTTATTGAGAAAAAAAACGTGCTTTTCCGTATGTTTAGTTGCATTCCGTTTCCCGTCACGTTTGGATCGGTTTGTTTATGATTTAATATATTTTATAAAATAAAAAAAACACAACACTGTATATTATTATAAAACACTACATCATGCATTTTACGCTAGCATAACAATAATAATAAAATATACGCACGTACATTTTTACAAGAAAAAAAAAACAAAATAAATAAGCATAAAAACAACAATACGGGAAAAATAGAGACAGAGACCCAAAGTACAAACACATTAATCACTACGATTACATTACAATACGATCAGCGGCATAGAAATAAGGGACATCACGACCAATATATTATGTACAAAGAGTGAAATAGTATTCGGTAAATAATTAATTTGACGAATACGTCATACCATGCGTAAAAAATGCATCATAGTGCACCGAGACGTGATCCGTGTTTGAACAGTAACCAAATACGATAGTCACCGAATAAGAGTGCATTTTTTTTTTGCGAATCTAATTACGACCATTACACCGTTTTTTTTTTTTTTAAAATAGACTGTCCGTCCGTTTTTCTATCGTACCACAAGCGTTGGGCGAAATATTTTATTGCGCGTCGTTTTGTTTTATTTCCACCGATAAAAAAAAAACGACAACACACCTGGTACGAAAATAAAACGACACGGACGGCCATCAAACTCTACTGCGCATACTCGCTGGCGCGTGGTATTTATTGAAAGAAATCTTACCTGCGTCCATTATTTGATCGCCGACGTCTGAGTTTTGATTGCCCTTGTGGTCCCGTTTTACTTCGAGCCACGTCGGCTTCAGGACACTGGGCTCTGCGGTCACTTCCTGATGTCCTTTGTTTGCGGCTCTACAGCCGAACCACCAATAGCCGGCGTTCCTGGGGAACGGCGGGTCGGCCGTGTCGACCTGGAAAACGCGTCAAACGACGGTGACGATTTAGTCACTTAAGACGCGGTTAAAATCGGACGGCGAGTCGTCGTCGTCGTCGTCGTCGGAAACGTAGACACGGCCGGCGTTACGATTGCCAAATGTAATTATACTCACGGCGAACGTCCTGTCGTTGAACCTGTAATAGTTCTCGTCTTTGAAGAAGTACGTATAGCCGTTGGTATAATGCAACGCCGCGTCCAGGTTGTCCGGTATCCCTTCCCAGTTGCTGATCGGTTTCGGGTACGTACTCTTCACCGGTGGTTTTTGTGTCGGGTCGAATTTCCAGAATTTCGTTCCTAAAGCACACGAAAAACTCTTCAACACCGAGATGATAACCGAATTATCGTTTTTTGTTAAATGTGTCAAATGAGTTATCCGCGGCGGCGTGGATTCGACCGTTCGAAAAGTTTTTTACGATTTTCGAGTGATTTTTAAACTCGTATTACGAGTGAAAAATGAAAATAGTAGTAAGTAAAATCAATTCGATTATCGCAGTATAGAGAGAAAGAAAAGTCATCGGAAATCCGTCTTCAAACTTGAAGGTGTGCGTGCGAAAAAAATATAATTCTTAAAAAATGTGCAAACAAACGCTAAAAAGTAATAAACTACAGAAATACAGGTAATCCGAGTTGATAAATAAAGTCGATGAAAATGCACGGAAGTAATAGAATTCTCTTTCTAAAATTAAAAGAATATTTATTACTGGCACTCGTATTGATTTTATCGCAGGTAACAAAGTAATAAAGTAAGCTTTTAGTTTTATTAGTAATTCAGTAGTATGAAAAGTATTAGGTGTATACGGTTTATAATATATAAATGTGTAAAACATCGGTTTGTAACAAAAGTTCAGATCAAATATGAGTGAAAAAAAAAAAAATGTGAAGTCACAACTTTTTTAGGTTTAGAATATTCAAACATTTTCATACGACGAGAATTACGAGAAATGTGTATTTAATATTCGTCACACAGTTTGCAGTTCAGTTACAAAGTAACGAGAAAAGTGTCCGAATAATGTTTCAAAGGAAAAATAATTCCGACACGATTTTAATTTATAATATGTTATGTTTATGCTGCCGGCGCGGCGATCGGGTAGGTGGATATTTTTTAATTTATTTTATAATGAATTCATAGTTCTTTATCTTTAGATTTGTAGTTGGAACAAAAATTATTAAATAAACGAATAAAATGCCGTAACAAATGTTTTTTTTTTTTTCAAGTTTGATTTCATGAATAATTACCCACACATAAACGAAAGAAAGAAAAAAAAAAATGTTAAACTGCAATTTTACTACCTAACAACTACAAAAAGTGAGAAGAAAACGTCCATATAAGAAAACAGTAGAAGTTGTTTATTAATTTTTTTTTTTATCGTGTAATTATTTTGCATAAAAGAATTAAAAATATCAAACAACGACAAAAAAATGAACTTAATCTCGTCGTACCGAAATTCCTTTGAATCATAATATTATTATGCATGATAATTACATTTATTGTGATACGTTCCGGTTGATTATTTTTTTTATAATTTCAAGCGAACCGCACGAAAACGTGAAATTATCATCGGTCTTAGGTCAAATACGTGCAAGTACCTCGTATCCGTGCATGTAAGTAAATCCGTCATCCAAGCTACGTAACTACGATATTGTTTGTAAGTTTGTGCTAATTTTTTTTTTTGTTTAGTTTTAATTTGTTAAGTAACCCGTAACTTACTTACCGTCATTCGGAAGATAATATGTCAAGAATTAAGTTTTTTTTTTGTAAAAAAAACTTGGTCGTCTTTGCTTAGTTTTTAGATAATGTTATCGAGTAATAGTGATGAAACATAATAATATGTAATATAGTATTATTAGTATGTTAGAGACATGTCGATTCGTATACACGATAAGTCAAATACAAGAACGACGATGATACAATGTCAACGAGTGTCGTCGTCGTCGTCGTCGTCGTCTGCACACTAACCTTTGAAAAAGTAAATCTTTCCGTTTCCGCTCCAGACGAGTGCGGCGTCCACGTTGTCGGGGATGCCGGCGAAACCCTCGGCTATGTCTTTCGGGTACCCGTCGTCCATTGTCGTCCCGTTAAACCGCCAATATTTTTTACCTTTGAAGAAATACGTGTTGCCGGTCTTGTACGTGAACGCCGCGTCGACGTTTCCCGGCAACCCGGACCACGTGCCCGAGATAGGCTTGGGAAATCCTTGTGCAAGTCCGTTGTCGGTCAATTTCCAATAATAATCGCCTGCGGAGGAAAACCGTTTCGCGTTACCTCACCGTCTATGTGCAACTGATGGAAATTATACCTTTAAACACGAACGTTTCGCCTTCCGCGGAATTGAACAAAGCGTTCACTTTGGTGTCTGTGCATAATTCGGCGTCACTGCCCTCCGTGCTCGGCGGTTCTTGCGTAGTCGTCTTTTTGCCGGAACCTTGGACAGAGCTATCGCCGTCACTGTCTGAATCGCCGGCCGAATTGTTCGATCCGTATAGCGCCTGTACGGGATGAAAAAAAATAAAAAAACAATCAAAAATCAAAAATCGTAATAGAATCGAGTTTAAAACGTATATTTATGATTTCTAACCTGAATCGCTTCCACGTCGTCGCTGTCCAAATTAAACGCTGGATTGTAACCTCTGTAAAACGGTGCCATTAACGCAGATCGGACATCTGAGTGAGATAATCCTAACGAGTGACCGAATTCGTGAGCTGCTACTTGGAACAAATTGGTACCTTTGTAGAGAAAAAAAAAAACCACACACGATTGTGTCAGTACAAAATACTTACGTAATATTTTTTTATTTTAATAAAATACTATTCAGTTAGATTTCCAAGTTTTGTTCAATATTATTACGAATAAAATATTTTTGAACACTTATCGCGTACGAACGTCTTATTTTTCTATCTTTATACATTTCATTCTTTTAAATTTCAAATTTAGTTTTAATATTTTTTATAAAAAAAACTAGATGAGTTTTTAACAACCTTATCAAAGGATTTTCTAAGGTGATTTGAAAGTGTTGAATTTTTTAGTATTGTGGATATAGTGTTTTACAATATTGATTTTTTTTTACGAAATACAAGTTTGTTATATTGTAAGATAAGTAATTTAAAGATTTCATATACTTCCAATAGTGATAAAAAATTAAATCAGATTATTTAATCTACTTCAATTTAATGCCGTTTTTAAAATTTCAAACGTTTTATCGAAACTTCCAAAAAAACACTGTTAATAAATCGTCGAAGTTGTAATTTTGCTAGTATTTTATAAAGTAACTCGTGATCTAAAATACGTACCGAAATAATTAATTAATTATTTTTATAATAGTATTATAGAATACACTGCAACATACGAGAATAAAATGTACGTTAGGTATATTTCGAAGTATTTACGAAAATAACCTGTGAATAAAGGAACCCTTCGAGTTTAAGCAAAATTAATTAATTACACAATGATATTGTTGATATTAGTTATTGGTAAACTTTAATTATACATAATGTATTGTATTTATAACCTGCGTTTTTTTTTAATCAAGTGTCATTAATACTAAAACTCAATTTTCATAAACATTGAACATTGTTTGTAACGAAATATCTTTTTTCAATGTAAACTTTTACTTTTTTTTTTTTTAACACGAATGCTCTTGTTTTGAAAATATTTTTAACCAAAGAAATTCCATTTTTATTTTTTGTATAGTTTAAATAATAATAAAAAAAAAATCATAAAACTCTTGTAACTATAAAGCTAATTGATCGTTTACAATAAACAATATTTAACTTTACCTTTAAATGAACCAATAGACCATTTCTCAGAATCGTCAAAATGAGCGTCACCACCGTAAACCGGAAAGAAAGCGTGCGCCAATGTGCCGCCGGGTCCATCGAATGGATCTCCATCACCGTGTTCGCCTTTTTCGAATCTGATTTCAATATGGACCTTAAAAAAAAAAAAAAATCATTAAATATGAAAACAACAATAATCATCTTTTACCGAATTTTTGTATAACGTCGAATAGATTTGTAATGTAAAAAAAACGTGTCCAACGATTTCGGAAAGTTTTAAATTTTAAAATTTAGTTTGTGTCGAAAGTCTCTATTAAATATTGTACATTTTCCAGAATATATTTTTGATTTTTTTCCTCCTAAATCGTCTTATTTATTTTTAATACACGCTTTATAATGTATATTTACTTTTGGATTATGAACAACGCAAAGGGATGGGTTGAATTCACAAAAAAAAATGTTTACTTTGTTGCGTTTTCGCATTTAGGCACATCGAAATTTGTAAACGACGAATTTCGGTTGGAAATTAAACACAGAAGACATTGTTTAAAGCCGTTTTTCAATATCATATAAATGTAGTTCTAAAATGTAACGGAGAACCGGTGGAAAAAAACTTTCTCCGAAGATAATGATGTTCTTTCGACAAAATAATTATATTTCGTTCCAATGTTTACACTCGAAATTCGACTATAAAATATTGTCTAAACGAAATTATAAGTAAATAATATTATCTTGAATACCTCGAATGTCCAAAAACATAATATTTCCTTTGTGAACATTTATAAAACGTGTATTACTCGATTAATGAGAGATGAAAAATGATCGATCTTTTTCCCGTCTCTCGGCGGATTCATATAAAATGTTTAATATTAATAATGTCAAATATACATACAATATTATCATTCTCGACGATACACAATACGAAAATTACACAATCTTACTTGTCCGGATTTTTTATGAGTGAACGTCAACGGCGTGACTTCGGACCATACGTCGAACGCTTTGCGGATTTCCGAGTCCGTTTCCGACTTGTCCAACAGTTTAGGATACTTGGATATTTTATACGTCAAGTCTTTCACCCTCCACCTGCTACCTATAAACACACATATACATATTATTTTTATATATTATATACAATAATGCGTGGGTTATTTACTAACACCGCGAAAATATAATAACTCGTGCGAGTTTGTGTGTGTATGACATACAACGCCGAATAATTAGGGAAGATTAATCGACTAGGTCAGAACACGCATAATTATTATACGCACAGTGCTTATAATATAACCAACAGTTCTCGCATGACAAATACGTATATATATCGTCTCATTTCCTTGATCCTACTGGTGTGTTCCTCAGTTCTGCATTATTTATATTATATGCGCATACATACGCGTTTTAAAACAACACAATATCTTATTATTATTATTATTATTACTGTAGTTATTATCAAATCAATTCATAGCGAAAGAAATAATGTGCAGCAGGGGTACAGCTAATCTGTCAGATTTTTCATGGAAATTCGTTTCATTTCAATATACGTATATATATCCATACAAGCGTAAAAATGTTTATTATTATTTAAATGATTTTTTTTTTTTTTTTTTTTTGTTTTTTTTTATACATAGTCTTGTGTACGAAAATCAAAATACAATTGGTCACGGCATTACACGATAACCATGTATATTTCATACAATATGTATAACGGTAGGAAATAATCTATCTATCAATAGAAGTTTCGTGACGAAATATTTTTACAATCGTTTCGGGGAGAGGGGGGGTTGTTTTTTTTTTCCATGTAGTCCAAGGAAGGCCGTCTCGAATAATAATTTATAATAATTACTAGAAAAAAGTTTTAATTAAAAGTAACGGACCTGGTGAGATGAAACGTGTCGTCTCCACTATCGCCACTAAAATCCAATATTATACAAATATTATATTGTATTATAAAATAAATGAATTAAACTAGTCAAACTTAATATATTCTATTGTATTGTAATATTATTCTCATTTTTTTCTTTTTTTTTTTTTTCGAGTATTCGTTTGGTTTTGATTAATTTTAAGTTTTTTTTTCAATTTTTAGTTAAATTTCAAAAGTATTAAATTATACACATGGGCGTAACCAAGGAAGCCGCCGAGTATGGCACCACTGCGTATCCTGAATAAAGAGATGCCGTTTGGAGGGTGACAGGATATTATTTGGCTACCCTATTTTTTCTGTTCAATATTAACATGCCATAAAATGTACAAACGTGCTAATAATCTATACATAAACGTTACGTAAACTGTATTTTAATATCATATAAATTGTAAATTTTAGATTCTAAGTGAATTGAAGAATAGTGTAAGTATTCAATGGAAGTCTCAAATCTTCTATTTGAGTTTCAATTAAAGGGGAAAAAAAAAAACAATTTTATCGAAAATTGGTAGGTAACACTTATTTCGTAAATTTGGTAATTTTCGGTTAGTCTTTCTCAATTAATTATTAGAACAACTGTCGATAGAATTTTGAAATCGATTACCAGAAGTAGCAAAATGTAGACAATATTTTCTACCGTTCCTACAGTTTCCATAATGTGTAAATAGTTAAGAATCGGACCGATTGTTCTAATCAAAAATGTATGACGAAAAATAAGTAGAAATCGTGATAAAATCTCTTGCTTCTCTGAGAACGTAAATATAGTGTACAACAGTCATTGAAGTTTATAAAATATTTCTAAAACAAGGTTTGTATTATTACGGATTGGGTTTTTTTTTTAAATTCAAATCAAAAAGTACCCGCGAAGGCCGATTTTTACCCGGATAAAATTTAATAAATATTTTAGCAACAGCACTTTAACGAATTAAAAAAGGAAAAAAAAACCGTCGTCGTCGTTCAGAGAATGAAAACCTACGATCGTGAACTCGGCCCGAACGTATGCAACGATTTCATAGCCAACGAAAAGTGATTACAGTGTGTGTGTGTGTGTGTGTGTGTGTGCACGCCGCACACTATAATAACTAACGTATCTATTATGTTATTGTTTCGGTTTTTGGCCAGAGGATACTATACTCGACAATAATGATGTTTGATCAGACCGGATGTTCAAACATCCGAATTGTATAATTTCGCCAGCGCAGAAGGGCACATTGCGATGGGATCTCGTACGATATGCACATGGAAACTAATAATACTAATAATATTATGGAAAATAATACCTACGCGTAGCTCGTACACGGCAGGTGTCTGTGTGGTTAATAAAATATTAACTATCGCGTGCGGCCAATAATATTAGATGATAATAATTCTTTAATAAGTACACTATATATTTTACGCACAGGTACTGATAATTATCAACAATAAATTATATGACTATATGAGTATATGCTAAAATAACAAAACGGGAAGATATAGAGATTGTAGTTTTTTCCCCGTTTTGTAGAACGTTCTAATACGTATACCTAATACAATGCGACTGTGTGCCGAATTATTATTTAACCATAAAGACGTTACATAATAATTTTCAAATAGGTGTACACGATTAAATTCGACCCACAAAACATTGAATAACATCAGTTATACGTACCGGGATTTGAGATACAGCTTATATATTATTATATCCGTATATACACGAGCGTTATTGCGTGGTCTTTTTGTAACAATATATAATATATTTGTGCGTGTGTGTGTGTGAATTTGTAGGTCTTTTGTCCGGTACCGGAGCGCAAGACAAGTGGAAAATTGGTCGCATTGAACTTGACAAAATAGCATGAAAGAGATTTAACGCGCACGCGTTTTTTTTTTTCTCAAAAATAACAGGTAAAACGGGCCGGTTACGTTGAAATCCTCGGGCCGGCGCACGTGCGCGCGCGCGCGCGCCCGATAACAATTACCTACACGTCGTGTTTGTGTTATTATTACGGCATATGACTAAGTGTTATTTATTTATTTTCCATTGTAAGAATATGCGGAAATTTGTATATTATTATGTATTATGATGTCATCGAAAATGTGTTTCCAGTCGTGTATTTCACGTCAAAATAAATGGATACGGAACACGCATTTTATATTGTGATGGAACCCGTGCCTGTTGCAAAATGACATTATCGACACGCAAAACCTTACAACGGCATTGAATACAAAAGCCATTTGTGTGCTCTCGTTAATAATTATTATTTCGGTTTCGTTGTTTTTCACCGCATTGTACAAAAATACGTACCGAATTGTCGACGACTACGTTACGATCGTTTTACGAGATTTTTTTCAAATTGAAACGAGTGCGTGTTGGAAAAATTTTTAAAATAAAATTACTATTTTTAATGATTTTTTTTTTTTTTGTTTCGCCGTCGACATTTTTTTTGTTTATGTACTCAAAAATATTATCGCCATATCATTTTTAAAATGAAAAACGTTTATTATCTTTAACTCGGTAACAGATCGTATAGTAATTATTTGATTTTAAACAAATCATCAACATAAATACGATATTAGTCTCGTCGATTGCGAATGAAACTATTAAAACACGTGATCATATTTATATTTCTTATTTTGTTCCAAAATCAAATATTTATTCGAATAATATGTTTCTTTTATTTTAGAAATAAAAATATAATTTTTAGTTAAACGCATAATATTGTTTACGAATTCGCATTCTCAAACATCGAGTTATTTAATTTACTTGAAATCATTGAAATATTATCTCTAAATAATAACGTTTCGATCTTAAACTTAATAACTTGAAATTAAAATTCAACTCGTCAAACACATTTGCTCGGATAAATGTAGTTTACGTTAACGTCGTAGTATTTAGTACAAGGTACGAAAATAATTATTATAAAAATGAAAAAGTAAGTATTTATTTTTTTTTTGTTTTTATCTTTCCACTCTAATGACTTGAGTTTTCAATGCATAATTTCACTTTTAACGTGTAAACTATATAGTTTAAATTATGATTTAATATCTTCGTGGAATAATTTATTTCCCAAGCGAAATTGAATTTTCCTATAATATACTACGAGATAAATAAATATTGTTCTCAATAATATCGTATTCGGTTCGATGACGTTTCATCGCATCGGTCATTGAGTCGATCGTCACGAACAGCGTGTTGTAAATCGTACGAGGTACGTTTTACTTACTACTTAATATGTACGTATTATTCCAATTACCTTGTAACGCGTATCTCCTAGACCTGGAGTCTGTGGCAAATCCGACTTTGTCTCGGACTCCGCATCTCGGCATACTCATAAAGTGCAGCGTATCGTCATCCAGGTGACCTTCGAAAACAACAACAAACAACCCGATCGATTATACAGTTATAATATACGCAATGAATAATTAAAATTATGTGTCAGGCAATAAATATTTAAACAATAAAACGAACGTTTTTACACGATTCTGCAAAAGGAAATATAATAATACGTAGGCGAGTTTGAGTGCCTCGCGCGCGAATCGTATAATAATAATAATGATATGTACATCGCCGCGCCAATGGATTTAAATGATTTGATTTTTTTTTTTCCCGAACAATAACAAAAGAAAAAATTAAATAAACGTTTGCGACTTTGCAGACCAATCGATCTGGAATACGATGTATTTAAGACTATTGTATACCATGAGCAGCAATGAGTATATTCCATTAAAATATTCTTCGCATGAATGTACCACTCGATTATGGATCACACATGAGTCAATCTTCTACATCGCATAACACATAATAATATTATATTAATATACATGTGCGTTCTATACAATCTCTTAGAATTGCGTTACTTTTTTTTCTTTTTTTATTCGACATGACTTATCGCGTGAAATACATCTTCGATGTGAAAAATCTTATTCCCCATAATCGAAATGTAAAAAATATCTGATGAATCGTTTAGACTTTTCGTCTAAACGTAGATAATCTAAACGTATTATATTTATTATACTCGTTCACATTCATAACGAATAACGCACGGTTCGGATCGAAAACTAAACGAATTAGACGACATTTAACATGTCCCCCTACCCCGAGGGATATTTTTCACACGTGCGGTGCACAATAGAAATCACATTTTTATGATGTTTATGAAAACGTAATATAGTTTGATATAATAATATTATGGCTTTCTAAATATTACAGTGTTTGATTTCGTTAAAAACAAAATAACATTGTCGATTCGTCGACTAGAAACTTTTTTTTTTTACTTCTAAATCGACTGCGCGTACGTTTTTTTTATCCAATTATATTTTCATTCGAATGTCATAACGTCGTCGTTTGTTTAACGCGCGCCCGTTGTGTATAAGGCGTAAAAATGTAATTTTAATGATTAGCGTTATCTACATGTTTGACATAATATTGTGAAAATACAGTATCAAAAGTGATTTAGTTCATAATATTATATCCTACCCAATCGAATATCTATGAGAACATTTAATTTTAACGATATTAAGCTGTATGTAGAGACAAGGTAAATTAATAGAAACCACATTATTCTGGGATATTATAAGCGGAAACGATTTGGTATGCATTTGCGGATAAAAGAATCATTGTTTCTCGAGTAGTCAGAATGAATTGTAAAGTAAGTAAGAGCGGTCTATGTATATTATTATTCATTAATTTGTATTGAAATATAACATTGAGATATGTTTTTCCGTGAGATTTGGAGGCAGACAGTTAATTTTCAAAATTAATAAAAAAAAAATACCAGACAGATTTCACCGGAATTTAATTTATTTAAGCTCGTTACACTTGTAAGCAAAAAACGACAAGCGTGTAAAAGTGGTACTTAAATTTTTAAAAATCTACACTGTCAAATGAAAAGAGAAAAAATGAATCCGTTTTTAAACTATTAACTGATAACAAACAATTAGAATATTGTTTTTTGTAGACGTCATTATTGTATACATAATGAATGTTACGGAAAAAAATATCGTCCGTGATATTTTATATTGAAAATAAATCACCACCCCAACTCGGTCTACCCCTTTCAGTTTTTTTTTTATTTTAAAATTCTTCGAGTTTGTTGAGTTATTATTGATTTTTTTACCGTCGGAAATACTTGGGAGTTTTATAGAACATTTTAAGAATTCAGAATGTCAATCTCATTACTTAAAATATAAAATATTTTTTTACGATTTAATAAGACACTTGTTAAGTTAAGTGCTAAATAAAGTCGGGAGATATTATTGTTTCGTACGCCTATATTGTGAATAAATGATTGACAAAAATTATGGACGGGGAAAATATCGGTGTATAATTTGTATTCTACGAAATTGGAATCAAAAGAAATCAATATAATTACATTTCATCGTTGCGAATAATGATACCTAAGAGGTCATATTTACGCATATTCCATCAGTTATTTTCTTTTTTTTTACACACACACCAATGAGTTTCTTTTAATCTCGAAAATATCAAAATATTTATCAAGTACATAATTATTATTATAAGGCTATGGTATTTCAGAAATTCGATGAAATTTGAAATAAAACGAAAATTCCATCGAAACAATGAAATAATTTAGATATTTTGTTGATTATGCTATAAATTCTAGTGAGGGTGCCAGAATTAATATTTCGGTCACGATTAGAACCTTGGTTTTTCTTAAGGCCGAGTTCGGACGAGTTAACATTGTTCGAATGCCAATATTTAGAATAGGAAATGTATAGGTAGCGATTTAATCGATTCATTTCATTGTTAAGAGAGACGATCGATAATTTCTAGTCGATCAAAAAGTCGAACGGTGTAACATATATTGTATAATAATGCTTTTTGAATTTTGACTAGAACAATAATTATTATTATTATTATTATTATTGTAAAATATATTTTACTGTAGCGTTTTCCTTAGATGTAAGTATCGAATATTCGTGTTCATCACACTACAATACATGACTAATGCCGAAAGTATTTAAACCCTGACTCGAGGAAATCTCGAGTAAAAATAATTGTCGAACCGACGATTGTGTATACCAATGCAACGGGGGGGGTTAAAGTTATTCTAGATCCATTATTTAGATATCGGATAATTCAATATTAATGTTAAACGATAGACATCGGAATTTATAACCGTAGAATAGAAGACGCTTCTTTCGGGGGGGGGGGAGGATTAAATAAAATAACATTTTAGATTCAAGGCCGTCCGTAATCCTATTAATGGAATTCTCGCGCGATAGAGAGGAACACGAGAAATATTTTATTCCGAAAATATTATTTTCCCTTCCGAGTCGAACAACTCGGGGTTATTTAGTTAAGAATATTATCAACAGATAACTTACTATACTAACTGTCTCCGCAAAGTTCGTCAAACCATTTATTAAAATTTGTTATCGTTTCTTACTTCATTCTCGTTTGATAAAGTGTTATGATAAATGTATTTCGCTTTCGTTTTAATCTCGCTCGAAGTTTCACACGACGTCTTTCACAATATTATACTTGTACAATATAAGTATAGAAGTCTAAGACGCGCGTGATAGGTGTATATTTTGAGATTTTAGATACCGGACGATACTATACTATAGATTGCTCTGGAAATCCTCGAGTGCCCGTTCAAACACACACACCCGCGTTGAAACGGTTTATTCCGTTTCGTTCGAGTACCGCCCCGGTATCGTTTTTCAGGTATCACTTTTGATTTGATTTTAAAACCTATTTTTATTTTATTTTTTTCCGGAAAAAGCTCCTCTTTTGTCTACGAACCGACGACGACGACGACGACCGATTTTCTCTGATTTCGTCGACCACGTCGCAAAATGGCAGTACAAGTGGCGAGATAAATTTATATACGATATTATAATCTCCGTGTATACATTATTATTATTATTATTATTATTATTATTTTACTTGCGGAGTTACGCGCTAAGTTTTGCCCCGGCCCACGATTTTATCTAATGTATTTATGATGATTCTCTTATCAATTTACTTTAGTTCTAAAGTTTAACCCTTAAACCCGTCGCGAGCGCATATTATATTAATTTAAAATCGTACGAAACTCGTAAGTAGCGACCGCGGACATTCGGGAGACTCGGTCGCGTGTGCGGCAAAACGTAATAAACTAAAAAGAAACGCGAGTGTAGGTATTATATTGTACCAATAATGGTACGCGCGAAGAAAAGCTACCGCAGACGTGACCATCTCAAAACACACGACTCTCCCCGTACGTTTATTTGCATTACCGTTATTGATGCGTTTATTATTATAACGATTTATATAAACAAACGTAACTCAAAACATAACATTTACGCTCGGCGTCTGTTACGAAAAAATTTTAACCGTACGATTTTTTCGTGACTCACGTGGAAATCCGATTTGGAATATTCATCACTTGAGATAATAGCATATTAAGTAATATTATAGAAATGATTATTGTAATATATCGATGTGAATTTCGCGTGAAAACCTGCGTGAACACGTTTTGATTTGACCGAGTTTTTTTCAACGTTTCAAGGTCTACCGGAAAAAATCGTCTTATAACTTTTTGTTTAAACGAGTATCTGTTAAAAAAAAAAATTTAAAAAAACCATACGGCGTGGGTACGATTAAAACCATGACAGTGGCGTGTGTTAAGGAAGGTCATTAATCTCCATGCTCACACGCCCTTGGGTCACGATATGAATCATTGAATTAGCTCGCTGGCGTACTATATATATAAGATCGATTATTATTTTCGTTCGATAATAACAACATTTAAAAGGATGAGGGAAAAAAATCGAAAATATTTCGCACCGATTTTACGCATCGCGATAATTTTGTAATGCAAATTCACTTTTCAGGTTCACTGACATTGATACGATTTCTTCTTAATGACAGTCGGATGAGTCAGGTAAAATGACGCACTTACCTGTCAAATTTAGACCGGCGAACGACTGGAAATCCATTAACGCTCTGGCCATTGTTTCCTCAGACATGATATGACCCGAATTCGGATTTTTCATTGAAGGGCTCAAGTAACCGAATTGAGATAAATACATCTGTAAAATAATAACATTAATGACACGAAATTCGAATTAGAAAAATTATCGTTCAAATAATATTGGTCAGTCACGTCGAATATCTCAATAATCGAACTCATTGTGTTGGCACAGCGTACAAATAAATACGATTTAAAACTCGAAAGTAAAATTTCTATTTCACAAAAATACTCAATAATATTGTACAAACTAATTACGAGCGATTCGAAGAAGGAAAAAACAAAATAAAAGTGCACGATCGAAAATCTTGTTATTGAAATGTTTAAAAAATTATTCGACTGTGTTTTACCGGGACAAAATGTCTCGAGTCAATTAAAATTGTATGCAAACGTTACGTACCGAAATTAAATATTTAAAAAAACGTCACATAATAATTAATGGTAACGAGAACATTGCACAGCTCGAAATACAATATTTTGATCAATGGGCGGCGGCTGTAAATAATTTTACGAATAATAAAACGTTTTATTTCATAGACCCAAAGGTTGTCGGAACGTGTAATTTTTTCGAACTCGATCAAATATTCCATTGAAAAAACATTCAGAACAGGTAAACTCGTGAAATATTAATAAATCGACCCGAACGCGGTTTTCGAACACGTTCGAGACACGCGATGTACTTGTAAAACGCGAAAAATCGTATTTACCGGGTGAATTTATCGTTATGGTATTGAAAATTGAAATTACGACTTCGTCCGTTTCACGACATACGTATAAACTCGGCATCGAAACATATAATAATTATTGAACCGAAATACTGACCATTGCTTGGGCGTCCGTGCGGACTGCGACGACGCGCGCCAGCGTGCAAGACAAAAGCGCCAAGCTCAACGCGACGCACGATCTGCTGGTCGTCATGATTACGTGATATTTAATGCTGAATGTGTAGTACGAACGTTTTCGCGAACTTCTCCGGAGAATGGAATTTTCGCGAAAATTTCGATTTCTCCTCCGCTCGGTGGAACTACTGGCCGCGATAACTTTTTAACCGGGATGGCGAACGAGTTTTCGCGTCGCAAAGTAAAACAACAAAACAAAACGGGGAGGGAGAAAAAAAAACGAAAAGAAACGTCAACAAAAAGCCGAAATGAAAAAAAATCACGGGTTACGTGCTAATTTTCGTGAGCTACAACGTCTAACGACAACAGAACAGCGGGCGATCCCGAGTGCGAGGCTCGTCACGACGACTCTGTAGCCGCTTCACGCCGTGCACCGTCTATATATCGGTTCCCCCACACCACTCCGACAAAAATATTTGTACACACATTGTTGTGCACGGTCCGCGTGTGATTCACACGCGGAACGTTTTCCTGTGGCGGCGACCGATATGAAAACTGATTTTATTATTACACTATTACTATTATTTATTTATTTATTATTTACAGACGCGTGATCGACCGTTGAAACCTTAACCTGTTGTAAAATATACGCACTGGATATGTCCACCAGATTACTACTACCTATCACGCGGTGGCACTCGAATTATCTTTTTTCGGTTTGACGTTATTTCTCACGGAGAATATTAAAAATCGTTCGATTGAGAAAGAAAGAGGGGGGGAGGAAAAAAACAGATATTGCACGTTTTAGATTCCGAGTGAAACGAGAACGGTGTGCTGCGTGTGTTTTTTTTCTCATCATTTCGTGCGTTCGTCTACACCACTGGTTCCCAAACTGGGGGGGGGGGCGTGTACACATTGCTGGGGAGGCGCAAGCAGTTATTACGAAATACAATTTTTATGTTTTGGTTTTTATGTTTATATTGGGTAAAATACCAACCTATTTATCCTGAAATTTCAAATGAAGCTTTAAAAGTCCTTGTACGATTTTCATCTACATATTTGTGCGAATCTGGGTTCTCCAGCACGGCAGTTAGTTAAAAACGAACATAGAAATCGTTCAGATGTCGCATCTGACTTAAGGTGTTCATTATCAAATATTGAGCCGAACATGAAAAAACTGTTCAAGGAAAATAGTGTTGTCAGCATTAACATTGTTTATTAATTTCATTATGTATTTTTTTATTTACCATTATTTAAAAAAGGGGGGGCGCGAGATTTTTGAAAATATATAAAGGGGGCGTAGAATAGAAGAGCTTGGGAACCACTGGTGTACACGATAAGTACCCGGAAAAATGGTCCGATTTTCCACTCCAGTTTTGCCATCCGGTAGCAAATACGAGTATAGTTGGTCGGTTTTCGAATTTCCCAAAAAAACTGACGAAAACACTAGTATTTACAATCAATGCCGTAGGATAGACACTCTATATACAATAATATCAATAATATTAATTTATCAATTTTTCTATCACAGGTATCGTTAAAAGCGCCAAACGTAACCCATTACCGCCGCCGGTGCTTTTTTTTTTTTTACAAATATTCCGGTCACGTTTTTCTACTGAAAAATTATTTTGACATTTTCCGAATGTTTCCGTTTTTTTATTTTACCTGACTCACACTGGACGCATTGAAATTATGTATCCGGTAATAATTATTTTGGTAATCTATATCATCTTGAATTATGATTCACACGCTACACGCACACTAGACTAATCCGACGGAAATCTAATAGAAATGCCGTCATTTCGTCAACGATCGGCGTACGTCAATAATAGTTTAATTATTTTCTACGACACGTACTTTTTCCGCGATTTATCATTAAATAGTGACATTTTAAATGTTCAAATTCTATAAAAGTTCCATGTCCGCACACAGCTATATCAACATTTAAAATATTTGTAAAATCCATAAAACGTAGGTACCTGCATTGTCACGAGAATACGAGATAGACAATGCATTGCAGTAAATGATTTATAATGTTATTATATTATTATATTAATAGGTTGTAAAATGGTTTTATGCAGTGACGTTATGTCGAGATCATTAACACAACTCGGAAGTTGTGGCACTAAAACACGTGGATATATTTTCGTCGATAACAATTATTATTGTCATAAAAAAATTAAATTAAAATTTATTTTTTAAATTAATTGTCTTAGGTACTTACCACCGTCCGAGTAAAGATGTCACTTCAATGTCGATTGCACTGACATTAAATTCACCACACGGTCTGTACTCTCTCGCTTCGTTTAGGTGATATTATATTTTGTAATACGAGGTTTCAATTTGGTGACTTCTATGCTTGAGCAGTGTTAATTTTGATATTGTAGATTTCTGAAATCAATGTTAATTCAAATAAAAACTCAATGACGATAAATACAGAAAAACCGTCAAAACAGTTGTTGGGTAATACAATATGCAAAATGATACGAGTCTGTAGTGCTGCTGGCAGCTGTATCTAAGCCACAATTTAAAACATAAAAGTTTGACAGTGGACAAATCAGGTATTTATTTATGGATATAAAGTGATTATTTTAATGGACTACGCAGCAATGTTCTGAAATATATTTAACTTTTTTTTCTTTTTGAATTATTTCAGTTTGAAATAATAATTCAACAACGTTATTTGAAACAAATTAAATTACGTTTTATCAATAACAATAATATTTTGATACTAATTGCGGTATTAAAACTCGAGTGAGTTATTTTGAAATGAATAAAACAGAAATTCTATGATAATTACTCGACATTTAGATATAGGTGCTGCGATTTCGAAAATTTTAAAAAGCGAAAATATTTATCAAAAATCCTTTGTGAGCTTATAGAATGGAAATGATGACGCTGTGAGATTAACGCTCGGGACAGTGAAATGATTTTCTTACCTAGACTTTAAACATTTTTAGTTATTAATTGATAAAATATAATATTATATCAGATATTACACATATAGAATGCATTAGATAAACATTTTAAATAAATTTGATTGAAAAAAATAAGAATTTAAAACACAAGTGTTTTACAAAGTTTATAACCTTAAGAAAATATGACGTATCGGTAAGTCAATTGATATTTTACAAAACATATTGCTTGCTGCCGCGATTTCCGCGTGTAACTGTATGTTAAGAATTATGTAGCTAATATATATATATTTTTATTTACACGGATAGAACATAATATTATTATAAATGGCTCGTGTCTCGTATTGTTCCCGGTGGAGTCTCACATCGTGGGAACGGACAACAGTTGGATGGCCAAGGAATTGCTGGGACACTTTAGCTCGTTTAGCCCGATTGTTTCTCGTCCACCCTGACCGTGAAATCGGTCGTCGTCGGACAGCTACAGATCACCATACTTTATTTCCAAATCAGTCATTTGGTTTTCGTTAGTGAAAATAAAGTATCGCACATACACAACAGTGCTAAAAAAGCGTTGTTATTTTTTTTTTATACTCTATTCGATCGAAAACGTCCGTCCGTAACACGAAAAAATACAAAATTAAAGCGATCGAAGTGTTTGATCAACACTCGTGTGTATTTACGACGAAATTACAAAATAATTTACCCATTTGGAACGATAAAAACATTGGATGGCTTGATTTCATTCAACCGGAGAGTGTTAATTATTATTCTATTCGTCGACAACACTTCTTATCCTTTTGTGAAAATTAATTCGTGTGAGTCGTATTAGTGTTTGGAAAAAAAAAAGAGTACAAAATAATGTAAAATTAAAACCTTAGTCATGGTAGACTGTCTAGTCGAAATAAGATAGGTTTTTTTTTTTTTCATTTCAGTACCATCAGAGTTTATAAACTCTGAAAAATAATCATTTTTTTTTTTTTTGTTTACCAAACACAAAAGATTGTTTACTACTCATACATTATAATGTAAAACGACCATGTCATTAATCATTGTTCAAAACAATAATAGTACAAATTACTATTATAATCATTATGCATTTCGCGTATTGAAAAGGCCATATAATACTACTTTATACTTTTACCATTTTGAAAATTGTCGGGAGGGAATTTTTCGATCGAAACGGACGTGGATTTTCGGATTAGACAAAATAATGCGGTTATAATATTATTTCTATCGACATTAAACATCGAGTAAAATTTTGACTAGATTTTACGTCAGAAAAAAAAACTTTCTCTCGATAAGACAATACGTCGACGTCTGTAATAGACACCTGTAACAGTTATTTATACGTTTCATAATCTCTAATATACATTTAACACAAATATTTGACATTAATAAATGCATTTAAGGTTTTTATACAAAGTTTGTTACTTATCCGTTTGTTATCCGTGTCTTTCTGTTTGCACTACAAACATTAGTCGTGGGGTTTGCGTGGATTTTATGAATTCGAAATAAAATTTGGCAAATATATATCGCATTTTATGTAGGCACAAAATACTAAATCTATAATTATTCACCCAACTAAAGGTATCTCGGAAAATTGTAGTAAATTTATTTATTTATTACACGTTTACTACTTTATTGTTATGAATTTTTTATCGGCAAAAAAAAACGCAACGCCGCCGATAGTGAGTGATTTAAAACGCGGTGTATTAATACTTAAAGTTACAAACATTACAAGCAGCACTGATGCCGCCGCCGTTCTTGAACTCTATAACGTACACGAGTTTTTAATTAATTAAAATAGATAATATGCGTATTAATATATATATTTTTTTATGGGCGTGTGCGCGTTTAACAACAACAAAAAAAAAACAGATAACAATAATAAAAGATATTTTTATTTCGTTCATCAAAAGCTTCAGGACGATTAACCTGGAAAACATTTTCGCTTAAAATAATCCGGGTAATCCGCAGTTTAAATTAATAATAATAATATTCGAGTTCAAAGGAAATTCCGTCGAGCATTATAATACGGTGGTTAATTATTTCACCGTTAAAAAATAGAAGAAGGGAAAAAATGATATTATATCCGATAAGTATTTTTGTAATTTTCTCGCGGCGCTCTTCGTTCAAACGAAGCCGCGAACGACATACTAAACTATTCAGCAACATTAATACGTTTTTTCGAGTTGACGAAAATCACTCTTTGGCCAATCGAAGTCTGCAAACAATAATCGTAACGGACATTCGTTGATTTACATTACACTACTCGAGAGACTCGTTTTTTAAAGTGATCCGATAAAAAATTATCGCTTCGTCAGTAAACTCACACTGTAAAACAACTACACCCTGTGTAAGTCCTGATGAAAGTCCTTTTACCGTGTCTCGCGATAAACCCGAATATTTTAACTTACTACCGTCACCCCGACGATAGTTTCAAGGCGCTATCATAATTATCGAATGGCACACAAGTCGTGTGGAATCGAAACACATTATTCACATTATACATTTACCGAAACAAATAATATGCTTTATAAAAATACCCAAGTCGCGACACACGAAAACATGATCGAGTTAGGTGCTGCCTCGACAAGACGTGCTGATTCCGCCGCCAAACGGTATTAATATAATATAATTTGAATGAACGTCGTTTGTTTCACTGGCGTTCTCGGTTACTTAAAAACGGCGTGTTTTGCAGGGTGTGTATGAATAATTTCAACTCGTGAATTTTTATAACACTTTTACATATAATAACAAATCGTTTTGCGCTCGCACCAGCGTCGACAGGGGATCCTCCTGTAATTTCCGTAACGCGCGTGTCTGGTCGTCGAATCGATTGGAATTTTTATCGAAGCGACGGCCGAGTTGGAAAACAACGATTTTTCTAGAAATAATTTATCGACTTTTGGACGAGAGCGTTTTGAAAAATCTATAATCTTTCGTTCCGTACGATCGTCGCCGTGGAACAAACCGAATTCGAAAATACATTAATTTGCCGTGAAAATAACTCTAAAAATATTATGTACTTTTATAGACACTCGGTACGTATGAATTAAATTTTTAATTTTCAAAAATCAACTAAATATAGACACTGTAATATTATTGCGTAATTGAATTTATGTAAAAAAAAAATAACGACGCCAAACCCAGACGAAAAAAAAAAACGCGAGACTTCAAAACGTATGTATACCTATACATAAACATAATTAAAACTGTATTTTTACGGACTGTTAATTATTATAATATATCGAACAGTGGCTTATTATTAAAGTGTAAGAAACCACGGGGTCTCGTATTTATTTTAAAGTAAAAGTCAACTACTGTTTTGAAATAGACGTTCGTTCTGACCTAATTTCCCCCCACAACAACCGTTCGGCCTTATTCACCTATTTCGGATTTACGTCCAGATACTGCGAATAGTCTTTAATCGAAGAAGCGATGGACTAAAATTCAATAATTGCGAACGCTGCTTTTGCATTTCGAGTGCTAATAGTAACAAAAGATCTTTTCACGATGACAAATCGCGTGTATCTTAGTAGCGTCGTTGTTTCGCTGAAAATGCATTACGTATTTAGACGATTTTGTCGATGCTTCTTTGCGAATGTTTCGGCGAGCGATTCTTTTTTATTAGTCGGTATTACTAGATTTAGAACCGAAACCAATTTAATCAATTCTCAAACGAAATACAAACATTTAAAATACTGGAATTTTAAATCGGGTTTAATATTATATTGTGTATATTATACTTTTTTCTTTCTGTTTTGTTTTTTTTTTTTTACGTCGCATTTATATAATAATATACGCGTAGGTAAATCTCAAATAGTTTACAATACTGATATTTATAGTGATTTTATACGGTTAGTCTTAACGATTGCATACGTCGAGGATTATTATGTTTTTAAGAGGCAATAAGAGAGTAGAGTGAGATTTTTCACGATGATATAAGTATAAAAAAGACGAATGTCGTTCCGGATTTTCGTGTATAAAAAAAAAAAAACTATTATTAACATACGGTATGATATACATTTTTTTTTTTGGTTTTCTTTGAAATGTTTTTCGTTGTTAACAAAATATATTTACACGCGCAATGTTATTATTATTATTATTATAAGTGGATATAAACGATGGACAACACTTCTTCTTACCGGAAGCGATTAACTGTGGTTGATTTTTTTTTTTTTTTTTTATTTATTACAAAATTTTTGTTTTTCTACTAGCCCGGATCTCGTTAAAGCGAAATTTCTATACGCACAGAGTACAAAATTATTAATGTGACGTTTTTAGGACAAGTTAGATAGCGTTTAATAAATTATTTCATCATAGCGTAAAAAAAATCAACGTCTTGAGAAATGTTGTCGAAATGAAAACGTGTCAATTAAAAAAAACTCGTCTTTGTTGACTTTGGGTCATAACGCGGACGCCCAAATAAACGGAAATCGGAAATCTGTCGGTTTTTACACATACTGTCGCGCCACAAAGAAGAACTGTACACAAAAAAAAAGACACGTCGAAAACGAGTGTAAATTCTATACTAAATCGGTACGAGACGCGTATTTTGATTTTCAGAAAAAGAAAAGAGGAATATTATTCGAAACGGTTGGAAAATAATCGACTATACGTTTAGTTAATTCCTAGCGCGACGACAATACCGCCGCAACACAATGTGTTTGAAAAATAATATTGGCATTTTTAAAACGCGTTCTATACGACGACGACGTGTTCTCACTGAGAATGATTTATTATTATTTATCTGTTTTGAAATGAATCGCGTATCGATTATTATTATTAATACGCAGAAATAAATCGATTTCGAACAGTAATATATAATGTATTAGCGTATTGACCAACGTGAAACACTGCTGCCCATGGATACATTCTTACACGTTTATTATGAAAAATAGAAAACAGACGTGACAATGCGCAATACGGCGTATTTCATCAATCTGCCGTAATAACGACAATGATAATAATTTTTAAATTATTTTTATTTATATCGTACACGGAATTAATTATTATTATCGATAAATGAAATCCCCATACGTGTTTATTGTACACTCGGATCGTATAACATTGAGATACTGCAGGTCTGACCTAGTGGGTCGATGAATATATTATGCGTTTTCGCGCATTTTATTGTTTAAAAAAAAAAAATGAAAAATGAAAAAAATTGTTTTGCTATTTTAATTGAAAAAAAAAAAATAAAAAATACACGCCCAATTAGTTGACTAATTACGTCCTCTCAGAATCACGTCTTCCGCGCGTATACGTACTTGGATATTATACGTACGTGTACGCGCGTACGCGTTGCAATTAGTCATTATTTAATTGATAATATTAAAATACGGAACGCGAGTGAGTGTGTTCGAGTAACTAATTGTATTCTTCAAATTTAATTACGTGTGGATAAAACTATTGACATATTATTATGGTAAAACGTTCATACTTTTCGTGATGATATCCGTTTGTTTCCGAAATATTATGTTAGTTTTGCAATAAACAACGGTTTTCGGTTTCGTTGCCGAGTTTACCACGCTCTTATAAAAATAACAATGATTTTCATGTGAACCACCGAACAGTGTATAAAATATTAAACGTGTCAAATTTGTCGATATTGCCCCAGAGATTTTTGCGATTGGATTGAAAATCGAATTGCACCACTACGGGTATAGGACGTATTTTCTAAAAAAAAAAATAAAACAACGAGAAACGGGTGATTCGACTCGTTTATAAGTAGGCACTCGGCGTGCGATTTTCACGATAAGCAGAGTTTATTGTTTTTCGTTTTCAATTCCGACCAATCACTTTCGGCCATAAAAATTGGTATTGCGTGGAAACCGGTGCTCTATTACTCGGTCACTCGCCGACACGACACACAGGACATTGTTGTCGCTCGCGGCGACACAGCAGTTCGGTTAAGAAACCTCAATCGTAATAATATTTCGAACAATATTCACCTACACCGGGATATTTAAAATAATTGCGTTTTTACTCTCGCCGCGTATTTCGTTCCAACGACGACGACGGTAAAAATCTCATATCCGTCCACGACCAATTATTATTATGTTCATCTCCGTATAAACTCGACAATCGGAATATTAAGGACGATTACTACTTACATACGTATATATATATTATTGACGATAAATAATGTCGATTCCTAATCGCCGCAAGTCTTAAATATGTAAATGGATAAAAAAAACACGTCGAATTGTTTGACCCACACGTCGGACGACAGAGCGTTACGATTTAAATGAGGTGTAAATATTTAGAGACTCGCTACCCGAAAAAAAAACTAAAAATTTGAAGAAAAAAAAAACCAATTCAACATAAATCAAATCGGTTCTATTAATAAACATACTTTCCTCGTCGTATCACCCAAGTGAAAAACAAATGTAAATCAACCAATACTTATTGTGCGATTATTATGTGAGTACGGATTGTGAATAAACTGTTTTTTAAAAAAATAAATAAATATTCCAAGGTAAATATTAAATGATAATATTCTGAAATTCTCATTCTACGCGCGACTTATCAAATTAACGATTATAAAGGTAATCCAAAACTTTCGAGTTCCGTGAAATGAACGTGTTGTTGGTTAATAAAAGCTATATGCAAATTTACGGCCGACAACGGTTAATAGTTCACGCGATATCAATAATACAGATATTCAGCATTTCGGCCAGACTTATATAATGTACAACGTAAACGGCATACATAATGAGCACTAAATTTAACTTTCTTGTCGCCTATATTAATTCATAGCCCCGAGAAAGAATATTTGAGGTATTTGAGGATAAAATATAATAAGAAGGTTACGGTTATCACTGGGTCGGTTTTACATCGATCATGATATTGTTCATAGCAAGTAACACGTCATAATACGTTTTATTTTTTTTTGCGATTTATATCTGCACGTTCGGTGTTACGCTTTTCAGTAAACACATTTCTATAATGACTTTTTTCAATTATTAAAATAAAACAAAACGTTGGTTTTTTTTTTGTATTTTTTTTGAATAACGTAAAATAGTGATGTCTAATGTAATGGTGAGAAATGTAATCGTAATGAAATATTATTCGATTTTAATAATAATTTAATAACTCGTATAAATAATTATAATAATAATAATAATAATAATTAATTGGTTTGAAAATGAAAAAATGTATTTATTCAAATCAAATACGTTTTATTCGCATAATACCTTATCTACGTAGGTACTTCTTTTTTATTATTAGTTATCGTAAATAGGTGTGTAGTTTCAAAACAACTTTGTAAACATATACAAACAACGTAACAAGTTTATCGACAACTATAATTTGACAAACCTTGATGAAAAGACGTCACGTAGAGAGCTACATGCATGGCTTACCAATAGTTTCCTATCCATCCATCCAATACAATATTATTTATACGCACCGTGCATTAGCTCTTAACGCATTTTGGCCATACCACTTTATCATCACGACGGGTTTCAAAATACAAAACAATTGTACTTCATCGCGCCTCCTCCTACTCCTCGCGTGTATAACGTCGTGCCTTATTTTCCATAACTATTCAACTCGATTTCGAGATTTATTCGTTGACAACGACTTCCATTGATTACCGCGAAATCGAACCGTTTAATAATTTTATTAAGTTCGGCGGCGGAGAATTTAATTGATATAATATTACATTTTATCCGTGCGCTAACCTTAAGTCATATTAGTCGTACGTATACGGCACACGCAGTCGACGACGACGTAGAGCCAGCCAACATCACATGCCAACACAAAGTATTGTGTTTGTAATCGAATCATAATAAATTATATCGAGAGATATAAAATATAATAATATTCGTCGTCCGTCGAAACCAAAATCAAGCGTACGTGAAAATACGCATGTGATGTGTACATTCGAATACGGCCGAACGAAATTGAACAGTTAGATTATAATTAAAATGAAAGTATTTACGGAAACGCACGATTTAAATACGCATTTGTAATACGTAATATAATGTATTATGTAACGTACAATATACATTATTATGTCGGTATGAAGATCAAGGACTAGGAAATGACCACATTGTCTCATTCTGTCTGGAGGTTGTGTTGAATTCAGAATCGAATAAACTTGATTTTAAAACGCAACAATCGAAATACATAAAATATATTTCAAAAGATAAAACAAAAACCTAATACGGACACAAAAATCACCCAAACACACCTATACTACTTGCCGATTTTCACCCGCGAATAAAAATTACGATTTTAATATTGACATTGCTTTAAAATTGCGCGAAGCTTCCACGTATCTATTCAATATGATTTATTTAATCTCGGTAGGGAATAATTTTCATACTTGTTTGTACATACGTATTAATAGAGTTTTGTTTTCGAATCCGAAACAGTTAAAATTCAAATATGAATTACTAATCGATTGTTAACAATTTATAGCCATTTTTTTTTCACTTTTTTTTTTTATGAATACATAATATCGGGACGTTCATTCATCAAACAATAAGGATGCGTGTTAAAGCGATGTTAAATAATTTCATATTATTTACACGTCATGTTTCAAACTACTCTCGTATAATTCGCGTGTAAATAATAGAAACTACGGTTAAACGTAAAATAATAATTATAGATTAACTTTGGTGATTTACAGTCGACTAAAATGATTTGGAATTCAAATGACTCACGTTTCCTTTTTGAACGAGTATTGTAGGCGTTTAGAGTATATAGAATGCGATTATTTGTGATGACTAAATTAATATGCGGATACATTATAGGTATAGGATATGGCCTTTTTCGGACGTCATTAATGACTGAATCGATAAATTAAAATATGCTACTTGAAAAAATAAAAATAAAAATAAATCTACAGTGTAATTAAAACAACAAATTTACGGACGTCGATATTCGAGTAATTCGTTATACTCGGTGAACACTTTTACTGCGAAATAAGAAACAAAAAAAAATAATTCCGAACACAACAACACTATATCGAGTGTGTTTTCACATTAGCAGGTAGGTACGTAGATGATGTCGGATACATTCCAACGGTTTTGAAAGAAAAATAAACGGAAATAAAGATTTCAAAATATCCTGACCCAGAGAAGTCCATCGCCGCAATGTCACAACGTTTGTTTGCTAAGTTTTTACAGTCTGCTAAACACCAAAACCATGTGCCCCCGGGGAGTAGGGGACCAGAGAAAATGGTCTATAAAAATCCACTGGGTCATAAATAGGAATGATGCAACGGACACGTTATTATTTAATGGAACGGTAAACATGGATTAGCTTGCGAATCGAATGACTGACGCAATTACAGGCGAGAAGAGAAAACCATTTCTCTATGTTCTCTAGTCATCTTAAATTTCCGTTGAAATATTTTATGAGGCGAACACTCGAGTAATTTCATAAATTCATATTCAACTAGTTTTCGGCGAAAATTATGTGTCCGCGTTACAAAACTATTACCCCAAGTCTTAAACAAAACGATATATTATCAAAACAAAACAAATTACAATCTGTTAAATAAGAAAAATTATAAAAACGATACCATTAAAATGCGTTCTAATACTAATGTTAAACCATTTCGATGGCATTATCTACTGTCGTTTAGATGTTAAATCGTTAGACCATATCGGAAGTCATCTGCCAAGAAATTAACGATCGTGCAATATTGTTGATTTTTTTCGCATTGGTATTATGTAAAATATATTGTAATATTATTTAAATTTTGGTATTCGTTTAAAGGAAAAAAATATGGCTTACCCTACGATTTCAGTAGGCACGCTCGTCGACGGCAAAAAACTATTCAGTAATTTGAGTTTTGTCCAATTAACTTATAATAACACCTAATAATAATAATATATATTTGTTTACGAAAATTTAACACAACACGGGCGAAAACAATTAATAGATAGATCTATAAAATAAAATTGAAGAAATTTGATTTTATTAAAACCTAATAATATTATCAGAACACGATCGATTTTTTATTCAGTGACAAAATATTTCTGTAAACTATAACAACTCAATATACGTATAATATATAATACGTGAATTATTGTGAATTTATGACTCGCTTGTATATTATTCTGAAATCTATTTAAATTAATCTTTATATAAAATTATAATTGCCAGATTTCAAGTCCTTCATTAATCATCACTTCATTTAAAAATTATTAACTTAAACTTTTTAAATACGTGGGAGAAAAATACAACAAAAAAAAAAAATGACGAATTTTAATTCGCTTATTTTCCACGATTATTTCGCAACGAATAAAATGCAATATTTTATAATCAATATTTTCCATTGGATTATATACGACAAAATAACGTCTTTACCGGCGGCTACTCGTTTTTTTTTGATTTCGCGATACCCATCTAAATTATTGTCAACACAAAGTTTTAAGATGGCGCGTTTTTTATTGTTATTTTGTAACTAAATTTTTCAGCGGTGTTATTAATAATAATCTATCACATTTTCGAGATCCATGTCTCCTCACACGTCATCGACCAAAAGCAGAATTATAATAATTTTTCCACCACTTTCCAAAGAAGTAGGATTTTATAGAAATGCAATATTGTAGGATACAATATTTAAAAATCTACTTCCTGTCGAAAAAAATAATAATAATAATAATAAACAAACTTACTACGCGACGCTCTTTTGGAAACCACATCCAATAATTTCGCTCCAAGTGTGTGAGGGGGGCTATGGACAGCTCAAGATTCGCAAGTCACGCGTGCCGCTTGCCCATTTCGAATAAATCAACGCGTCTGCACGCCAATGGGAGTCACTTTTAGACTTTGTCCGCGCAGCCAGCCGTAGGATAGAAATAAGATTGAAAACAGGAGTAATGTTTCCTAAAATTTAAAAAAAAAATAAAATAGGTTATAAAATACTTCAACAAACATTGAATCGTAAAAAAGTGTATTAATATATGTATCCCTTTTTCTTTTTTTTTAAATCATATACTCGCGATAAATTATTAAATAAATTCATCACAAAGATGATCGCAAAAGACATTTTATTAATAACAATTTATTATATTAAATGTCTCTGATAATATTAATACTATAAATGTAAACATTTTTTTTTTCAATTTTTATTTGAATACTCCGGACAAGAACTTTTTATTTATATTATTATTATTATTATTAAAGATATTTAATAATTTACAATAAATTATTTTATATATTTAACTACCTGATGACCCGGCAAACGTTGTTTTGCCATATATTTCTAGTGAATTTTGTAGTTTAAAAAAATAACAAACTTATTGTAAGTACATATTATTACGTGGCGACGATTGAAAGAGGAATGGAGCGCGCGCGCACGCAATTTCGGTAAAAGTTATGCAATAATATATGACGTTGCGAAATCCTTAGGTTTTGGTAAAGATCGTCGGGTTTTCGCTTTGATTGTGTACGCCTATCGAGCTTACCGACCAATGACAATAGATTTGCATGCGATCGTATTCGACCGTCCAATGAAAAAAGTTCTATTGTATTCGTCCTATTGTTCATCGCACGCACGCGATTTCGGTAAAAGTTATGTAATAATATGATATTGCAAAATCAATACCTTTCGGTGAAGATCGTCGGGTTTTTTGATGACATAATCAAATTTATTTATGTAAAATGCGAATTACCACGCGCTCGCTGATCGGTTGCATCTCAAAATCTAGCCCGTCGAAAGTTTGGGTGGAATTTTATTGAAACAGGCCGACTGTCGTAGAATTAAAAAAGCCCCACATTTTCACGTAAGAGAAATCCATGGCAAATTCAAATTGTTATTTTTATATTAAAACGGTCAACAGAATTATGATTTAAAGTATTTAAAAGAGAGAAATGTTCCCATGTGTGATAACGAGTTTGCAATAAGATAATTTTATTTCAAAATCACAACATCTACTCAACAGTCCTTGATTTTAACGTTTTTAATTACAATAATTGGTCTGTTTTAGTTCATACCTAACCGATCTAAAATTCGTATATTATTTGCATGAAATATTGACATTTTGGAAAATCGGGTAACAAAACAATTGAACTGCAAATATTATACAACAATTAGTAATTGCGTTGAAACAATAATAATAATAATAATACTAATATGAAATCTCAGAAAGATAGTACATTGATAAAGTTAATTTACAGAGCTAATATTATATTAATATTAGTAAAAAAGGATAAAAAAGGATAAAAAAAGGGCCCTTGGCGTGAAGGCCAGTAAGTGGCCAGTATAAACTGTACGTCTGCACGTCGCAGGTAAGGCGACCAAGTTCGACGCTGGATTTCGGGAGAAGCGTCGAAGCACGCGTAAAATTCGTACGTACACTCGTCGTCCGCGCTCGGATTCGTTTGCCCGACCGGATAACGGGGTTCGTAATAATAATTGTTTTCGCCAACTGGAAATAATAACACGCAGCATTAGACCGTGCCAGATGAGCGAAGCGAGACGAGTGCCCGACACCCATTATTCGCGACCCGCTCTCCCGTATATACTCTTATATTATTTTAATACATAACACGTAAAGTAGAATAACTCGAGGCGAATGTCGCGAAAAAATTAAAAATAAAATCAATGCAATTTCATCCGATACCGGAGAGTAGTAGTAGTGAGTGATATTATATGATTAAATAAGCTGAGATTTTTCATCATTTTGGGGAGATGCGTTGTATTAAACTTGAAAGTCGTTAAAAATTAAAAAACTGCAAGTGAGAAAAAATACATTTCAGACTACACCGATACACATTACTCGATTTTTTTCAAATATATTTTGCGTTTTATTTATTTTTTCCGATCCGAGTGTATGAAAATCATTGGAAATTAACAACTCCACTTGAGAATATTCATCGTTTCGTTGCTGATGAAATGCGATTCACATGTATTGCACACATGCGGCGCGTAATGTTTCGAAGTACCACCGAGGTGTTTGATGTAAATTTCTAGTCTAGCTTCGATTATACGTAATAAGTAATAACAATTGCAATAACCGACGACGGCGAAACTCTTCTGTCGGTCTCCATCTTCCGCGACACGTGTCAAATGTCAGCCGTCTATTATGCATTTATGCAACTGTTATAGAGTTTTTTAATAAATGTTCACCTGCGCGACGACGCACAGGCAGGCATTCGTCGGTCTGTTATAATTCACGACTATGATGATAACACAACACGAGAGAGAGAGAGAGAGTTTCGGTGTGCAATGCACCTCGCGCGCGGGCTCTCCCATACGCTGCGGTTGATCTATAGCCGGTCCTTCATTACCTAAGGGCTAAGGCACGTTGCCTGGTGGATTGGTCGTCAACACTACCACACACGGTGGTTTATCGTCTCACATATTATACCGTACACCCGGTCCACAATGGGGCAGGCGGCATTCTTCTTTGGCGCCATTGTCGTAATTTATATTAATGGATTACAGCGTTGAACTCGAAGAACAATGCCTACGTTTGTGACTTGTTATTCTTGCGAACATCGTTATTCACTTGTTTCAATACTGCAGAAGTGTACGATTTCAAATAATCCGCAAACACAATAGGTAAATATTTCGGATGATGAGTAACGCCGCCGCCCGGCCCGAATCGATACGGTTGGTTTTATCGTAACCCGCGCGAGAAGAAGAGTTTGAGTACGAGAAGTAGACTACACAATATACGCGTAGTCTAATACACACCGCCGATTTCTAATCCGCCACGGTTGACTCGGGGTTTATTTATTTAGCGTCCAACCCTTACTGTTCCGAAATGAATGTATTTCATTTCTTTATCGCGTCCGCGTTATAGGTTATCGTCACGACGAGCGTTCTCGTAAAAATATACTTAAAATAATTGTTATTCGCCCAGTCGGGCACCTCGTTTCCTTTTTGAGCCCACCGGTGTGTTCGCGTAGTTTTAATGGTAATAACAACACGCTGTGTGGTGCGCTCGTTCGTGCTAAATATTTTCCCTCGATAATGCTGCATCTTGTCTATTTCATCTCTCGTGATCGCAATACTATTCTGGCGGTGATAGTTGGTGATAATTTTCGCTCATTATTCCATGCTCTTAAACCGATTTTCTATGTCCAATACCAGTCGTCTACCTCGTACACATATATACGTTAAATCACTAATCAGCTACGATTAAAAAAAAACCAATGTTTAAAATCCAATATTACGTTGCATTTCCAATACTCCAAAACATGGACTTTTAATTAATTTATAATTCCCAAATAATGAATTTTAATGGGTTTAAAATACATTAATATTCGACTATTTTACACATTTATACCCCACAGCTATTCGAGCCAAGTGTTACATTGTTTTATACTTGGGCCGTATTTTTCAAAAGCTATATTAAGTTGGGAAGAAATTAGTATTTTCTTTCAAAAAGTATCAGAAAATCGCAAGTCTATAAACTGGGCAGTGGATAAAGGTATAGAAAATCGCTATAATATAGTAGATGTTAAGTGTAAAGAAAACACATATAGCGTTAAAGTTAAACGGCGCCGAACATTGTTCGATCACCTATCGGTGATTGATTACCCTGGATTTTATCATCTTTTCCTACCTTTTTTCAAAATAATAATAATAACGTGAGATATTACGTCGGTAAGTATAAAATGAACGGAAAAAATACTCATGTCCATTTACCTGATTTAAATTTTGAATAAATACATAATTCACATTTCAAAACATGAGAAATAACCCATTAGTCATGAATATGAACATAATATTATATACATTATACGGGACCAATATTAAAACTAGATAATACGCGAAAACGCCGAGTTTGAAGAAAACTGAAAATAAAAGGAGAATAATTAATACCATTAGAGTCAAGAGTTTTCAATAGATTGATCGCGATCAATGATTCGAGTTCTGTATTGTGCGTATAATTAGTTACAATGTAAATGACAGAATTTCACGTGAGCGTCCAGACGCCTACTATCGTCGGTATTTCCTATTTCAAAACCGTTTAAACCAGTAAAACTGTTATTTACGCGCCATTTTCTTACAAACGTAGTTTGAGGAAGGAAGCAAAATTAGGGACAATTAAATTTATCGACATCCACATAGTTAGGTGCCGTACGGAAGAAAGGTAATAATGACATTTCCCATACGATAAGGACAACGACGACAACCCCGTCCGTGGTGCATGCCACGCATGGAAATAATTTTATCGTCACAGTCGACGTCGAACTTGACGTGTTTTCTAAAAGTGTCATGACAAAAAAATGATTATGCGTTGTATAAAATATGTTGTGTAATAAATAAATATGGGCATTAATATTCTCATAACGATTTTAGTCATCCGACGTAGATCCGACGTCTTTTTGCATTTGTCTACGTTTAAAGAAAAAATCGAGGGTTCGATCGTTGCGCGTAGTGCGTAAGGTATTTGTATTCAATTCGAGATCACACGTATACGTATACGAATTACTGACGGGATTATTATTTGTTGTTAAACCCATGCGTTATACACGTATTTTGAACGTCCGAACGTATTTCCGAAAAATTCTTGTCTGACTCATCACAATAACCAGACCAAGAGGAAATGGATGAAATAATAAAGAGCGGACAATAAAATATGTTCGCGGAAACCGGTCCTGCCGTATAAGACCGGGTAACGTGAATCACTGAATTGATAATTCAACGAGTGGTACACATAATATGTATATATGACTCATGCGGTATAGTAAAAGTGTTCTACCAGTGCCGGCGCGGCGCCACCATTGCCCATTGTCATATTTTAGTACAAACATGTGTATGATAGGCACACAAAAGCAACGGTACACGGGTCAACAGTTAAATAATAATTATTGCGAAAATTTCGATTTACATAAAATTTATAATCGCCGTCCTAGAAACGAATAGAAAAAAACAAACACAAACGACAAGTGGTTAGGATTGGATTCAATACGTTTTATAATGAGGCGAAAAATCGTTAATTGAAAATAAAACCGATAATCGACGCACACCGAGTATTATACGTTAACACATTATAAACAAATAAAACCACATTTTACACGCGACTATAAAAAGGATGTACATAAAAGATAAAATAAAAGCGAAAAGTCGCCCGTTAATACCTCAGGTAGAGGTATTAAGAGATCACCGCATTTACAAATAAAATCGTGTACTCCCTTAATTACACATCAAAATGTATTTTCCTCTAACAAGATCCTTAATATTAAAATTGAGTAATTAAGTGCTCGGTGTGTTTTACATATATTATGAACATTTTAAGAATTAACAAACATGTTAATTAAGCTTGTTTTTAGATTAATTCACCAGATTTCCAAATTTTATTTTAATAAATATTAATAAACTGCGGATTATATAGTGGCTCTTAAACTTTTCATTTCGAATAAGTATACATTTTTTTTTTCCCACTCGAATTAAATAAGTTTAATTCCTTTTATGTATGTGTTGATTAAATATCAAAATAAACATGTGAAAAATAGGAAATTAATTTTACTCTACCGATTTCGAAAATATAAAACATTTATGACATCATTATGACATGCCGTTATGCTAATAACGAATAATAAATGTTTTTCAAACTATTTTTATCCAAACAAATAAAAATAATGACATAAATTAAACTTTGCGATCGCAATCATTTGTAATATTATAATTTTAAGTCCGAGAAAAGTGTTAAAAAAACTTAAAAATGCAAACAATGACTTCTAGAAATGTAAAATAAAAAAAATGTATTTATTTTTTCTATACTTTGAATTTTAAGGAGTGCGCGAATATAAATACTTATATAATATTTACTTCGAAGTTGATTCGATATTTATTCTATTCAGAACTATAAAAACATAACCCAAAAACCAAAAACACCTGCCTAACTAAAAAAAATTAATGCTATAAAAATCGCACGTAAGAAAAATATTATTACCCAACGAAACGATATTGAAAATTTAAATTTTCTGCCGTCAGTCTGGTTCGCCACGTGACGGTGACTATCTTACGCAACATATTATATATTATACATGTCATATTAAAGTTGCTCGTTTCGAACAATATTATTATATAAACCGAATTCAATATTTCTGATTTAAAAAAAAAAAAAAAAACCTTATGCATTTTTATGTGTTTAAACTTGAATACGCTGATAAAATGAAAATTTGTATACTATATTTGGGTTTTCAGTGATGAATGACGGCCACAAAGGTTAATGGTAATGTTTAAAATAATCATACATGACGACAAAGTGAAAGTAATTCACAAAGATACGTGGGTCGCGAGCAGTGTCATTGTCGAAATACCGTGTCGATTGCAAGTGAATTATAAACCGGTCGATTTATGATGATTCAATAAGTATTTAAATGTTTATAACAAGTTTAAACGATAAAGCACGTTCAAGATTTTTGACACTAATGAGACCTCGGGTGTTTTTTGATAGTGTAAAACGTTTTAAGACTATTTATTTTTATACTTTTATAATAACTTCCTTTTTCATTAAAACGAACTGACGAACTGTGGGATCAGTTTGTCCTTTGAACTCTCACAACAATTTAAAAAACAATATAATATTGATGGCCATCATCAAACACCAGTAAAAACTATAAAATGGTTTATCAAGACTTGATAAACTAGTCAATAATACTTAGAATCCCAACACAATTAAAGTAATAATGAAATTTAATCATATTTCGTCTACAGTTATTGAATATATTTTCTTGATTTCTACAGGTTTATCATCACGTTATTCTTTAACCAAGTCAATTATTTGTTTTAATCGTATTATCTGTACAGTAAATGTGATATTAATTTTGCTAAATTTTTTTTTTTTAATTCAATAAATACACTATCTATTTAATACTTCCGTAAACATAAAAAATACGTATAATTATATTATTAGATATAATTATAATTACTCGGATTAACCGGAAAAAAAACTAATATGAAAATGAGTCATAATAATTAGTTAAATTATAATGTAAACGTAAAATGGTAAAATTAATCTTTACTAATACTTTAATTATCATCGTTTATATTTTCAAATTGACAAACGATTCTTATGATTAACGATTATATACCAAGCCTTAGTTATTTTAGAAATTAAAAAGTAATGTATTATTGTGTTCAATTATTTTACTCACAATTTATTTTGAATTGATTTCCTTTCATTGCGAACATTTTCTCTCAACTCATACTAAATTTTAATTCTTGCTGACAAAAGTTTAAATATCCGATCAGATTTGTTCTATGAACACAAAAAGAAAAAATTAAAAAATAATGAGTTAAAAATATATAAATATATGAGAAAAATTAATCCCGACAAGTTAAGCATATTATCATATTTACGTTTATTAAATTTAATAATTTTTAGAAGAGGAAAAATATTAATCTGATTTTGTTTCGAAATTCAATTTAATGATCGTGATATTTGATTAGAAAATAAACTATGACTAGTATATGGTCACCAAAACGCCAATAGAATACAAATAAATACCATTTACAGACATCTTATAATAATAAGACCTAAAAATAAATCCAACATTATTTATTAGTAAATATATTATCTACCTATAACGATTACGTAATTTCTGTTTGTGTGAATTCAGTATTTATAAGTTTAGGATATAGGTTATTGTTTACACTAACTTACTTAAAATTCAATGACAAACTGAATAATAGATTTTCTAATTTATCCATTACTAATAAAAAAATTAAAATCCATTGTTTCAGTTTTTGTTATAATTTATATAAGTTTTTATAGCAAATTTAAGAATCATATTAAAAATCGATTTTGAGATTTTGATCATGTAACGTAACGTACGTAACCTATATTATATTCAAAAGTCGAGACGCCAAATTAAATTTTTTAAATTTAAAACTAATCGGTATAAACATAATATTCATATATAGTTCTATTGAAATCGACGTACAATAAATTGTAATTTTTTTCATTCAATTTTAAATACTTATGAAATCCTTTCCTATCAGTGGGTTCACGCACATGCATTGTTGGCAACCGGCGGTTTAAAACTATTTTCTTGGTTATAAATTATAAACTAAAACTAAATATTAAGGAGTGATGGTTACATAGCGTGTAACCACTAGCACCCACCATTCGCACTACTATAGTTACAACGTATGTCTGTGTGTTTCTGTATGTATATTGTACATATGTATGTATATACTTATGTTTCCTACTGTAAATATATTTTGATTTTAAAACAATAACGCAATAAGCATAAGTAATATTTAACATAATGTACAAAATAAATGATTCATTTTTATTAAAATAACATTAAATTATTATTGTTTTATTGAGTAAATATATGGTGTTGAACTTCAAAGATGGAAACCTAGTATATAATATATCTTTGTATAGCTTCACTCCTAAACAAACCCATTCAAACAATCACGCCCCGTTTTAATATAAAACAATAGAGTTACGTTAAATAATAAAGGCCAAATGGTTCGCCCTTTATGAGACTCTGGAAATGGATTTGTCCTGAAGAAAATAATAATATTTATCAAAAATCAATATTATAGTAGTTAAAATAATTTCTATAGATCCAAAAAATAATTACACGGGATCCTTTCACTTGCCCAAATAAATGTTTATTTATTCGTTTGTATAATTTCTTTCAATAATTTATGCTAATGAAAATTGTTTTCTTACCAAACAAACAAAAATAATTGAATTTACCAGAACAAAAATAATTGTAAATAATAAAACATGTTATGATAATACTACTTAATTACTCGTATGATTTAATATGCATCAATATACTCGTCGTTTTATAATAGACGATATTAAAATAATTTTTTTATAATTTTTAATTTTTTTATCACTAAGTAAAATATCATCAAAAGTAATCCCTAATCGTTCCCTTCAACAACATAGTTATTTTGAATAAAATCACTTATCGTTACTTCAAAAAGTATTTTGAGAAATTTCGAAAACGGAAAATATGAAATTTAATATACCAACACAATTGTATTGTTTTAGAAAATCATAAACCAATAAGAAAACAAATTATAATCAATTCATATTTGTTTTTTTCTTAATATAATAATAATTACAATTTATTCGAAGTTAGTACGATACCTAAGTATTTTCAATAAAAATAATTACAATACGTGGAAGGACAGGTATGAGAAGACACCCAAGAATAAGTGAGTAATGACATTCAGTACGTGAGTATATTACAAATATATTACGTTTAAAGTTTTTTTTTTTTTTATATATATATACTTTTATAAATACAAAATAATTACTCTGAATAATAATAGAATTAATATTTTTGATACATTTTATTTTTATTTCGGAACCCAAAATGTTGATAACTAGAGGTTATGTGTAATTTTAACTACACTTAAAAATTCAAAAAAATTGACTGACAACACTTAAAAATTACGTGTAAATTACACGTAATTATTGAAATCAAATTGCCCAAAGTTAATGATTCAATTTAAAAATATATTAATTAAACGCGGGTTTAAGTCAATGTTCTCCCAATTTCATACCTATATAGTGTGTTCTGTCTGTATTTTTTTAATATTTAACCGATTAACCGAGCACAACGGAAAAAAAAATACCCAAATAAAATATCAGATTTGAATAATAGAGAATATATTTTATGGCAAATTAAGGAAAAAGAAATGTTATTTTTTTTTCAAATTATAATCCTTAACGTGTTTGGTCGTATGCTTTACAATTTTACTATATACATATATAACATACATTTTTTTTTCTCCGATTCGGACATGTTTATTTCAGATTATTTCTGCGGTTTTCTGCTTTCATATTAGACATAGCGAACATAACGTTAAAAAAAACAATAACCCCTTTATCCACGTGTTTAACAACAAAGATGGCACACGAGTCCTTCGTTTGCGTGCCAAACAGTTTAGTTTTGTACATGCGGAAATAATTTGGTACGCAGGACTCGAAGCAGTGACCTTATGATAGGAAAAAAACTACGTACCTAGTAAATGATCCGTGAGTTTGTCGAATGTAATATATACTCCACCCATTTTAAGTGGATTCATTACTAACCATTTGACCTGCAATAAATAGGATATATAATACTACATGTCGGCGTTACATACATTTCATTATCCTACGACAATAGGTGCACGTCATGATAATAATCAAGCAAATTATTTATAAACATAATATGCTATGACGAGTAGTATGTACAGTGTACACGTGTAATTAACATGACGATGTGCAGACAGATATTTCGCTACTAAAAATATTTACTAAAGATTTTTACTGTTAAAAATTAAAAAGACATGTTTAATTTAGCACTTGTTACATTAGTATAAGTCTTATTTAAACTTAATACCACTATTACAAACTAAACGAATAACACTGTCAATCACACATCTTTAGGAATATTAACGTAGAAGCAAGATACTTATATTACAAATACATGTGTGTCACTGTACGTGATAGTGAATACAAGTATCGATATACGCGACATGCTTTATTTATGTTTTATAATATATGTATTTTTTTGAATTGTTTAAAATTACAGAATATATTTTATTCAAAAAGGTAAAATGTATGTAATGATTATTCACTGAAATTCTAAATTGCTTGATGTCATCGAATCAATAAATCCAAAAATATTTTTTGTCTAAAATAAATTAAATTGATATATCAAACAAAACTAGTTTTTACTAAAATGTAAGTAATATAGATGTATTATTTGAGTATACTACTACTACTGTACTTGGAAAATATGGTAAATCAGTGTATACTAAAAGCAATAATTGTTATAACTTGAATATTTTTTTCTACCATTATATTATTGAATCTTTTCAAACCAAATAACACAATTTAAACATTTTGTGTCTCAATTAATACATTTAAATTCTACATTTGACCCAGAAGGTCATTAAAATTATTATTATTCAAATTTTACTAAGCATAACCTCATATCTATATCTAGACATAACATCCTCTATAAAAATATTTTTAAATAAGAACAAAACAAAGAATTTGTTTCGAATAAATTAAGTCTAGCAATTAAACCCTTTATTGAAATTCTTTTTAGCTGTATTTTTAAAACTTTCTAAAACTTGAAATTTACCCCTTCAAAGCACTAGTTAGATTTTATTTCAGATCTAAAAAATTGATACATGAAACTTTTTGGACATGTTTACAATACCAAAAAAAAAAAAATAAATAGAAACAGGAAAACAACTCATATTACTATAAAACCATTACCCCTTTTTGTTTCGCTCAGAGTCTAAAAATTCGATACAAGGTTAATCGAACAAGGTTAAAAACGTTTTAATACCACAAAAATCTCAAATCATGAGTTTTTTTGTGCTCCTAGAATTCTGATACAGAAGTACATATGTCGTAGTTAGGTTCGTGTATACATTTAAATCAAAAAAACTAATTGAAGTTAATCTTAATTTTACCATTCACTCATTACATAAGAAATTTAAATATTAATTTGTCGAATGTTGAAATTATTGATACCAAATATAGCAAAAATAAAAAAGCCAAAAATGATTTTTTTACTGCTGAGATTATTTTAAACTAAAACAATAAAACTGTCAATTATAATATAATTATTATCATACAGATTGCATTTTATTCTTAACGATTATCATAAGATGTTTCCCCGAAATCATTTAATAAGAAACACCATATTATGTGTTAACAAATAAAATAATTTTGTTGTCAAATAATGTTAAAGTGCAAACAATTTATTTGATTCTCATTCATCCATACAAAAAACTTAATGAAAATATTATATATAATATCGGTATTATATAGGTACGTTTGATTGCAAATCGAAAATCTAATAAAAAATGTAATTTCGTCGGAAGCCTGGGAGGGATTCATAGCCTCAATGCTCTTCCTCCCGGAGCTATTTCTGATCACCATTATTACTTTTTCGTGATATATGTGTTCTTTGAACAATAACAGATCATTGTTTTTATTACTTTTTACGAACTCTATAAAAAAAATTTACGTGAAAAGTAGGAATAATCACAATTCAATATAAAACAATAATATTTTTCGTCACACTCGATATATCATGCACACACAAACTACCTCTACTATGCAATTCAACCGAATCACTTATGATATCAACTCCTTTTCATTTTTTTTTTTTTTTTAATTATTTTTATTTAATACAAAATTTTAATTTTTAGTAAAATAAAACGTACTAGGTATAATTTTATCGAATTTATAAATTAAATACATTTTTTATTTTATACTTTATAAAAATGTTTGTATTTTTTTTTATTCAACTCTGAGTGAAGCTAAAGGAATGTGAGTTTTTTCGTTATTTTTTTTTTTGTCTACACGGTTTTGAGCTGGATAACATGATCCAATTGATGATTATCAACTTCGCAGGTGTAATAATAGCAAATGTTGTCTTGGGGCTCAATCAATTATTGATTTAAATCGAACACTCAACTCTTTTAAATATTTGTTCCTTGCAAAATATTCAATTAATATTCCAAATAGACTTTGTTGATATACTTTTATCGGGAAGTGAAATAAATAATATTATTTATGAAAAAAAAATTAAACGAATTCTCATCGGAAGAAGACTCTTTGGCTACCGTTTAATGCCTTAATTAATCTTGACAGAGTCCAAATGGAAACTTTCTGAGTGCATATTGTGTTAGGGTATGACCTAAAACAGTAGTTGACATTGGGTTATAAGTTAACGTAAAAGTTTTATGTCGCCATTTTCAATTAGATGAAAATCGAGCGACTCGATGGACTGATAAATTATAAAAACATTGAAATTGTTAATTAGTAATACACAAATGGACGAAAAAAGTGAAATAGTTTAAAGTAATATTTTTGTGGATTTAAAAATTAAATGTTGTCAACATTTTTTCTTAATAACAAAAGTTTATTCAGCTTACAAAGAATTAACTTATAATAATGTAATCTATATTTAGAGATTGCAGCTAATTTATCCGTCAACCTTCATTTAGAATCGTTTTTTGAAAACATTGATAAGCATAGGCGCATTTATTTCATAGACTTTAGTATTAAATATTTATAAAATTGAGCATTTAGTTGATCATTAGTTGTTACTTTTATTGACTCAAAAATATCTATAAAACAAAATATTTATGATATTATTAATAAAAATCAACACAGTATACCTAGTTTAGTGAAGGTATAAATTTTAGTTATCACTAATCAGTTTATAATAGCCAATACCTACACGGCTCTACGCCAGCAATGACTTGAACATCCGGCCTATTGGGAAATGTCTCAATCTAATACCCTTCGCGGCGTTTTATTGATGGCAAATAATATTTAGCTGGTATATCCCTTAGAGTTTTGTTTACGATCAGATATAGTGACTATAACTACAAGTCTACATAACTACAGGAAACTTATTATAGTACAAATTGAATAAATTGTGATAACCATCACAACAGAATAATAATTATATAAATAAACAAAAAAAAATAATAGCAATAGACTATACTCAATAGCAGTAGCGGTTTTGGCATTACATTTTTGGGGAGGCAACAACTTGGAACCGTTTAAGTTCTTGACATATAGGCACGATTTCCCTACACCCTCATAATTCTCCTTCACTTACACACGGATAAAACAATACGGTAAATATCATGATAATAATGTTTCAATAATAGGTAAAAAAAATAGTAATTATTCAGTGTAATATACTAATAATTTCAATAATCATGTACTTAAATAATAATAATAATAATAATATGTTGCCTCGTTGGCACGACCGAGACATAAATAAGTTGGCTGTTTGAATATATACAAATGAATCATATTATTATTGTAATGATAAACTTAACCTAACCTACCTCAAATATTGGCTTGTTTGTGGCGCCATCGCAATACAATAATGAACGAATGTGATGCACCCATTGTGGCTGGCCCGTTTTAAGTGATCGCGAATTTTTTACACGCACAAATCGAAACGAAACGAAAAAAAAAGTGTCATATTTTTACCAGCCGAGCCGTGTTTTCACGCAACTCGTAACACGGCAAAATGGCGGCGATCGCACCGAACGCGACGGCGGATACGATACGAAACGACGACGTCAAAAAACGCACACTCAAAGCCTTTACCGGCTTGGGTTAGACGACGTCGTCCGAGCCTCGACGGAATCGTTGAAAATCCGAAGGCGACGGCCATTACACTCGCGTAATGGATCGCGCGCACCGGACGCGACGGCGGCGATACGATAGGAAAAATACGGTAAACGAATTTGCCGACGGTACGGTAGTAAATTAAGCGACAAATAATTTGGTTCTACCCACGCGACCGCCGTGAGACGTGCGATTATTCGTCGATAATTATTACTATTACCATCGGCCGCGAAAGGAAAATTGTAGAAACCGTGAGACGAGACTATGGCGGTCGGCATAAAATCTCGAAACACGGACCCGAGCGGAAAAGCCCACCACATACACGCGAACCGACGAAGACTGAAGGGACAACGGAAAAGAAATACCCGCGTCATCGACCGTTAAAACGGTTAAAACGAACAAGCCAATGAGAATACTCCACGAATCATGGAAAATGATTTTTTTCGTAACGGTTTTTTTGCTTACCGAGAATCGTTACCGCGGTATCCGGAGTTGCGTCTGCGACCGCGACCGCGTCACCGTCCCGTCACGGCAGCCACGCGGCCACGCGGCCACGCGTCCACACTAATATAGACCTACGCGCATTCCTCATTCGCTCGACCGAGTGGCCGTCGAATTCACCACTATACTATACTCGCTAATCGGCGCTCGGGGGCTCGCCCGGCAATCATTTTATTAAAAGATGTATTTTATCATAAAGACACCTTATAGACCAGATATTTGTAGTTTACTAATAATTTCAATAATCATGTACTTTAATAATAATAATAATAATATGTTGCCTCGTTGGCACGACCGCGAGACATAAATAAGTCGCTGTTCGACAAAATCGGAATAATAAATAATATACAAACGAATCATATTATTACTATAATAATAAACCTTACCTCGAATGAAGGTTTGTTTGTGACGGCATCGCAATACAATAATATGATTTTACCATCCGAGCTTCCGTAGTCGTGACTCGCAAAACACGAAAAAAAAAACCAAAAATCGTCGTGCCGGGCGACGGCGAATATGATACGAAACGACGACGACGTCAAAAACGCACACTCGAAGCCTTTACGGGCTTGGATTAGACGTCGTCCGAGCCCCGACGGAATCGTTGAAAATCCGAAGTCGACGGCCATTACACTCGCGTAATGGATCGCGCACCGGACGCGACGGCGGCGGCGATACGATAGGAAAAATACGGAAAATACCGAATGCCGATGGTACGGTAATATTTAAGCGACGAAATAATTTGGTTGCGCCCACGCGACCGCCGTGAGACGTGCGATTATTCGTCGATAAATACTATTACCATCGATGCGAAACGAAATGTAGAAAACGTGAAACGAGATTATGGCGGTCGGCATAAAATCTCGAAACACGGACACGTTCGGAGAAGCCCTATAGACATTAGCGCGAACCGACGAAGACTGAAGCAACGGCGGAAGGGTAATCCCAGCGTCCCCCGAAACGGTTAAAAAAACGAACAGCCAATGAGAATTATTCACGAATCATGGAATGTGATTTTTTTCGTAACGGTTTTTTTGTTTACCGAGAATCGTTACCGCGGTATCCGGAGTCATCGTCCCGTCACGGCGGCCACGCGGCCACACGGCCATGCTAATATAGACCTCCTAGCGTCGCATTTCTCATTCGCTCGATCGAGTGGCCGTCGAATTCACTACTACTATACTCGCAATTTATCAGTTCCAACGCGCGTTGTGTAACGGTGGTTTAATAATAATATATAATAATAATAAGTTTTGCATAACGCGTCGGTGGGTCGTACTTATATTTTACATCGATATAATATTATTATCACTAACCTCGGGCCGTCGTCGACTCCATTGACGACCGTTTTCATTCGGCGGGTCCGAAACATTTCACAACGGCAAACACACCACAGAACGATTATTCACTACTTGCACGAACCACGATATTACCATAATTCGTTTGTTTTTGGCGGACGGTAAAATTCATAAGCCGTTTTGGCGAACGGCGACGACGTCAAAAAACACACTCGAAGCCTTTACCGGCTTGGGTTAGACGTCGTCAGAGCCTCGACGGAATCGTTGAAAATCCGAAGGCGACGGCCATTACACTCGCGTAATGGATCGCGCACCGGACGCGACGGCGCGGCGGCGGCGGCGATACGATGCGAAAAATACGAAAAATACCGAATGTCGATGGTACGGTAGTATTTTAGCGACGAAATAATTTGGTTGCGCCCACGCGACCGCCGTGAGACGTGCGATTATTCGTCGATAATTACTATTACCATCGCGGCGAAACGAAATTTCGAAAACAGTGAAACGAGATTCGATGGCGGTCGGCATAAAACTCTCGAAACACGGACACGTTCCGGACATACGCGCGAACCGACGAAGACTGAAACAACGGAAGGGAAAACCAGTAGCCCCGCGTCGGCCGAAACGGTTAAAAAAACTAACACCCCATTGGATGATAATTTACGAATTCATGGAAAGTAATTTTTCTTTTTTAACGGTCGTTTTTTTAAACGACCTCCGGACGGACGACCGCGGCCACGCGACCACACGGCCACGGCGGCGGAACATTCACGTGCTGCGCGTCGCGTTTGAAATTTCAATCGGAAACGGAAAATTCAAGTGCCGCGCGGCACGCCGCGCCGCGCCGCCTGAAGACTATTGACCAAATTGAATAACACAAAGCTGGCTCCGGATTTTTTCCATTTTTACCCCTTTTAACAACCCCCTTAGGGTTAATTTTCTTAATTTTTTTTCCGTAAGATCCTTCTCTTCCTGACAATAATAAACACAACGAAAAAATTATTAGCTAAATCGATCCAGCCGTTCACGCATGATGTGGTAAATATTTACCTGGTAAATAGAGATTAATTTTTATATAATATTATTTTTACCGACTTCAACCCTTTAAAAACAAAATTTTGAAAATCGGGCGACGTTGTGACACACTCAGAAAGGTATTTGGAACAACTCTGTGAAAAAAAATCGGAAAAAAGTGAAATAACGTCGTCACAAAATGGGAACATAAAAAAGACCTGTTATAAAAGTATATAAAAGGATATCTAGTCTGCGATAATATTCTATAATATATTTATAATTTAATTTAAATAGCATCAACATGAAGTATGTGTAGACTGTAGAGGCGATAAATCGTTATTGAGATTTCTTCAAATTTATTTATTTCACTTTTACAATAATTGTGTGTATATTTTTATTATGAAATTAATTAATAATTGAAATTATAAAACCAATAATAATTACTATGATTTTAACCATTTTTTCTCCCTAATTTTCAAGGCTGTATAATTAAAATTCAAGAATTGTATTGAAGTTAAAAACTATCTACAAATGGGTCATGTGGCAACGAAAAAAAAAAAAAAAAAATAGGGAAATCGAAAGCAAACAATCTAATTTTATTTCCATTCTTTTGAATCAGCTGAATCTATTTGCGTTTCAAATGCTCGTACATATTAACTCCCTGTCCAGAAACCGGCGAATACTAAAACATTATAAAAATAAATACACCCCTAAGGTTTTTTTCCAAAAATATATTCAAGAGCACTTAAGCATTTATCTTTTTACCGCGCATAAAGCGACAACAATGAAAATACATATTATATAAAACCATATTTTCATTCAGCATTTTTGACCGAGATAAAACTTACATTTTCATTCGATTCAATACTATTAATTTCCAAAACAAGAGGGAAAAAATAATGCAGTTTATACTAAAAATTTGAATTATTGTAACGATTCGCGTATCGAACAATCGATTTTTTCATTTTGCTGGTACCACAAACAGTGTGTAATTTATATATTTTATACCATTGTAATATTATATACTAAAATAAACTTTATTTAATTTTTAACATTAAAATCGCGTGTCAATCGGTTTATGAAAAAATTTAACTCCGTTATGTCCCCGCCGTTTGGTTTTATCGATTTTGTGGTAGCTATAAAGTATTTGCCGATTTGAATGGGGAGGGGGTGTTTAAGAGTCAATAATTCATAATCACAGGTTAATAAGTTATTTTTTAAAGTTTAATTTGTATATTGTGTTGTATATTTTATATTTATAATGAAAATATCATTTAACTATAATATTATGTATAGGTACCTACATAATATATCATTGAAAAAAAATAAATAAAAATATCTGGGTGGGTGGAAACCCCTTACACCCCCCCCCCCCCCCGTTACGGATGACACTGCTAACGCCACCGATGACAGTCCGTTACAGAACTGAAATTCAACTCGAGTAAAATACTAATGAAACAAGGTCACTTACGTTTTCGTTTGATTTTCTCCGGCCCTCGCTGACCGCGGCTAAGATTATAAACATTAATCTCGATGTCCGGAATGATCTTGCGGCCGTCGCAGGAGTTCGTAGCTCACACTCGATAATCGAATCAATTTTCGACTGTACGCGCACACCTCCCGTTGGGCGCAGTGTTCAAAGTATAAAAATTGTAATTGCCCGCTTGCGCGCGTGTTGTTTATTCACTACACATTGATATTATTATTATATTATTATTTTAGCGTGAAATAAAAATTATTTTGCCCCGTCCGCGTACGGGGTTCGACGACGACGACGTCTCGCGTAATTTTGACGTGAACGATATTTTACACACGCTTACCAACCGTATGATTTTATTATATTGCAATTATTTATAATATAATCGTATCGAGTCGAATGTTTTCCAAGTATAGACTCTCGCAGAGTAGATTATTATCTGATATTAATATGTTTATCAAACTGCGGTCGTGAAAAATCATTCGACCAATCGTGTCGCGGCGACGACGACGGTTACGGTGAAATGCCGCGCGCGTCGAGTGATCGAAAAACCCCGAAACCCGTGGAATATTTCGATAAAATTCTTACGTGAGGAGGGGACGTAAAAACAAGTTTCGCGCGAACCAATACTATATATATAATATGCAGCGTGTATTCGGAATAATTTCACAACATTTTCAGAGTTTATGGACGAGAACTTTACGTGTGATGTATACAGAGGTGTTCCCAATATTTTTTTTGAGAGTATACTAAGACTCTAGTCAAGGTGAAGATCCATGATTTAAACAAGGGAGGGTAGAATGATAAAAATAGAACCTTTTTTTAAGTATTTAAAAATACTCATAAATCTTTTTAAAATAAAAGTAATAAACATGAATATTTAATAATATACAAATATTTTTACTGTGGTCTATAATTATAAAGGATGTGTTAAAAATATGAAAAAAAAAATCAAACTTTTAAAAAAAGCTTGAAATTACCTTTATAAGTCAATAAAATATGAAAATATACAAATACTAAAAAATTTAATTAAATAAATTGTTAAAAAATAATTTAAAATATAATTTGAGAGTATACGCAGTATACCCATAGTTCTGACAAAATATCTTGAGAGTATACGGCGTATATGTAGTATACCCTATGGGAACACCCCTGGATGTATAGTGTTTTTAATTTTTTGATAGCGTGAATAGATTTTTTCATTATAATCCGTAATTATTTGTAAATTTGTTAGTATATAGTGTTATTGAGTTGAGATATTGAAAAATTAAAAACACTATGTCACAGATAAAATTCTCATACATTTGTCTTAGAAATTTGATTCTTCTATCATATACGTATTCCGACTGGTTTTGGTTCTATAGCAAAACGTTTTTTGTTTGAAAAATTTTGAACAGTTGTATTCAATTTCATTTGATTTTATTGAAACCCCCACTCAAATATATTATGCAAGATAGTGCGCGATAATCTTTATCTGTTTTTCGCTATTCCTAGAAGCGTCCCTCCGCACATTACACGATTGAGAGCCGGCGCAAATTGGACCCAGCCCATGTACACGCCACGCGCAGCACACGCGTGGACTATTTTGTAGAACGTTGATTGAGACGGAGTGGCGCATATTAAACCTATCCCACGGCCAGTACAGTTCCAGCCTGTGTTCGCATGGGTCAAGTTGTGCTTTCAACACAGTTTCGTGGATCGTGGGTTCCTATATTTGGATTATAAAATCATTAAGAACCAACGAATTATGCTACACACACGCTACAAACACCAAATGAAAGTGGCTACACTGTACTATTCGAATAAAACGTAAAAATAATGATAACTGAAATTCACAACGAGATAACATTCAATAAATATAATTGTAAATGAGATTTCAGAAGAGATCTCGAAACTCAAATTGAGTAATTTGTTGAGATTTTGAAAAAAATCTCATAGCAGATTTAAGTAACATTGTGAAAAAACCCTTGGCGGTCAACGTGTTAATATATATTTTCCTATATTTCCTATATTTTTTAAGATGGAAAAATTAATTGAAATTGTTAGAGGCTTTCCTGTTTTGTATGATACTTCTCATGAAGATTATATGAGATCAAAACTGAAAGATGATTTGTGGGATAAGATAGCTAAAGAATTAAATACGTCAGAAATACCATCAGGTGAGTAATCTTGTTTTTATATTACATTGTAGTAAATTACATTTTATATTGTATCAACAACATTTTTAATTAACAACATCTTAATTTATATATTATTAATTAATAACATCCTAATTTAAATATTCTTAAATAATGACATATTAATTTACATATTTTTTATTCAAAACTGTCCCCTTTGTACTGCTCTTCTTTGCCAGTCAACAGATCCGTAGTTAGAATTAAAACATTCAGTGAAGTTTTGTCGAATTGAAAATGCTTCATTAGAACTTCTACTTCGATTTGGTGCTAATGAACTAAAATTACTTTCATCAAAGCTGTATGCTATTTCATCATCTTCGTCCTGTATACTGGAATTTGAAAGAATATCAGTTCTCAAATAATTATGAAGCACAATTGTGGCCAACACTACTTTATCTATGGTGTCCAATTTGCATTCAAAAGGTCTTTTGTACACACGAAATCTTGATGTTAATATTCCAAAGCTACTTTCTATCTAATCGATAATTAAAAACCTTGTTTTCATAATTGCCAGTCACTCTCGCTCTAGGATATGGACGCATTAAATTTGGCATTAGAGGAAATGCTTCGTCTCCGACAAAGACATACGGTGTTCCTGTATTTTGCCCGGGTAACGGTTTTGGTTCGGGCAATTGTAAAGACCCACTGTTTAGCATTTTCCCTAACGAGGAATTGGCGAAAATGTTTGCATCGCTAAACCTACCCATAGAACCCACATTTATAGTTGTAAAACGATAATTTGCATCCACAGTCGCCATCAAAACAATGGAAAAATATTGCTTATAGTTGTAGAAAGAAGACCCACTAAGAAGTGGTTTCCGAATGGCGATATGTTTTCCATCAACTGCACCCAAACAGTTATAAAACTGCCATTTTCTCTCATAATCCAAGGCAATATTTTTCCAAGTTTCAACTGTTGGTGCAGGTATGTAGAAGGGTTGTAAACGATGCCACAGAGCTGCACATACTTCATTTACAATATTTGATACTGTTCTCTCCCCCAATCTATAGCTTAATGCTATAGTTTTAAACATGTCACCAGTGGCCAAATACCTAAAAAAGTATGAAAAAAAATGATATAGTTTCTAAACGGAGTGATAAATGTATTGATTTTACAATGATGTGTGTTTTTTTGTTTATTTTTTTATAATTGACGATTGAATTTGTATTTTATTTTATACGACTATTTTTAATTACAGCCCAAGCTGCTAAGGATCAATGGCGAAAGCTAAGAGAATGTCATAGAGAAGCTCTTCGGAGACAACAAAAAAAAAATGGGCAACAGGCAACACATGTTAGGCTATGGACGTATCAAAAACAAATGGAGTTTCTCCAACCTTTTATGAAAAACAGAAATACTGTTGGAAATCCCACTTCACCCCTTGAAGAAAGTCAATTGGCCACTTTACCCTGTGAAGAAAGTCAGTTGGAAGAGTTTGATATTCCACCATCTGATGAACCCAGAATTGAAGCAACAAATGATGGCGAACCAACCGAACCTTCTGAAAATGTCGCCCGTAAAAGATTTAAAAAATCCACGATTTCTAATGATCCTGCTATGCGAAAGTTTATTGAGGAAAGTGACAAGAGAGCAAAAAAGAGGGATGAATTACGTCAGAATCTTGTTGCAGAAACACAAAAGCAAGAAGAATTAAAAAATGATGCTTTGTATCAGTTTTTTATGTCTATGTACAACATCACTAAAGGTCTTCCAACAAAATACCAAAGAGAAGTCAGAAGGAATTTGTTTCAAGCTGTTTCTGATGCCGAAGATAAAACTGAGGATGACATCACAGACAAACGTGAAGTTAACCAAACTTATCAGATGAACACACAACGTGCTATTTGGGATTGGGGTCTGTGATAATACTGTCCTTTTACTTTTAAACATAATTTTCAATTTTGTCGACTGATTTTCGTCCGCCACCGGATGTGTTATTAGTTTTTATGAATTGTTTTTGATTTTAGTTAATAATGGTGTCAAAAAAACAGAGCCACACTCATGAGATCGACCAGAAATGGAAAAAATTCCCTGAGAAATCGCATGAGACATGTGCAGAAAGGTATTGAAAATAATATAAAGTAAGTAAATTATTAATTTTTTATAATAAATAACAATAAAATTTATTTTATTTTATTATTGTTTTATTACCAATAATTTCCTTGGGCAATAGTGGCGTATTGCCTAAGGCCCTATGCGCAAACAAAATGCCCTTCCTTTTATAATTATTATTGTGAATTCATTAATTATATCAATTATTTTATTATTCAGTCAGGTACCTGATGAGACGGCAATGACAGCTGATGATAAATAATAATTACAACGTTTAACAAAACACGATGGCTATTAGAGATCAAAACTTGCCGAAAATCTGATCCACCCATCAACTTCACTGGACAAAAATTTTTGTTGTTTGAGGACTGATTTTTGCCCTTCGGCGAAGGCAGCACGATGCGTTCTCGTACTAGTGTTTTTTTTTTCAAATCGCAACAGACTTTTTCCAACTCTGGCGCGTTCGTCCTGGTTTTCTCCGGCACGAATTCCCAACCGAATCCTCATGAAAGGAGCCTTTTATAGACACACTTCACACGTAAGTACCTGCCCCCGTGCGGTTTTTCTCTTACAAGACGATTTAAAACACTTCACACGTTCGCGACGATTCGCTAGCGCGAATCTATTGCAGCGGAATACTGTCGCACGGTGATTTTCGATGGGAACGTTCTTGAACACGACTTTGAAATGTCATCGTGAAATTCGTTTTTATAGTAAATAACGCTCGTCTTGCACTGACGAAACAAATTAATCAACCACCGTGGCTGCGCATTATTTTTATGTATTTTCTATCCCTTGTAATTAAAAAAGAGTGGCAGATTGATTATCAAAAGTCGATCGCTTAAATAAGTTATTGATATTAATACCACATGTATTTGCCATAATTGTATTTATTTTATAAATTGAAAATATATATTTAGTCAAATGTTCGATACTTTTTTATTTATAAATTAAAAATACTATTAAAACTGACCAATCAAATCCAAAATCATTGTCACGATCAAAAGATGTTGAAATAATTTATTTACTCTATCAAAATTTACTGCAAAGATGTATAGCAAACGTTCAAAATATTAAGTCAATTTTTAATTTTTAATTTTTCTATAATACAATATAGATGTACCTATCGGACATTTTCAACAATCCAATAATTTAAATGAGTACATTATAAAACATACAGTTCATAATATAAAAATGTATGAGTAGAAGTGATTCGATAAGATTTAAAATTTATTATGGTCACCCTTAGCACAAATATTGACTCTACCCTGGCAAAAACTCAGTCACCATCTGAAATCGTCCGAGAAAATTTCTACTTCTGAAATTTGCAATACATTTGCCATTGATTATATCACGAATTTGTTTGCTGTGGAAACATAACATTACATCTACTGGTTGCTAAAGGTAGAGGTTACTTGTTTCGTGACAAAAAGTATCGAGTATAAGTAATATAATTTATCGTATATCAGTATAGATTTTTTTTGCAAATTATCTAATTCAATTAGTCAAGAAAAAATCAACAATTGTGGTACACCAAACTCAAATTTTCAGCCGCCTGGAAGAACAGAGTACTCGCATACGATATAAATTCAATCAAAATTAATACTTGCTAAAACATAATAATTATGATACCATTATTTACCAGACAGCAAAGGAGGAAAAAAAGGAGTATTGTATTTACACCTATTATGAATGTTTACTTCTAAATTCTGACTAAAGCAGTTTTTTTTTTACAATCATGTCAAACTGAGAACTCAGATCAGACATCCATAATAATTACATCAAGTGTGCAGATTTTTTGAACAAATGTTGTGGTAATGCAATGTTTTGACAATGTCACTGAATGCATCATGAATTTTTAAGAATTATTAAAATTTGTTTCAAAACTTGCCTGAAAAACAGTTAAAATAGTCACAATAAATGTAATTTTCAACAATGTAGGAGTCATTGATGTATAGCTGTCAAAACTTCATCGATTAGACTTTATAATATTGTAAATATTTACCTTATGTCGGACAAACATGTTGTTCAATTTGATAATCGATCAATAAACTCAAACATTGACTAATATTTGGCCATGTGAAATTTTTAATTTGCCTATTGCCAAAGACTAATATATTATCAGGATTCAAGATCAAGGAAAACAACATTTTAATAACATATAAAAACATTTTAAGTAATAATATTGTGCAATTTAATCAGTTCAGTCACAGAATGTATAACTTTCAATTTCATCATAAAATGTTTCTATTTATTTGTATTTTTTGAATTATTCAAAACTTTTTGCACAAGTTCAAATTCGCTGTAAATTTTACCCTTATTTCTAATCACAATATACTACAATGCTCTCATCAGGAGAGAAATGAGAAAATATTTAAACGTGATATTTTCTTCCCTCTTACATATTTTGATTATAAGAAAATAATAATATTACATGTAAGACGTATCTGAAACTGAGGGAAAAATAATTATTTTGCATACAATTTGAATTTTTCAATTCGGCAAAAAACTAACTTACAATTAGTTGTCAATTAAATTCAGTTAATAACATTTCAAAGACTGATAAGAAAATAAAATTGGTAGTATAAATAATATAATATATATAATATACATCCCATAAATAAGACATATAATATAAAATTAAAGATCGAAAAAAAAAAAATGTATATTACAAAAGCTCATAGACATAATGACATAAGATTAAAAATTTCATGCAATGTTTCATAACATTAGTTCTATTTTAAATTTTAAAACAATCAAAAGTCAGTAATTTTTGTGATTCTTTATTCCTAACCACATTTTGTTTTGTTACTATACAACAAAATATAACAAGTGATGATAAAAGGTATCATTAATGATAGTAGAAGCGGGGGTTATAGTTAGGATTAAAACTAAAGTTTGTCACAGTAATAAAACATAAGTTGGTATTTTAAAATCAATTGTTTATATTATTACCCATCAGAAGACTTTGTAGACACGCGATCTGCTCCTGACTTAATACATTTAAGCATGCATTAAACACTTCTTCATTTGTCTAAAACCATAAACATCAAAATTGATTAGAATTAAATATCTTCACATTTTAAAAATATCAGCCCCACACGTTCATCATACTATGCGTACTGTACATGTTGCTGTTTAAAATATTTAACAACGCCAAATGTAAACTTATTTTTAAATTAGTAATTTCTAATGAAACTACTATGACTACTATTTTAACAAATTAATAAATAAATGTTATTTTTCTTTAATCACCTGTATTTGTTGAATTATCAATATCATTCGCCGGGCAACATCGTGTGACCTATCAATCGCATCTCTCAAAAATGCCTCTGTCATGATCCGTATTAAACTAGGAATATTGGTATTGTTAACTCCTAATACCAAAGGATGATTATTTTCAATAAGCTTGCATAGGTAACCGTACACAAATGGAGCTTCATCGGTATCTTCAGATACTGGTAAATTACATAGCCTGAAAAAAAAAGTTAAATGTAATTTAAATATAATATAGTAATAATATTATTTCAAAAAATCGGTACCACTGGTACCAATGTCTAGTCAAAACATGTTTTATTCTTGTTTTTTATATCTTTAATATTATAATGCTTAAAAAATGCAAATTGTGATATTGTTTGTTTACCAGGGTGGTAGGATTTCATCAACATTGATAACTGAACTGTTGAATTCTAAAATTTTGGCAATAGCTGACACGGCATTTTCTGTTGCACTAATGTTGTCAGTAGAGCGGGCTTCAGCATTACTGATCACTTGTAAAAGGTAAGGCATGATCTCAGCACATACACCAGCAAAACTAGGTCCTCCGCACATGCCCAATACTCCACAACCATAAATAGCTGCCTGGCGTACTTCACTGTTAGGATCAGTAACATATCCAACCATTGGTCGTAAGAAATATTCTTGATATTTAGCACAGCCAGGACCGCAAAACTCAATGAGATCATCAAAGACACAAAGACCCCACTGATGATCAGATGCACTCTTATCAGAATCCTATAAATAATATGATTAAGAATTTGCAAGCAGAAAAATAAGTGAATTCTATGAATATTACCAATAGTTTAGCAAATTGAAGTACAATAAGATCAAAGTATTGAAAGAAATCAGTTTTATAAGTGACAAAGAGCGCATGTAGAATGTCGGTCATTTTACTCAATTTATACACATCATCAGTATCTTCCATGGCTAGTTTTTCTTCAACAACCTAAAATACAAATTGTGTAAATACTAAACATAAAACTTTTTTAATCGCACATAACAAAATAAGATTTATACCTCATCATAATCTTCATCTTTGCGTCTTTCAAAACGTTGAATTTCATTTTCAAAGTGTGAATTTAAATTCTTTTCTAATATAGTCAATAAGTCTTTCATCCATTTATCTGACAAACATCCTGGCCCCAACAATTCTATACACTAAAAATTCCAAAACAAAAACAAATTTAGAATATAAATTGAAGAAAATGTTTTTCAAACTTATTTACTTTTCCTAATGCTTCATACATTTCAGAAGCAACATCTGATTCTGGTTCAGATTCAATAGCTTGCAAAAGTTCAGGACAAATATAACCCCACATGTGTTGTAAATATTCCGGTCCTAAATTTAATATAATAATAAAAATTATATATATTATGAATACTTAAAGTATCAAGTGATTTGTATACACCAGAAGCTGGCCAAACTGTCGATTGCAAACAATTAAAAAACAAGACATAAATTAATGTTAATTAGACTTGAGTAATTAGTTTATATTACTTTATGTATGTTAATATACACTTTATATAAGTATATTTCTTAATAATTATAGATACTCAATAATAATAAAAAAAAATTATTTATGAAAGTCTATCTTCAAAGTTGAAGTATATTTTTTAGTAGATCGCGGCTAAAAGAAGTTTGGCCGCCCCTGGTATACATCATAGGTCAAATGAACATACCTCTTGTTTCAGCACACTCCAAAAGACAAGGCATACTTTGAGCAGCAGCTGTCCGAACATTATCATGGAAATAAAATTTTAACAGTGGCACCATAAGTTTAACAACTTCATCTGTATAAGGTGCAAACCCGTGTTTTAACTCTCGGGCATAACAAACGAGCATTTCACAAGCTGATGCCTTGTCTTCCAAGCCTGAAGTTCTAATACCAAAATTTTGTTGCTCCCCTAAAGGCACGAATTGCCAATCAGTATTGTCTGTCATGTTACCCATATCATCATTATCAAGTAAGGCAACTTCAGGTTTTAATGACGCTGCCGCCATAACAGGACCAATCACCAAAGGTAGGTACTGCTCAAATCGTTGACCTACAAAAAACAAAATAATCTATTAGTAATTGAAATAACAAATAAAACACAAATATCAAACATACCCATAACTTTGCACATTCGAGCCCAAGATGATATCAAATATGAAGTTTGTGGATCATCTTCGGACAGTTTTTCATCTTTGTTATGTGTTGCCAACATTAAATCCATTACATCACTAGCGTCTCCCAAAAACTGCATAAAATACAATGTTACATATACAAATTAAACATCTAAAGTAAAATTTAAAATTTACTTACCTTTTCCGGACCAACTGCTAAACCAATTAAGCTAACACATTCTATGGTCTTGCCTCGCAACAACTTCAATTCAGGAGCAACAGCACTAGATATGATTTGTTTCAAACATGGCATAAGGTGATCATAAAATTTAACAAAATTTCCTTCACATGTATCTGCTACTGATGCAATGGTAGTCACCATTTGTTCTAATACAAGACGTCTACCACCACCTTCCATAAGATCAACAATACGAGCTTGTAATATGCTTTCAAGTTTCATCATCATTTGATCCATGTAAGTTAAAAGTATTCTTTTTGGACAATCTTCACAAAAGTTTACAAGAGCAGCTCCTATACATAACAAAAAAACCATTCTTCATTAAAAAAAATAATTATGATAAGAATTGAAAGCGATCAATTTAGTTGTAGTTATTTTATGATAATTTATTAGGACATGTTTAAAGATTTAAAGATTTAAAATTTAAACAAGTCCAATATTAAACATCATTACATTTGTTTGATAAAACTCAAAACTTCGAGTTATCCACGAAAATATTAGAGTTAAATAAGATTTTTTCACATTGTCTAAATTGGAAATTCTAGGGACCAGAGAAAAAATTTGTGGTATCGACGATTTCGAGTTAGAGATGTTTGAAATAGCCTAGTTAAACTGTACAAACAAATTATTTATAAAAAATCTACCTAATCCAAAGAGACAATTGATCAAGAACCCCTCATAATACAAATTAAACTGTAATAAATAGCCGATCATAATATTTAATATTCAGTTTACTTTAAATAATTATACCTGATGATTTTAAATCTTAACACATTTTTTTATTTATTATAGTACTCCAGGCAAGACCTTTTTATTTTTTATTAATATTATTATTAGAGATATTTAATAGTTTTTAATAAATTTTTTTATATATTTAATAATACTTTGTTATGGTCATAATCTTTTGAAAGTAATTACAACAAAAGATATTTGTAGTAACAAAATTGACATTGTTCAATATTTACTTTTCTTTCGAGGAAATTTGTGCTATTTGATTTAAGCATACTTATAATTCCCCCCCCCCCCATAATAAAAACAATTAAATCAAAGCTAAGGAGAATAAAAGGTGACTGGTATTAATGAATTATTATTTTAATTTAATCTAAAAAGCTTGTCTGAATGGAGAAATATTAAGTTACCATTGCAACTGTTGCATATATTTACTTTACAATAGTGACCATCTAATTTTTTCTTGATTTTTAATAAAAATATTAAGAATTTAGAAATTTATAAATTTAGAGCATCAATAATGAAATGTACTACAGAAAATGGGTACACACTAGACATGTACAGATAACAATTCGACTTTTGGTCAAATAGTTGTTCATTGAAAAATAAAATTAACATAATCATAAAAACACCTAGCTCTACTCATAATCTATAAGTACTAAACTATTAAATAACATCATAAAATATTTAATACTACAATTTTACTAGCAAAAAGTATACAATAATTTACCTGCATGAGCTTGTACTCTAGGATTTAAATTATCATCAAGCAATAGCAATATAGCTGGCACAATTCTATCATGGAATTTCTTTTGAAATGTAGGAGCAAAATCAGCAGCCATTTGACCAATCGCATTACACATTGCATATCGTACTCTAGGATGCTATAAAAAAAAAATAGTATGAAAATATTGCTTTTAAGTTTTGAAAACCGACAAAAATACAAACCGAATCATGTAAGAAGTTTAAGATTCCATCCAAAATGTCGTTAAGTACTGGTTGCATTTGTTTATGACAACCTTCACCCACTGCAGAAATTGCCATCAAAGCAGCATGTCTAAAATATACAAAATTATTTAATCACATATCATAACATTTAATAAAATATAATCATAATTATATTATTTTTTTATATTTTCACCTATATTTCCAATTTGGATTTGTCAACATTGGTGCTACATTGGTTAATATTTGTGGTAACATAGTTTTTCCACCAAGACCACAGGCTAATCTGTCTAGTGCAGATTCAGCCATAACGCTCAAACTAGAAAAATAAACATATATATTATAAAAGATAATTTTTCAATTAAAAAAATTAAAACTGAATACCATTAAGATAACAAACAATTACCTATCTTGATCACCTTCATCAGGATCATCCTGAGTACCCCAATCATCCTCATCTTCTACAGTAGCCATTAGTTCCAACACTTGAATTACTAGTCGAGTAATGAATTTGGAAGATTCTTTACGCATCATTGCTGGTGCTGTTTCAGCCAATGTCACAACTACTTCAAGGCACATTTGCCGATAAGATTCGCTAGCCTCTTCGTTTCTGATGAACTGAAATGTATTTTAAAAATATCAACACTGAACTACTATTGCCTAAAATAATTAAATCACCTTCAAACACATGTCAATAATATTAATAAACTGCGACCTTAAAAATTTAGGTGTATTTTCAGCCAAGTCGATCAATAATTTAATAAGAGAATCCTCTTCTTCAGCTTCTAAAGTACTATTTGTAATCTATTGAAAAAGAAAAAAGCAAATTTTATATATATATTTTTTTTTTAACTTAAAAATTATACAAAATCTTACTCTCATCATATTAGGTAATAAATCAGTAAATTGCTTTTGAATTTCTGTAACTTTTTCATGGTGTAAAATAAAAGCACAAATTGCTTTAACTGCTTGAATTTGAACCTATAAGATCAACATTCAAAATATATGTTCATCAACATTATATAGATAATATAAACTTACGTTTGAATCTGGTACACTTAATGATTGTTGAAGCATTTGTTTTATCACCACCAAATAATTAGACTGTTGATTACCAAAAACACCAGGTACACTCCTAGAAACCGATAAAAATTATAAATACAAATAATTGGAGTAGAAACATTTTTTTTTTACTAACGTGAACATTCTAAGTGCAGAATCTTTCATATCATTAGAAGGAGAATTGGCACACTGGAACAGGAAGTTTAAAAATTCTGGCCAGCTGTTATTACCATCATCGTCCAACTGATTTCTGGCAACCTCCGAAGCAACATCACACATACGTCGGCGTAATATATCATTTTTTTCATTATTTATGCTAATCAGTAAATTATCTTTAAATTGTTTTTGATTTTCTGGGGATAGCTAAAGAAATAAATCAATAATTAGTTAAAACAAATTAATATATATAAATGGATAAATATAATCCTAATACTAACATTAGAAAAGAATTCAACAAAATCATTAGCCATAAGACGGCGCAACATTACAGCCGCCACTTGCTTTTCATCAACATCTCCAGCATTGTTTTGCACAGCATTGAACAAATATAATACTTTAGATTCCAAAGGTAAAGATTGATAAGTTTCCTATAAAACAAAAATTATAGTTTAAAATCAAAACAAATCATTAACTATAAAATATTATGGATATCTATAAGGTAATAAATACCTACAGTTAATCTAGAATACAATTTTGGTACTAATCGATCGTAGATTCCTCACACACAAAGTTTCAGTTGGTAAAAACTAAATTAAATCGTATATAAGATACTCCCAAAAGATCCACAGAAAAAAATTTTTTTTTAATTAAATAAATTTTTAAGAATTTAAAAATAACTCAAACTGACCTAACCTAAAAACCTGAGACATTCAATAGATAAAATGAATTCTGCACAATTAAAAAGACTAAAATCAAGCTAAACGAAACATTGAACTAGTGGCGCTGAACACGGGTGAGGCGATCGCCAGACCAAATGAGATGGTTGGTGGTCGGGACATTGGGAAAATTTTATTTAAAAGTTTGCTTCAAAAAGAGTAGTTTTAAATACCAGGTTTCGTTGCTAATCGAATAGCAAAAAGCAAAATAAAGAAAATATCTAAAAGAAGAGTATGACGATTAAATAATACATTATTTTTTTAAAACCCTAAAATGGAAGGGGTGGAATAAAAAATGACTAAATATATTTGTAAAGAATTTCTGGGAGTGGGTATCCTGGTTGACTCATTTGCCCGAGCATTTTAAAACTGGTTTGGCGCCACTGCGTTGAACTATTAGTCATCGAAAGAATAATTTTCTACCTTAAACCAAAGTAGACGTCACTACATTAAAATGTCACCATACGGATACACGGGAGAAATAGAAGTATAGGACCGTGAGGATAAAGTTTGAATAAAATGTTCAAGAGAAATACGGGGCCACATTGAAATCGGGCCGGAGCAACAGGTAGCTACCATAGCCAATGTGCAGCCAACAGAAGTACAAGGGTTATTAGACCACGTTTGGCCGCCGACTGTATGGGAACGGACGACAACGGCATCGAAAGATCGTGCACGAGTGAAGAAGACGACAGTGGTTTCGATTGGAAAGCTATCGCGAGACGACGACGTCTGCCAAACGTGGCGGGGTCTACCCGCCGCCCCTTTAAAAACCACGCGCCCCCGACGACCCCGGCTTACGGGCGCGCGCGCGCGCGCTCAAGTCGTTACCTCGGCCGTCTGGCGCACGTTGTTGTCGGTGCTCAGCAGGCTGGTGAGTATCTGATGGAAGTCGTTCATGTCTCCCGCGGCCATGGTCGTGTGTTCCGCGTGGACCCGGCGAGCAGTGAAACGGGCGGCGGCGGCGGTCGGATGCGCGCGAAACGTGCCGTCGACGCGCGGAAACGGCGGGACTACCGTGTGGTGCGGCGGCGGCGGCGGCAGCGGCGGACAAACACTGGCTGCGTGTGTGTGTGGCGTGCGGTGCCGGTCGCGCGTTTGTGCACTGTGCGGCGAACGCGACGGGCGTTTTTTTTTTTTTTTGCTCAAATCGTTCTCACGCGCACGCTGCGAACGCGTTGGGCACGAGCGAAAAAATGTTGGTTATACGAGCGGTCGGTCACTCGCGCGATTAATAATAATAATAACAATAGTGAGCGACGAGTAATAATAATAATAATAATAATACGATGCGAACGCGTATCGGCGCGACCACGACGGCGCAGGGGTGTCCAACGTGCGAGACAGTGTGGTCGGCCGTGGCAGCGCCGTCTTTCCGCCGCGACGTACGCACTGTCGCGGCGCCGACCGACTGATAACAACGAGCGAGACGCGCGCGCGCCGGGTCAAGGTCTCCCCGCGGGCCCGGCCGACAGATGGCGCGCCGGCCCCGACCGCCTGTTGTCGTCGTCGTCCAAGAGTCGTTATCGGACGGACGGACACGAAGACACGAATACCTAACGTGCGCGCTGGACGTCAAAAGGCGCGAACGGATAATACGTTTGAGTGGGGGGGGGGAATGATGGGCCTCCCCCGGGGAAATGGTCTTTTCGAACGGGAATACATTATATTATGTAGGTATATTATATCCAATAATCGACTATTTTCTTCTTGCCTTTTATTTGTTTATAATATTATAGTATTATGAAAGTTATTTTGAAAATATACACTGCAGTTCCAAGTGCAAAACGTTTCAAAAACGGGTACCTATATATATATCTACCACGGTCACAGTTTTTATTTTAACGTAAAAGACTTTCTGTAATCGTTTTTACAATATTAAACAGACAATGGGTACAGGTCAGTTCTATAGAATGGATGACATTTCATAACATACAGAAAATATGAACTATATAATATAATCACTATAGTGGTGGCGACTTGAACGATTTTCATTGATGAGATTGAATAATTGATTTTTTTTTTCTATTAGTTACACAACAAGTGAGTTTCTGAAATATTTACAACGTCGTTCAATGCTCGGAAACGATCGATGTATTTATTTTTTAATAAATTGTCAATTTATTAATAATCTAATGAATTAATAAATTATAAACAATTGTTCATTAGGTATTTGAAAGCCAGGGGATTGAGTTGTCTTGATTCGTGGTGATGATACAATATGCAATTTCAACCACTGTTATATTACGTAACATCATGTCTGCACGTGCGCGTATCGAGGGTATTATTTCGAGAGGAATTGATCATCAATTTGCAAAAAAAAAAAAGAACTCGACGTAAATATTATGTAATATATTTGTCATATTGTTTATTTTACTGCATGCTTACTCGATAAAAACTTGCAAACGTCCACTGTTGGAAAACTTTCAGTCTCAAGCTCAATTTAAGGTAATATTTTAAATTTTGGTCTAAATGTCTGAACATTATTAACACAGTTTTAATTTATAAAATAGTATTCTACTATTCTAGTAATACAAAACAAACATAAAGTCATTGACATATCAATATATCATTTTACCGTCATGAACCGACATCATAAAGTACCAAATTCATTTGATTTCATTCGATTTGTTCAGTGTTCCTATATTATTATTTTTACATAGAATGCCACCTTCTTATAGTATTTTTTAGTAAAAAAGTGTTGATAACAATGTTTTGATAACATTATCTAAAGCCTTATATTAAAAGGAATCTTATCGTTATGTAATCATTTATTTTTAAATTTTAAAAATTTTAAATTCTTTATTGTTTTAAAAATATTTATTAATGTTTTCAGTTTTGTCTCAATTGTAATTTGTTCGATCGTGACGTATATTCTGTACTCAACATAATGTCATCGGCAAAAGAAGTATTCAAGAGTAGCTTTCAACTTTTGGCTCAGCAAACAGATAACGGTGAGAAAATTAAGGACATTTAATTAATATTTTTCAGTTTATATTCAGTACATTTTGTTTATAATTGATTAATTAAAATCAAATTAATCTCAAATCATCATATACTGGTATATGTAATATATTATATGTATATAGTAAAAATTAACATTTACTCATAGAAAATTATACTTTAAAAACATAATATTTATTGAACTGATTTTAGCACCTTCAGCAGTACAGTCCTGAATTTCAAAATATAATCATATATTAAATACTTATGTTATACCATGAAAATTAAAATTAAATATTTAATCTTATTATTTCATAGAAAAGCAATAATGGATATCAATTGATCTTTTTTTTATACAAATACAATTTCTGGTTAAAATTAGATTTAAAATTGATACATTTTAACAACCTTAGCCTTTATTTTATTATTATCAAATAGACTGTTGATTTAATGTATTTTTAAATATAATAGAAAATATTTGACAAGCTAAAACTTTAAGTAGTAAATGTGTTAATATTATAAAATTATTTTCTTTTTATTCGTGCATACATATAATTATGTACATATATTGATATACTATTATAATGTCACATTGATACTAATATTTTACTAAATTGTATATTTTCAGTTGCAAAAGATTTTTTGAGGCTCACAAAAGATTTTATGGACAAGGGACCTAATGCCAGTCTTTATAATAAAGCTGCAGGTATTTTTTTATTTTATTTACAATTTTTCAAATTATTAAATTCCAATTTCAGTTGGAATAATTTAATAATGAGTAATTAATAAATAAAACTGTTTAATTTTAAGTAACATTTATCATTTCTATTATTATTATTATTATTAATATTATAATAATTTTTATTCTTAATAATTTTATTTGTATAAATAACAAATATAATTTAGTGTGAAAATGTATATAAGTTAGGATAGTACATGTTATAAAAATACAGAATACTAAAAGCAAAATATTACTTTTTTAAATTTTTAAGTTTATTTTTATTAGTGAATTACTGAGTGTTAAAGATAGGTGATTTAGTGATTAGCAAGGCATACTTACAGTTTTTCCAATTGATGACATGTGAAAAGTGTCTGCTTTTAAATAACCTATTTGAATTGAGATTAATTTATTATGAATTTTATGGTGGTTTTTAGTTGGAAGGAACCTTTTTTTATTTTACCTAATTTATTATTAAAATATTAAATTAATAGTTAACTATTAAAATCTTAAGTTATAACATACACTTAGACAGGCAACAACTACTACCAATTGCAGTAGTTTTTATACATTATTTCTGATTTTTTAGTATAACAAAACTAATAAAAAAAATTTAAGTATTCTTAAAACTAGGCAGCCTCTCAAAATATATTGTTGTAGGCACATGCCTATAATGCATGCTTATATGCAGTGGCGCCGAACACTTTATCTAGCCAGTTAAATTTAAGGGTGGGTGGGTGGATATAATATATTATATTTTCATGACAAACATATTTTATTTATAAAAATATATCGTGGACGATATTTATAATTATAAATGTGGACTTTATAATATGTTTAGTTTTAAGTAATAGCTACACATTTCTTATTTAACAATAATAATATTAAAAATAATTATAGTTTATTTACAAATTTATTATATTATAGTTGATTTTAACAAAAATAATGGAATTCTCTTACATTTTTAAATTAATTTTTTAAAGAAAAACTAGAGCTTGATGAGGAAAAAATTATATCAATTGTAAAAAGCATATGTCTAATGTGCGTACAAAGCTGTAAGCATAAAGTAAGTTTGAAAGTTACTTTGATTTTATTGTTGTGTAATCGTTATTATTAATGATCTAGTTGACTGGTGAAGAAATAAAAGAATCACTTACAGAATATGGTTTCAATGATATCAAATTGGACATGATCGTATTATTTTTTGAAAGTCAAAAACCTTATTTACTTGACATTTTATCATCTAGTGCATTTGCATTGCCACACTTCAAAGAATTGGAATGGCGGTTTGAAACTGATGTAAGATAAAGTTAATTTTTTAAATACATTTAATATTCTAAATCAAATTATAAAAATTAAAATGTAAAAGGTGTTAAGACCCTGAAATATCCTATGTCAATACATTCTTTGAATGTTTTACTGGGGATAGATAGATCAAGAATAAGACAAACTATAAATTTTTTTATAATTTTGTTACACTTGTATTAAATTTAAGCATATATTTGAAAGAAAACTATTTGTATTTAAATAGATATTAATAATTTAAAAAAATATATATATTATATTTTAAAATATTTTTACATTTTTAGAATACTTATGAAAGAAATAATTTTACATTAATATTTCAATTCTTTAAAAAATATATATTATATTATATGAGATTATTTGTTTTAAATATCTTAAATTACTGTAAACAATACTTTCTGCCATTAATTAAATTTGAAATACTTAAAAAGAATTATCATTAAATTTCAAATCCAATGAAAATATGGAGATAATAAGTTAATTATTTTTAAAGTCGCTCAACAACAATATATTTTATTAAAATGCATTTGATTTTAATATTATTTTATTTTCAAATGTTTTTGAGCATTGTTTTCAAATTATTGAAGATTTGGAAAACTTATAGACTTCTATAAAATGTTAACTATGGAAAATGTATTGTCTAAAAATTTATTGATGAACCTTTTAGGGTTAAGGCTTAAAAATAAATTATAAAATCTATTACATCCCTCACATAGTTTAGAATATAATAAAATTTATTTCATATTGAATTATTAATTATTAATATTATTATTATTATTATTATCATCAGCATAATATATGTAAACGATTTTGTAATACATTAAATACTAAAAATAGTGGGAAAATGAAAAGTTTGATATATTTCTGGTAAACGTATAAAGTGAAAAATCTTATTAAGACATTTAACATAGGTGTGACTTGATTTAGTAATTTTAACAAATATTTGTCAAGAAAAATGTAAATTAATATTAGACACTATTTTGGAAAAAAAAACATACCTGTTATTTTTAAAAATAAAACCAATACCAGCAGTAATCATGTCTAAAATATTCTACTAAGGTAATACATAAACTAAAATACTTACATATTATTTTATCTTATTTATTTTAATCATATTTCCCGTCAGGATTTGAACAATATTTAAATGAGTATTTTGTAATAATGAGTATTTTATTTGTAACTAAAAAAGAACTTCATTTAAAAACTTGTAGTAAATTGTAAATGTATATATTTTTTTAAAGCATAATAACAGTTATAAGTAAATGTATAGATGCAACTAATCATGTATATGTGTACAGATGGGATCCCGATCTTTATTACATCAAACAGCACCTGTCGTGACATTGAGATTAGATTTAGAAAAAAAAGATTTTTCTGAATCATTATATCTACAAACAAATCCAATGAACTTGATCCATATCAAGGATACACTAGAGACTGCATTGAAACAGAACCAATCCCAATGGATAAGGAAAATACGTAGAAAATTGAAATGAAGGTATAATTTTTTAAAAGAATATAAATAACCTTGATTAAACATACTCCGTGAAATTAAGTTAGTTGGGTCCATCTCTTAAACTTTGTCTTCGGATACAGTTGTTTGGGCAGATGCAACAGATTTGGTATCGCTCTTATCATCTTCCAGTTTTCCACATACAAGACATGGGAACTTCTTGTCTAATGCCAATCTATACTTCGGGTGGCTAAAAAAAAAAAAAAAATGAATTAAATCAAACATTATTTTTATATATATTAAAAATACGTTTCAACACTCACCTAATTGCATATACTATTGGGTTGTATACTGCATTTGCTTTTGCGAAAACTGATCCCCAGATTGTAAATAATGGGTCAATTGAAACTAATTGAAATATTCCAGCAAAGTTTATGACCAAGTATGGAGTCCAAGCCATGAACCATAGGGAAATTGTCATTAAAGCTACTTTAGCCAACTTGAATTCTGCACTTGTATTGCCTTGGTCTCCAGATCTCAGAGAAGACACGTTCATTTTTTTCGCTTGTTCTCTCATAGATTTTTCATGTGTGGCTACTGCCTATTTCAAAATTACATTTTTTAATTACGTTTTTTTCTTTTATAGATTTTCTCCAACTTACCTTCACAATGAAATAATATGCATAGATGATAACCAACAACGGCAAGAAATATGCAAAAATTCCATAAATTAAAACGTAACTACGACTGTCCCATGTCACAGTTAAGTAATCAGTGCCACATGCTGTCATATTTGCTTCTGGCACGTACCTAGAATATACACAAATCATTTTTTAAATATATATTTTATTTTTTTTCTCATAATGTTAATTTTAATTACCGACTCCATCCGAAGAAAGGGGTTAAAGTCCAGAAAAGTCCATGCATGTATATGCAAAATATTTGGAATAAAGCCAACTTGGTTGTCATTGGTTTTGCAGACAATCCCTAAGAATAAACATTGTATATTATTATTATTATCATTAAAAATACTCAAAATAAATAATATATCTAAAAATGTATTAATATCTTTTACCTTGACTATTACATTATAACGATCTAAAGCTATAAAGACCATTGTCCATATTGACGTGACCCCAAATAGCGATCCGAACATAGCATACAACTCGCAAGCAAAAGGCCCTTAAAAATTGTTTGTGTAATAAATTTAAAAAATAACCTGGCTGAATGTTTAATATAATACCGAACATCCATGTCTCGAATATGCAATTCCAAACCATTGCCGGACACATGGTGAACATCAGACAAAAATCAGAAAATGCCAAGTTAACTACCAGCAAGTTGGAAGGCGTTCTAAGGTTTTTTGTACAGGTAAATATGTATATCACCATGCCATTACCCACGGTTGATATTATGCCCAAGAAGAAAATAGTTACGCCTAACCATTTGTACCACATTGAATCCATCGGGGGGAATTGGTACCTTGAGAAGATATATTTTTAATTAAGTATGATTATTACGAGTACATTATTCTAATTTTCTTACCAAGTGGGATCGATCAGATGAAACATATCCGGTGTAACTCTGTCGACCACTGTTTCATTTCCAAAACCTCCTTCGGGCATGCCGCCCCATTCTTGCCGTTCGTAATGAGGTCCAATTTTATTTAGCATTCTGTAATGCCATTTATTTATCAGACATTGCCAGATTCAAAGTAATGTACACTTACTTTACGATTGTGCTAATACTTAAAAGAACAAATCTTTATGGCGTCAGTTCTAAGAATTCAAAGTCTTTAACGAATGTTAAGAGCCATTAATGACTAACAATTTTCTTTTGCCGATGTCCCTGTAGAATATGACCATTAAATTGAGTAGGTATTCAATTTCGAACTGTTGTACATTCAATTCCGGACTGCTGTATGTTCTCCGAGAGCTCGTCCAAGAAAGGACTGTAACTTTCTTCCACTTCGTTAACCTTTTTTAAATAATAGCCTAGAATCGAAACCTTACCAATGCCGTCTTCTACCTGTCTTAAGGGTGTAGTTCTTTTAAACAGCTTATTCTTAATACTGATACCAAGGCTGAGGTATTGTAGGGTTTTACTGCATGACTTGGACGTTATGTAAATTTGTATTATCTCATGCAATGAGTGTTATTAAATTAAATTACGCCATGAATATAATACTTCTTCATTGTAATAGGTTTTTTGTTGATTCCTAAATAACTAGGTAAGGATTTAAATTAACTATATTTTCATTAAAAAAAAAAATAACATAAGGTACATTTTATCTACACTTTTTTCATCTATTAAAATATAAAACCAAGTATTTTTGAATTTTGATTATAGAGTACAATTTCATAATAATAACAATTGTCATCATTATTTACTATCACTTATTTACTATTAGTACAATTTAAACGTATTTCACTTTAGCCTAATAAGTAATACCTGTCAACCATTTGTATTTTTAAAAATAAGGATCACATTTAGATAGATAGACACTGAATAATATTCTTCGATATGAATGAAGTAATCAGTGGTAATGAAAAATAAAACTGCCGATTAAAAATTAAGTAGGTAGGTAGTTTTCTGTTTTCTTATTTCAATTTATATGAGAGAAATGAGAACGTCTAAAGCGTACAACAGTGTACCCTAAGTAATAGCGTTAAGTATAGGTTCCATTAGGTTAGTTTTTTTTTTATTACTTGTTCAAAATATTATGGATAAAATTAACCCCAACTCAATATTAAATATAGCCAGTTGAGGTATATTCTATAAAATATCATTTCTACGAATACTAAAAATATTAAACTTTTAACAGTAATAATACTTAGATAATTAGCTAAATGCCTTTTTTATAATTATAATCATATCTACAACCCTAGTTAAAACGTTGATGTTAATCAAGTAGGTGTCTACTATATTAATGCAGGTATGTTTATTATTTTTGTATTGGTAAACAAATTTGTTTTATATTTAGTGGCAATAATGGTAGCTATGCTAAATGTACCCAAGTTTATATTTCGTGGATAGTTTTCTTTTATTTTCAAGGAAAACAATAGTATGATTTTTTTATTACTGAAGGCTATACACACACATATATATATATATATATATATATGACTATTATGAGTTATGACTCATTTTTTTACATGGTTGGTTAGTTATTTACAAAAATTATAGTATAATTATGTTATTTTATTCATCGCTGTACGCATACGGCAAACATAATTGTATGCAAGTTAAAGTATATATTATTTAACACAGGCTGTACTATTTGTATTAGATTATGCATAAGTATTGAATGTTATTTGAAAAGAAAATAGATACTTATTAGGAAAATTGTCAAATGATGGTCGCAGGGACATCATTTCATTATACACTAGGGTACAAGACAAATTTATAACCAGTACTATAAAGATAAAACTTTTGAGCCCGTTGTTCAAATCAAAAAAAGTAGCTCTTTACACCCCCCCCCCCCCCAATTATAATACTGTTTAACATTTAAGTCAAGCAAACTATAAATCCACTTTTTTTATATATTACTTGTTAAAATTACACGTTATAATATTTAACTAGGTATTTATATAGTGTTTAAATATAACATAATATCACAGAACAATATTATAACGATATAATTTATACTTAACCACTTGGGTAAATTATATTTAATTCACAGCTTTCATGCCACACACTTGCAACTTTGTACCTACCAATTAGTACTGTGCTTGTTATTGTATGTGTTTATATCTAATTTATATTCACATTGTTTGATGAAACATTCAAACGTTCCATATTAATTTAATATTATGTCTGAAGTATTTACTTCTAGCATAGTAGAGCCAAATACTATATACTATTTATAGTATTTGAAATAGGTACGAAAATTTGCAGACGACCTATGGAAAAGATTTTTCATAATGTGTGCTTGACGTTTGTACCAACTTGTTGGGGTCAATACAATAATACTGCATATTAGTATAACAAACATTATAATATATTGAAATTATAAAAACAATTGTTCGTTAAAATAATAATACCTAGTCATATTGTCGCTCATTTTATTTGACCTCGATTATCCGAATGACTGACTATCTATTACATTGGATAGTATCAGATACCTATCATCTATAATACTATATAGGTGGAGCATTATTTCATTTATTTTAGTAATTTGCAAAATGTAAATCGTTTTTGTTTCAATGATTCGATTAAATAACAGCGACATTGAAGTATTGAACATTGAAATATTATACCTATATGATACCTAAATTCATAAATCATAAGTGATGGCTGAAAATTAAAGTTATCTCATAGGTTTTGTTGTATTCTTGGATTTAAATGAATTAAAAACATTGTAGAACAAGACAATCTCAACTGTTAAAGTTTAGTATGAATCATGGTTGATGATACAGTTTATCGTTTATATAACTCCTACACTCATAAAATAATTAAAACTTAAAAGATAACGAAAAATATACATACATGGTGTTTTATAATTATTATTATTATTTTAATTGAAGTATAATGTGTACCTTTATGTAATAGGTTCCTTTTAAAATGTATTATCTTTATGTTTTCAGGTTTCAAAATTCCAAAGTAATTAAATTCACAGTACCATCATATTTAATATAATATTTAATATTTGATTTAATATTAATATTTATTCTATGATGCGATGGTCACAGTTTCTATTGTTAGATGTCTACTAAATATAAAAAGCCTATGACAAGTTATAAAATAATTTTATCCTGATGAAAATTTGAAACTCAAAATACTTCACAAATATTTACCAGACATATTACAAAATACTTTGCACTAATACTATATATATAGGTGTGTAGGCAAAACCGACCTTAGGCAGGGTCTTGTATCACACCTTTTGAATCCCAAAACACAATCAACATGACTTTTCCAGCTGATCCTTGAACTTTAAACTTCTTTGGACACGGTGAAGTCTTACGACGGAACTTCATTGACTGTCTTTTGTTTTCGGGGTCCTAATGATGTACTCAAGATTCATCTCCGGAAACAATAATATTCAAAACATTTTCTTTTTCACTGTCATAACGCAAAAGAAGTTGGCGGCGAATTCAATAATAGCACGCTGTTTGGACCGCACATCTCGTCATTAAAGATTGCGTAAATAATAAAATAATAACAATTAACTATAACTATATTATATCACGTCATCGCACACACTAAACGACTAAACCAACGACATAATAAACTATTAAATGCACAACAAATGAAAATTGTAATGTAAATCTAAAAATAACTATAAGATAAGAGACATTACTTATCAACCCGCCCTCGTAGTATAATAATTTACCTAATAATGAATTGTTAATTTTATTGTTTAAAAAATTTTAAGGAATCTTAATTATTATTTATTTAGTTTAATACTTATTATGATAAACATAAAAAGAATAAATTTCCCCAGGCCTCGGTCCACACCTAAAGTCCGGCTCGATCTGTGTGTAAGTACTTTTCAATTTGTTATAAGTTTATAATATTGTGAAAGCTAAATTGTTATACAATAATTATAGGCTACAATTGTATTTAAAATAATTTAATCAATAAATAAATAAAATGAAATGCAATGTATTATGTCAATATTATTTTATATATTATTTACACTTTCTATTTGGTAATTATATTTAGAATAGTATAAAGTTGAGTCGAACAAAAGCAAGAGACCATGTATGTAGACACTGACGAGTGTAAAGACAATGCAAGTACCTATAATATGTTTATTAGAAACGTATCTAATCTAATTAGCATTACAATTAACAATATAAACACTTGAGATTACAATTTACAGATACATGTATTTGCCGCAGCATATCTCAATGAAGAGAAATCCTCTGCGTCATTATTGCTGTGACACTAATTTGTTACCTATTCATCAGTTAACCTTAAAATTGCGAACTCGTAGCCCGTAGGTGGTTGAGTAAATTTTATTTTACGAAGATATTTGAGAATGATCGGTGAGTATATATAAACATTTTAAATATTTGTGTCTTTATGCAAGGGAATTACTAATTCATTTTTTTTTTATTATTATTATTATTTTACTATTACCAATTTACAGATTACAAAAATGTCATTCGAATATTTTAGTATAAATTATTAAGCCATTCTTCTGGCATTTTATAGTTACCCACATCATGAATTTGAATACTCATTTATTGTTCACATTGATATATTAGGTACATGAATTTGTGTAGTATAATTTATGTATCTTTAACTTTTATGTATGTACAATAATATGTCACATTAAATATTTAAAACTCTAAACTGTGATTATAATAGATAAAACGTTGTAGGTATTTCATATAAGCTATAGTCAAGTAGAGAATTCGATTGTATCCAAAGAAATAATCGTATAGATTACTAAGCATTATCGGAATATCAGAGTAGGTAGTAGTACGTACCTAATACCTATTCGATAAAATTAATTTATGATTAAATTCAATAATAGAAAGAAATCCACTGTAACAAACGGATTAGCCTAATACCCGCTCAATGTGCAATAAAGTCTATTCACTTTATTATTTTGATCACCTATATTTTTTTTAGGATATTTGTAAATTCTCAAAATCATTTTTTATCGACGAATTTCGATTTTGATAACCAATGATTTTACCAATGTCCGGTATGTATTCAAAATGGAAAATTTTTTAATCAATTTAAATTGTTGCTCGTTCTTGTGGTGTTATAATTGGAGCTCGGAAGTAATTATTGCCCTTTAATATGAAGTACCTATTAAAAATATCAATAGATACATTCATTTTTTTTTTTGTTCTAACCAAAACTGTTATATTTTTTGGATTTATTAACATTGGAAAGATACCTACCGGTTTGTGTGAAATACAATACATTATATTGTATCATACCTAAATACTGAAATAAAATTCACACAGAATTATTTTTATTAAATATTGTCTTAACTGGTATATTATTTGTCGTATAAAAACGAGTGCTATCATTGACTTTTCTCGTTAAAATTCTGTAGAAATTCATAAAAATATATGTTCTTGAAAAAAAATTATGAAATATGTAGTATGTTAATGCTTACAAATCATAATAACATGCGTTTTCACTTTGCTACATGACATTTAAAAACAATTTATTGTAAGTGGCTCATTCAAAGTCTTATACAATATACACTAAATAATTGTCTTATATACTTATAGGTAGGTACTTGTATCTATATAAGTATGTTATACATTCTATGCTTTGCAACAAATGTATGTTAGGCGTTCCGAGCTCTATGATTATTAATATGAATTCTAGACTACAACTAAAACTGTAACAATTAATGTCATTTTTCACAGGTGGTTATGGATGGATTCCTGTCGAACACCCAAATACATTAATGTGGATTCCATGTGATTCCGGCGATCCGTTGCCAAGAGGTGCTGTGCATGTGGGAATGGACAAAGACGGTGACCGGTTGTACGCTGGTCGTGCTTTTCACGAGGGCGACTTACTACCGGCCAAAGTAAATCCAACCCATTCGGCAGCATATATATGCTGGGGAGGCTTAGAGCATGCCATGAGCCACTTTGAGGTCAGATCAATTACTATTAATTTTAATCATTTAAAACCCGTGTAGTATCTAAACGGAGACCATAAAATTCCCACTTGTTAGGGGGACATATATTTTTATTTTATGTTCATAAAGTTACATTAACTATTACTTACTCATGCAGTTGTACATGTATCTACAATTATTAAATAGCTACATTGTAGCAGATAACATAAAACTAACACGGTTTTGGTTGTATATATATCAAATAATTTTTTTTTAAATCAAATATATATCACAGTTGATCAATGGAAAATAAACAATATGCAGATTTTAAGTAGACTTATATAATAATTATATATAACACTGTTGGTAGACTAGGTACTAGCTTAGTAGTTGTTTTATTTGTTTGTTTGAACTCGTCAGTTTTGGCATAATTTAATACTAATTAAATTATTCTAATTTCTAATGTATTTCCATTTATTTATTTTGATGTTTGAATAAATCTTGCTGCACATTTAAATTTAAAATATTTTAGGATAAATAATCGTTTGGTTTTCCATCATTGTGTTTTAAGAATATTAATTAATTAAATTATTAATTAAACAATTAGTAAACAAGTAGTTGTTACTTACATATAAGTATTAATTTTCTTATTGTTTATAGGTTTTATGTCATGTAAGCGTGGCATGGCAAAGTTTTCAAGAAAACATTATTCCACCGAACGCAATTGTGGTAGGTTCCACTGTAGAAGGTGAAAAGCTTTACATGGGACGTGCACTTCATGATGGAACATTAACTCCGGGCAAAGTAATTATTAGTAAAATATAAATGAATAATATTTTAAGGACACTGACATCTGACTCTAATGTGTATACCTACTACAAACAGTAAACAGTTTGATATTGAACATAAATACACTTATTGTTTTTCTACCAGACTCATTTTTTCTGTTAACTAAAATTAAATAATACCTAATTGAAAATTATAAAAGGATTATTCCCCATTTTCTGTCCTTAATGTTAATAATTTCACATTTTAATTTTTCAATAGGAATTGTCAACTGGTTTCTCACGAGTCACATTCGGTTTACTATTTTTTACTTGGCCCATATTTTCTTTTAAAATCCAATTTTTTGAAAATTTCGTAGATAAAAAAATTTATATATACAAAAAAAAAGAAAAAAACTTGAGAAAACCTATGTCTAAATTTATTTATTTTATGTAGGTCAAACACTATAAGTAGATATTAATTCTTATTTAACATAATATATCGAATAACATATTGTGTACTCTTATTTACTTTGATTACTATATAAACTTTTAAATGTTCTAAGCAAAGAACTGAAATAACTTATTTCATGTAAAACTAAGCAGTATATACATAAGATGAATACCTAATTATGAAATTAATAATTTAGTATTTTACATAAATGAATCTTCTATCTATATTCGAATTATTAACTACACAAAAAGATATTTTTTATTGAGATAAAAATAATTACATAATTTGTACTGTGGCCTACAAGCGTTTATAGTTCTAGAAATTGGGTCTTAGTAACTTTGAGTTGTCCATCTCAATTAGTAATAAATTATATTTTCTAGTGCAGTAGTGCCTTACATAATTATGTAAATAATCATATTTTCTTTAGGTATCTAAAATTTACTAACAATTTCTTATTTCCATACTTTAAAAGATCTTTTTTTATTAGAAAACATAAATCATTTAAAATTAATAATTTTAGTTTGATATAAGTTTATTATAAATAATATAATATAAACATAAATGTTCTCTTTTTTACATTAATAATTCTAATCACAATTACTCATATTATCCTATCAATATACTTATCAATAAAAATGTATTTATCATTTTAAAATTAATATGTAGATATATTATTTAAACAATGGTTATTAACCATGTATGTAAATATTGCAAACATTGAATACATAATATAATACTCTGACAAGTCAATTACAATGGTGCATTAATTGAAGAGCAAATTATTAGTTTTTAAGTAAGTGGTATCGATGTACCCACCCAAAAGTTGTCCCTGAGTTGAATTATAAATAAAATGATCTGCTAAATCTGCTTCATCAGTTTCTTTTTGTCTTTAAGTGTAACAGTAATTCACTGTCGTTTAAAAAATATTTATTTTTTTTTTGTTTGTTTAATAGATTCAACCCAGTCACAGATCACTGTATATACCATATAACGGAGAAGAGGTAGCTGTGGATGAATATGAAATCATGGTTTTCCGACCACCTACAACGATTAATTAAAAATAATTGTATTGCAACTTATACTTGCAAAATTAATATTAAGCATTATTTTAAAAACTATTTGGAATATTGTATGAAGTATTTAGCTCAATATACATAATATTTTACATAGGAATTAAAATAATTAGGTATTGTAAACCATTCTGAATAATAATTTTTAATTTTATCGTGTTTATATTTGAATTTTTGTTGTTTTTATCACTTTCAACTCAATTTTATATAATTTCAAAAGATTTTACATTTTTCTACACCCTATGAGAGAGCTATTAACGTCATATATTATTTTATAGTTTTTGATGCCAATTAGGAGTGAATTATTATTATTAGCTAAACAAATACGTTATATTCAGTGAATAAATGTAATATGTGCATTGAGAGCTACATACGATATTTTTAAATACTTACTACTTAACACAAGCTAATGTTATTCTTTTTAAACTATGAATTTATGTATCGATTGACAATTTGAACGGACAATCAATAATTATGTTTAATTACCTAAGCACTTGGAAGTTATAACTGTAATATTTATTATCTATAGTTTGGTAGCAAGTGTGTTTTGTTTAAAATTTAAAAATCGGTCGATGGCAAATTTAATGTAGCTGAGATACTCTGTTCTTATTCCTTAACACTAGTTATTGTTGTGACCTATAGATGTCGTTGTAAGTATGATAGAAGTCGTTATAAGTACGAAACGTCGTCATCCAGCGCGATTAGAAATCACACAACTATAAATAGAATTGTCCGGGGAAACCAATAACTATTATTTCAACACAATATGGAGAAATGATCGTGATGGACGCTACAGTCGTATTGCAAACGTTCACCGATACCAACGAATAGACTTCTAAAAGCGGACAAACCTATTTCATCGTTTTATCAAGCTTAAAATCGTCGGCAATACGAATTCGTTTGTAATAGTATAAAGTAAGTAAAGTATTGTAAACGATAATTTTATTAATAAAAACAATGACTTTTAACAGAGGCGGTGTTTTCTACACGCCTCCCGCGTGATAAGCGCGATAAAACCGAACGCGTTATGTACTATAAAATATAAGGTGACCATATTATATTTTTTTATTCAGAACGGGACAAAAAAAAAAAAACAAAACAAATTATTATTTTCTATTAATCATCGGCAAAAATTATGCAGTGTTTTATTTATAAAAGACAAACAAAATTTATTTATTTATTACATTTATAAATGAGTAACTTATTTTTAAAATAAACAACATTTTTTTCATTCAAGAAAATCAATAAGATACTTGTACATGAATTCGGAAAAGATAAAAATTGATTTTCGTTATTTTTTTGGTCTTCCTTTTGAAAACGGTACATTTTAGTGGCACGAAGATTCCCCAAGGGACAACGGGACAGAAATACGAAAAACGGGACGTATGGTCACCTTAGTTAAGTACGACGGATTTCGACTCGATTTTTCCGATAAAATTGTCGTTCGATTCGGCCGAAAAGAGTATTTTCGTAACGTTCTCTCTACTGTCAAAACTATACTAGCAAATTCAGATTTCAGACGCTAAAAAACGGAAACGAAACGAGTCGGCGGCGGCGCGGCGTCCTACCCGGACACGGATGGGGAAAAAATCGAGAACGGAAGACGCGCCAATACCTGGGACGACGACGAAAGCGGTCCCGTCGAGGAACCGAGGCCGGAGCCGCTCTACGAGGACTGGACGCGATCAGCGCGGACCGGACGCACGTGTGAGGCGCGGCCGAAGCCCTACTTCGTGCGTACGTCGAGCACGGCGTCTTTGCATCGGCCGTGCCCGATGTGTGCCAACGCCACGACAGATCCGCACCGGCGCGGCGTGCTGCGGCGATCGCGCGCGCCGCCGGGATTATCTGCCCGACCGCGACGCGCCGATACGCTTGAGCAGGAGCGCGGCCGAAAAGGGGTTTGATCCGTATCGAGCGCGATAACTGTCGTAGAACACATCTTAATCTCGTCCTAAAGTCTCATCCTTAAATTTGAAAATATTTTCGGTCATAGGTTCCCCCCCCCCCAGCCGTCCGAATGCCGTGTTTTTCCGGGTTCGATTTTCCGCGTTTTATATTGTAATAAAATAATTTCATGTTTTTCGCGTGCGACTTTAGTTATCATCGTATCGAAACAAAAGTAAATAAATATGATATATGTGTTTTTTATTTTATTTTTTTTTTAAATTTGGAGAGCGCATTATTACTCCTACGCCCCCCCCCCCCCGAATCCTTGTATTCGCGCCCGATACAAATACTGATCGCTCCTCCTCGAGCAGAACTCTCGAATACGCCACTACAGATTAGGCATTACGTTTTATGGCACACATATCGCACCAAAATTTACAATACGATTAGATTAAAACTTGTAGTAGTAACTACTGTACAAAAAAAATACTTAACACTCGTTTTACCAAACTCCGCGAGTATATAGTATATAGTATCTGCAGTGGTTAGATTTTTTTCAGCGACAGTAATTTTCATCATATTCAAAAGTCGACTATAGTTGCTAGATTACGACAAGACGTCCCCAGCTGATCCAACTTTACCAAGATAATCGACAATGTACTCACATAATACGAACGGTAAATACACAATATATTGTATAATATATTTATATGTATATATATTTTTAATCAATTTAATCGTGTTTAATTGGCACGTTGGCGGCATAGGTCCAACAACCAAAGTACTAAGTAGATGGGTAAGATTATAAATCTACCTATAGAAATGGCAATAGACCATCCAGGACCGCGTTTAAAGGGGGGGGGGGTGGTCACGGGCGGTTTTAGGGGTGGCGAAATGTATACAAAAATACAATTCAAAGTTGTACAAGTTTACGTGAAAAATATAACTAAAAACAAAACACGATAATATCGTTGGGTATTTCAAATTCGATGTGATTTCATACAAAAGTATTATATGGACCAAAATATGTATTACACTCTGCTATATTATTATCGCGAACAATCGACATTCGACATGATATTAATTCAGATTTTACTGCATCCGAAAACGGTTTGTTGTAAATTGCAGTGTGCTAGTGTGGGTGTGGCACACACTTAACCACTACACTCACTGCACAGTGAGCCAGCCAGTGAACATGATAATTCTATTTTGTCATAGATTTCAATTGCTCTCTTATTATAAGTTTAAAATAAATATTGTAAAGCGATTCAATTAATGATATCAATAGGTATTCAAGTATTTATTTTAAAAGTTATAGCATTGATTATAAATAGTACTGTTCTATAATCAATGGTGATGTACTGATGTTATACGTCTTATATCGTTAAAATTCTTAAAAACAAAGTCTTTCACAAACTTCAAACATGTATTATACTAAAAAGAACGTTTAAAATAATATGCAAATGCAAACAACACAACATGTTGGATATTTGACAATAGAATTTTGTCCTCGGCTACATTTCAAAACTAAAACTATTGTCGGGAATATAAATTAGTCAATATAGGTGTTGTTCAGAGATACCGTGTGCTGCTTACTCGTCCATCACGACCAAGTCGTGTTAAACACGTTAGAAGTTCCGGGAGCTCTATATACTAATATTATAATCTATAAGTTTTGTAAATTATGTGTGTTTCAATTACTACCGATCTATATTTTGTTGATAATATTCCATTTATTATTTTTCGTCGGTTTTTACAGGTAATTATGGATGGCCCACCAGCAATTCAAATGCGTTAACGTGGGTTCCGTGCTCGTCCAGTAGTTCGTTGCCCAGAGGCGCCGTAAACGTGGGCAACGATAAAAACGGCCAACCGTTGTACGCGGGTCGAGCTTTTTACCAGGGCGACTTATTGCCGGCGAAAATAAATCCAACCCATTCGGCTGCGTATGTGTGTCGGGGAGGCTTCGAACGCGCCGTAAATAACTACGAGGTCAGATCAATAACTGTTAATTTTATCCACTTAAACCCTTCCGTGTTTGGGTATTATCTGAACCGAGAGCGTAAAATTTCCACTTAACATAATATAGGTAGTAAACACGTCACTCGAAGAAAAAAAACCAAATTACTGGAAGATCGCAAACGACAAATTTTACGCGCGTCGGAAAACTATACATTTCGACGAAATCGAATTGTTTCAACGATTTAGAAATAGACTCTCATCATCGCCCCTCCTTTACTGACGCGATCGTTTTTCTAAAACGATCATCGTTCACTATGTTGGTTTCAAGTTGATACCAAGACCAGTTTCATACGTTTAATAACTTATTATTCAGTTAGTTTTAATTGAGTTTTTTTTTTTAGGTTTTATGTAATGCAAACGTGGCGTGGCAAAGCGTCTCAACACAAGGATACATAAGGATTCCACATAATGCTGTGGTGGTAGGTCACACTGAGAATGGTGAAAACCTTTACATGGGGCGTGCATTTCACGAGGGAACATTAACTCCGGGCAGAGTATGTATTTATTTTATAAAATACAAACGAATTATATTTTAACGATTACTCAATACCACGATCTGTTATAACAAGGAATAATATTAACGCATTCATTATCTTATCACAGACATATTTTAATAATATAAATTAAATTGAAAATTGAAAATCGATTTTCACACTTCTATTTATAGTTATTACAGTCATATGGGTAATAAATTATCATGTTTTTCTACGATTTTTCCACTAGATTTTCCTACTTTATATTTATAAAAATAATCGTAATTTCTTTTCTATGGAGTTTTATAAATAATTTCTCATTTCTATAACATATAACAGATTCTTGTTTTCGGAATTTTTATAGATCACTTACAATTCATATTTTGATATACAATAATACAATTATTTTTTAATACATTATTGATAATTCTCTGTGGTGACATATCTTTTGACAGACAAAAGCTTATGTATTTTTTTAATTTTTCACTACATTTATTTTTACCGTTGCATTTAACAGTGTTTATCATGTTTTTTTTTCAGATTCAACCCTACCATTCATCACTTTATATACCATATAATGGAAGAGAAGTGTCCAAGAGTAATTTTGAAATCATGGTTTTACAATAAATCTAAAACGATTATTTAAAGTTAAAATAACTTTTGTGTTATTTAATCATTAATTGTTTTTTTCCCTATAGTACAAATACACATAGCTTTATTTCAAAAAGAATATAATTTTGATACATTGCAGTTTGCAGATATTACAGTAGTTGAAGTGGCTCAAAGTACTAAAAACCAATAAAGTTTGAAGTTTTTACTAAAAACACTTGTTTAACATAAAAAAATACAATAACAAACATTACTGTATTATTGTAAAAATAAAAATTTATAAAAAATTAAATTCTTTTGAAAAACGCCAATATAAATCAATAATCTTTGTATGTAATAATTTAAAGGAGGGTGTATTATTTTAGTCAAAATAAGTGGAGGGATGCCATCCCCCATATCCTCCCCCACTTTAAACACTGCTTATAAAAGTTATTTTATCCATTGGCCTTATATTTAATCGAATTAAATTAATTATATTAAAAAATTAGGAAATTCATTACATTTTACATTTTTTCCCCTTTTTTTTACAATGTTTTAACATTCAAAAATAAGAAAACTGATAATGTTTTTCAAAATTTTTAAATAGTTAGCCAAGATAGGTATAACACCTTTGTAACAATTTCATTAGTTTGATAATTAATTGTTTTTATCATCTTTAACCTAAATTTCTCATTTTATATCTTGTCAAGATAAACCAATATTACTTGCTTTGCAGTTAACCTATTCAGTCACAAAAAGGTAACTGGCTGATGTTAATTTTCATTATTCTTTATTTGATTGATGTTTTTCATAATGTAATTTATTATGTGTCCCTAATGGGACACTAAGTTTACTCATTCAAGTAAAAATATATTTATAAACCTATTATTGTTGCATTTAAGATTAGAGTTTTTAGATCGAGTCTTGCGCCAGTAGTGATTATTTAACAATGACGTCATTCTCGATTGCATGTGAACAATCTAAATAGGACTTTTTATAGGGGTGGAGGGGTTTCAGAACATTTCAGCGTTTATCCCTCCTATCCTATTAATAGTAAGACCTCCTCTACGACTGCAGTTCGTATGCTTTACACTTTTTACTACTTTATTAATCCAACGTATTTGAAATAAAAATAGAATTTGCTATAAATTAATTAATTGTAAACTGATTTTGTTATGAACATCAATTCCAACACTATAGTAGATATAAGACATAAAAAAATTGATAATAGCTTTTACTGTTATCAAATATACATAGTATTCAGGTAATATAAATGTTGTGCAAAACAAAATATTGCACAAACACAGTGCAATATTAATAAATTACCTATAAATAATACTAACTGATTATGAAAATCCAATTTTCAAATACACCTAAATGTCTTTTATGTTATATTAAAATATGGATATAATATGTACCTACTTAAAGTTAAACTATTAATTAAATAAATATGAATTTTCCAATAGATATATTCGATAAATACATTCAATTTGTAAAACTGGATAAATTGAATACTGAATTCTAATCTTTGATGCCAATATGCTATCATGGTGATGGTCGGTTTTACTTATAAGAGTGTTTTTTCTTTGTTGTATTTACCTACAGTTAAAAACTAACAGACTCATTGTGAAACTAATGAATTCTTTGTTTTATAATTCAAGTGTACAGACTATAGATGGAAACATTAACTTGAAAACACTTAAAATCATTTATCTAGTGAATAGTACAACAGACATATCAACTTAAAACGACACAATTATATTGAACAAAATAAATAATATTTGTTGATAAGCATTCTTCTAGCCTACATTGATAACCATAGATTATTGAATAATTTTTTCTACCTATTCGTAGATTTAATTTATTTGACGGTTAAAAAATTAAATAATATTACTGAATAAAGCAATAACATAATGATAAAAACATTTAAAATGATAAACATGAAATTTAAATAAGTAATAATAAAACTCAATAAATACAGCTGGAATTGAATATGATAATATGCTATGATAGGTATTTGATATGAATATGTTGTAGATTAATATTAATAATCAAGTTACAAAATAATCAACATGAATGCAGAAAAAATGAAGCCAATTTTTTCATATAATTAATGTTGTTTTGATATATAACTTATATCCTCTGTTAGAGGGACTGGATTTAAATGTAAATATTTAATTTCTTTGTATGAAACAATACTTTTCAAGCCCAAATTCGTTTCATATGAGGATCATAAAATTGAAAAAAAAATTATTTTGCACATTTAACATTTTAATTTTGTTCATATTTTAGGCATATTATTCGTGTCCTAAATATATTTTATATTTACTTTTGGACATGTTTTTTTTATTATTAAAAATAATCAATAGAAAATAAATGAACAAATTAATTATTATATTAATATTTAATGGTTAATAATCATAAATAATAGCAAAACATTATTAAATATATAAAATTATTTTAATACAAACTATTGACTATATTTAAACAATAATAAAATAAAATTAAGGTCTTGCCTTGAGTATTTATAAGTATAAGAGTGCAAAAAAGTGCGCTCTTTATACTCAAGGCAAGACCTTTATTTTATTTTATTATCGTTTAAATAATAATTGTATCGAAACGATTTTGTATATTTAATAATATTTTGCTATCACAAATAATCATCTTTTCGATAGCACTAATTGAAGGGCTCCGTGCAACAACCTGACAAGTCCACTTTTTGAAATTGTTCAGGAGACATGTTTTATTTCACCAAAACTTTAAAAATTTATATTTTTATTTGGAACTATGACATAAGTATCTTGAATTACTTGTAAATGGTTGAGTAAAGTGAATTTGCATTTTAAATAAATTTTTGATCTTTTAAAATATCTTGGAAGTATGAAACATATGGACTTACCCGGTTTTTTGCTCATTAATTTTAAAAAAGTTTTCGAAAATTTTTTTTGTTTTTTGTTTTACCATAAACTAATTTACTTATTTCATAAAAACTAAAGTAAAATCCTTTAATGAAAGTTTTATAAATAGTTATAATACTAATCAATAAAATAAATGAATGCAATTTGATAAAATTTGCATTGAAATATTAAACATATGGACTTGCCTGGTTTTTGCTCGTAAGTATGTTATGTAATAAGGTATGCTATTAGGTTTTTTAAAAACTAAATAATAATTAGACAACATTTCTGTGCAAAAACCAGACAAGTCCGGACTTATCTGGTTCTTGCTCATAATATCTAAAACCAGACAAGTCCATTTACTCAATAACTACGTAAATAATCACCGGACATGTCTCGTTATTGCACACAATTGTAAAGAAAAAAAATCTGTATATGATAACATCAAAAAGGAACTTTTGAAAAAAAGTGGACTTGTCTGGTTGTTGCACGGAGCCCTTCAATTTGTTTATTTGTTTTGTTTTTTTTAATTTTCAATTTAAATCAACGGGACATTTGGCCACTTAAATTTTCCTAAGGGAGGGTGGGCGGTTGCTGCAGTAGAGGCATACACGCCCATGTATAATAATATACGTAATATTCATCGGTTTATACGTACATCGCCGATCAAAGTCCGCGGAATTCTGATGACTCAAGATCGGAATAATTATGATTTACCGACGCCCACCCTCTATATAGTACGCGCTACAAACATTATAATATCCATAAGCATGAGAGCATAACATTGTTATCACGATATCACGGCTGTGCACAATGCAGCGCGTATCGATATTGCGCGCGCGTGTGCGATCGATGACACTCGCGGGGAACGTATCGTCGTCGTCGCCCCGCAGTAGTGGCGCGTCGTCGGTTTTTTGTTTTAATAATATAATATACTCGTGTGGTATTTTTTCTCTCGTTTCCCGTACGTTCGTGGGCGGCGGAAACGTATTATAATTTCGTTTTGGCGGTATATCGGTTACGGCGGACGCCGCGATTACGACTAGTTGCACCGCCGCGCATTTATATAGGTGTACGGCAATATTATTATTCTATACCGTATACAGCTGGAAGGAGCCGTGGCGCGCACACGCAGTGCTATCGATCGAGGGGCGCGCGTGGTGTGGCGACGGCCAAGACAACACAAAACAATATTGTAAATATACGCATATATGTGTGTGTGTACGTATATCGCACACGTACAGTACGTCCCGCGGCGTTCGGGCGTGTTTGCGAGTATTTTTTTCCGTAGGGGTCTGTGCGAAAGAAAATAATTCTAAAACGACCATATTGTTGTATTGTACCGAATACCGGGTGACCGACCGGGTCGCGAGTCAGAAGACCGCGAAAACGATCGCCGGGAACGTTTTCTCGCGCGACCAATTACCGCGTATTCGGTGGTCATGAGTCGCGATCGTGATAAGGGCGGCGGCGGCGGCGGCGGCGGACTCGCGGCCGACGGTCGAACGTGAGTCATACGACAGGAAGCGGACCCGCGGCGGATACGATGACCGAATAACCACCACCGATGGACGGCGGGGAAATGGAGAAGCCTAGTGAGTTGCTTTCAATAATATACACATATATTTTATACTACGCTAATAATTACGGTCGCGTTCTCTACCCTAACTATACCCCCCCACATATCAAACGAAAAAAACGCCTACCCTAATGACTGGCGCGTGTACTCACGGTACTGGCGCGAGGGTGAAATTTTCACACGCCGCCGCCGTGACGATATTGTCATTTACGCGCGCGCGCTCGTCTTATGGAAAACAATTGGAAAGCTTTGCCCGTGTATAATAACGCATACGACGTTATCGATCTACGCGTATAGATCTGAACGAGTCGATCGGTTTTTGCCGCTTTTTGCCATAAGATAGTTATTCGTCCGTGTGTGTGTGTGTCACGCACGTGCAGGCGCACTCCGCCGTAGTATACTTTAGTACAGATAACCCGTTTCTCGTCGAAAACATTTCACGCCTTTTCCGCGGAAACGAACCCCGCGTTTGGCGTGACGTTTTGAGCGACGGCTTTCGCCGTTCACGCCATTCCAAGACATCGTAAATACCGTTCCGCCGTTCTTTCGCAACGCTTTAATACATAGTACGTATTTCGTCGACTTTAAATTACGAACGCCTTAGCGTTTGCGTTTACGCGGCCAGTTCACAAAATCCGGAAAATATTCTTTGCCAGGGGGGCCCCACCGTTTTCTCTGTTGGCTGACGACGCTTATCGTGTGAGGAAATCGTGAGACGGCAAATCACAATGTGCCGTCGCCCTATTCAAACAACAGGCAAAATCACCGGTAAAAGGTTACGGTGGGGGGGGGGGTTTCATTTGTCAAGGCGCGACTATAACGTTCTGTTCGCCCTCGAAAGAACACGAGAAACGCGTAAAATCAATACCTACTATCACGTTATCAATATAAACACGCAGGAAACGACTGCTGTACCACTACTGATCGTTTTACCGCTTTACTTTTAAGTTTCGCTATATACATATTATTGGCTGTTTCGTATCTTACGTTTTATCATTCACCAAAACAATATTAAAAATAACAATATTATAAGTAATGTCAATGTGGTTTTTGCGCATTACAAACAATTATTATATAAATATATTATACGAATCGAAAATGTAACAATACATTATCGATTATATCTTTAGCCGGACTTTAAAGTCGTGTGACTCAGAAAATTATTTAATTACATCATCACAGTTGATGATTTTAGTTTATTCACATCCGATGATCGCCATAGTCATAATAAAAATGTATGGAAACATTAGAAACCTAAATAACTAATTAGATAAGATATTATGTTTTAATTCTTCTTAGAAGGGTCTTTAAATTTATGAAATATTTATACTTCTCGGAGATAATAGTTATATACTGATATAATATAATAATAAACATATCTACTTTTATGGTATGGAGGTATTAATGTTTTAAACAACTTTCTCGGCGTATAAAGTAATATAATTAATTACACAGCGTATTAGCGCACATGGTATTAACTATTAAAACTAGATAATAGAATAAATGAAACAGATATCTAAACGATTTTGAAAGTAAACCTTATATTCGCATTTAATTCCTACTTGGATAATTTTTGATACGACTCATGCTTCGCCGTTCTCATGACGAAGGAACAATTTAAAATTGGTCAAAGTTTTTCATGGTTATTTGCCAAGATACAATTTTTTTTAACAGACTAGAAACGCCACATTTAAAACAGTGCCAACAATTTCTTTACCATAAAAAAAAATGCAATGCCTAGGGTCAGCCATGCACTTCGCTTGCATTAGTCTAAACATGTGAAAGAAAGTACACCAGTAGATTGTATAACTTTAGAGAACTGTTAATTAATATATTTAATTGAAACTTATGATATAAGTATACTTACCTATGTATTTTGAACCATTTTAGTACATTTATAGATACTAAATACTAATAAAAACCATTTAATTCAGTGACTACCTAAAAATGACATATTCACTTCAAATTATAGTACATAGGTTCATAGGTATATTAATAAAAACAGTATTAAAATTGAATGTAATTTAAAATTGTTTAGTTATAAAATATTAAAAGCTAGGAATTATTTAAATCACACTGAATTGATGAAATATTTCTATAACAAAAAAAAAAAACAAGTACATTTGTGTAGATAAGTGCATAGTAAAAATTAAAAATTTAAAAACATCATTATCAAAACAATATATTTTTCGTTTTTATTGGGTACATGGTAAATGGTATGATACCTAGTTGTTTATTAACTGATTAAAATCAGTAATAATTATTATGTTTAAAACATTTGGTTAAAAATACTAAAACAAAGTAACTTTAAGTGTGTTTTTATTATTTTTAATATTTTTAAATCTAAAACAGATTTTATAATAGTTAAATAATTTCTTTATTTGTTTAAAACTTGAAATAAACATAAAAAGTATCATATATGTTCGGTGAGCATTAAATATTGAATCTACTAAGCTAAACAAATAAAATTATTTCTAATTGCATACAAATTAATGATGTAAGACTTGGGTTTATTTTAATTTTGATTTTATTAAATACCAAAAGAATTCATATTTTTTCCATAGTAACTGTTATTATTAACGTCGTCAATCGTTACAGAACACAATAAAACAATTTTAGTTATATACAATATTGATCAACATATGAAGTGTAAAGGCCAAAGGTTTTAGTGGGCATATTTGAATCTAATATTTATACAATTTACATTAACACTGACAATCATATTACATTATTTAAACAATTCTGATTTACAATTTTATATATTTTTATAAGCATGGGTAATTTATATGAAGTAGCTGGTATACATTTTGTAAAAATTATGCACAAAAAAATTAACAAGAATCACGCGGGATGACGGGAAGTGATTTATTTTTGTGTTTTTAAGTATTCATATCGATAATAAAAAAAAATAAATACACATCAGTGTAGTAGAAATGTGGATAAATCAATCGATGCCGTATAATTATGTGATATTATGAATTACACGTAGATATTAAAAAATATTATGAAAAGTATAACTAGTATATTTTGTATTCTTTCCCGCTTTTATTTCGCGCCAAATGAAAAATAATACGGATAAAAATAATCCAAAATTTGGCACCATACCATTGAATTATTTTTATATTTTGTATTATGTTAACATATGGTACACACTTAAGCCAGAGTATATTATTCTTATTATTTTTGTTGTTGTTTAACAGTTACTTAGTCATTCCCGGAGGAAAAATATAATATTTCAATTCAACATAAACCGAACAATATTGTGTGTAATTATTATCTATTGCTATAAATGAAATAATTCCCGCTTTAATAGACACGCCCTACAAGCTCTTTTGTCAAACAATATTGACTAGATAAATTCCGCCTTTTAAATTACTTCCTGCGCGCGTTTAATTTGGGACGATTGACATTTTTTTTTTTCGCTTGATATTAAAAGAAACTTACACGAGTTATACGTATAATTATTATAATTACACACATTATTCATATCTTGTATGTTTTACGGTTAATTCTTCACTTTTTTTCTTTTTTTTTTTTTTTAATACGCGCACTGTGTCGGCAGGTTATATTTATTATCGTTGTATACGTATTCGGGAGGTCCAGCGAGTATTATGTCATAAATTATCTACGGATTATTTAAGCACTGACTTTTCGCGGTCCATTGAACCGAATTTCAAACGGTAAAGTCTCGGGCACTATTCCGACTTTTTTTTATCACATGTTGTACAATAATTGGTTACACAGATATTCAGGATGAACTGCGCTGTGATATCGTTAGGTGTATTAAATTTAGGTATAGGCAGTGATCGAGCGGATAACAAATAAAAACATTTCAAAGGAATTATTATTTACCATTCAAACTTCCAAGTACCTACCTATATATACGGATATATAGTACATGGTTTATTAATTTTAATAAAAAATAAATCAACAAATAGACGTCATATTATTTTGTTAGTGTTTCATGGTCAGATTTTTGTAAATCTATAGTAATAGTTATATAATATCATGTAGATACAGGTCATACGAGTATATTAAATTATATTCTAAACGGTTGACCTACAAATTACATTCGTTTTTCTATGTTTTTATTGCAAAAATTCAAAAAGGGAATGTCGTTTTTTTCTCGTTCTCTTTATCAATCTTTTCATAAAAATATATGTATACCAATACTTTTCACATAATATATCTTCACATAATGTCGGCTTTGCCAGTTAAAACGTTGTAAATCAATTGGTTGTCGTTGAAAAAATGCAATTCTCGAGTCTTATCTAATTAACTAGATATTATACAGTAGGACAGTGCACTTAAGATTCCATACCTACTTGTATTCCGTCGTCATTGTTAATCATGAAAAAGAAATTATAAAAAGCATCGGATCAGTTAAAAGCTGAAACGGTCGCAGTCGTAGTAAAGTAATATGAAAAGAAGATTAAAGAATATGAAATTGAACGAAAAATAACATACGAAGATGCAACACGGAATCGGGGTTAACACTGGGTTAAGAAAAATAAAAACAATTATTCTGACCCTATAAGGAAGTGGATGATAATGATTCGTGATGAACAAGTAGAAGCAAAAGCTCGATTTATAAACAACGGTAAATCGATGCCGCGTCTCTCCGAATGAAAACTTTTTAATTTTTAGCTCTAATATATTCAGTGGTTTTTTGACGAACACGTCGAAAAATACATAAATTATAAATTAATGGTTAGTTTTATTGAATTTTGTCACGCTTTGTTGAGAAATCTGTAATAACAAACATTCGTTTTACAAACACGGGCATTACGGTCGTATTAACCGATTCTTTTTTTATTTACGTATGTTATGTGATTTGGTGTTTGGACGCAGCAGTTTATCAACTGGTCGTTTTTTTTCTGCCGTCGACTATACAATTTTTATATTGGATTCGAATACTCCGTTTACGTTTTTCTTGGAAATCTTTTCCGGACATCGATTAAATCCCTCCGATTTACCTATAACCTATCCGGACGATACGATTGCGGGCACCGTTGCTGAATAATATAAAATTTGTTCCGAGCCTGTATAATGTGAATATTATTACGTGATGTACTACGACCGATAACTACGGTCCCCTACAACATGCGCTATGCACACCACACTCTCACGTCTATTAATACGACGACCAATGGGCTGTCCGTGGTCCTGCCGACATCTGCTTTGGCATCCGACCATCTCACAATAATAATACGTCGTCCCGCGTCCTGACGTGCCTACTGTGTTTTGCCGCGTTCTCCAGTGATATTTGAGTTTTTTTCTGTTTTGTTTTATCTCTGTGTCCACTTTGTTTGTCGCGCGGAATACACTTGTATACATACATTACCGTAAACGTTCGTCTCGTCGAACGAACAATCGCGCAGTTGTTTATTTTCGGTTTTTCTCTGATTATTATCGATTGCTATAATTTATTATGTGCGCATATTGACTTTATTTATCGTGCAGCGTGCAGTGTATATTTGTATAGCGGTGGACGCGTCCGTTATTAAAACTTGGTTGTTATCTAAAGTGTGCGCCTTTATGTGTATACACGCCCTACTATACTTACATATCCGGTAGCCGTCATCGATAATAATTGCAATAATTGTATTTCGTCCTCCGTTCGGTGAAACCGATTGAAACAATAGACAATATAAATGGAACAGCAGCGTTACGCGACATGTACTACTAATAATAATACGGGCTCGTTTTTACATTAACATTCCTACTCGTATATAATAATATAAAACGTGTGTGTGTGTGTGTGTGCGATTCTTCAGTGAAAACTGGCTCGAATCAGTGCGGTTCAATTTTGGCGGGCACCGATTCGGATTATGATATTTTTCGGCTTTTATTACCTAGTGAAAAGAGCAATCTACTTGTCGTCGAAGAAAATATTTAACGGCGGCGATCACAAGCGCAAAAAGTCAAAACGCAAAAGCAAACGAACCATGAAAGGTAGAATTTTTGTTTTCATATAATATGTACCTTACCTATTATATACGTATAATCTATTATACAATACGCGCGCGCGCATGTATGTGTAATGAAAGCGAGATTATAATATATTCGTATTTTAGACTGAATTTAATAAAACCTAGACGGAAAATGGTAAAGAATGTTTAGTTGAAAGTTTGATAGAGTGGAAATGCCATATTACACGGACAAATACTTCATTATTTTATTATTGCGTAGAGAGGGAAATTGTTTTATGATTATCGTTGTCGAGCAGTTATTAAAAAAAAATAAATACGTAATAGTAATAATAATAATCATAATAAGACGTTTGAGAGCGATGTTGATTACTATTTTATGCAGGAGATAACCTCAGCTGTTAGAAAATTATGTGATATTACGCCCATTTTTATTGTTCATAATTTCGTTTTAACTTTAATACTCTATTGTACAGAGATTTGTCTATATACATAGTACATAATATAACTATAGGTAGATACACCTATTTTAATTTTGTTCTCTATTAAGTAGTTCAGTGTAGTATTTATCAATCATGTCATCGCACAAATGGATCTCGAAATGTGTATATAGATACAATGTAGTATTAAAATACAAATTATATTGTATTCTACTAAACAATCATTACAAATTCCATAGCGTAGAAAAAGGTACGTATTACATTTTACCGAAACAATTTTTTCCATTCACGAAAATCGTTATACAATAGTCTTCTAAAATATTTGAATGAAATGACTGATTTTCAACTAAATATTATGTGACCTTGATGTTATTTACCACTGCAGTTTGCCATTCTATGAGTTTTGTATGTATAATTTGCAGCCACTTTACGCCATTATAATATGCCAACTCCACAATAACAAATAGCCAACAGGATTTTATTTTGTTTTACATATATCGGGACGGTGAATGAGAATTAAAATCTACATAAATACTATTTTTACACGATCTATAACTGTAGATATAAAACATACATTCGATACGATAGAGTTTAAATTTAAAATGAACCTATACTCAATTTGGTACGAGTATGTAGTAAGTGCACTTACTGCATGTTTACAATATACACACATAAAAGACTTAAAACAATATACGTAGTGACTGTAATAAAAAACAATAATTATAATTCATTTGTTTGACCCTTCTCTCTCGGTTTCCACTTGTTGGTGCCTTTGAATATTAACTTGGGTTTTTTTTTTTTATAAAATGATTAGTAAATTACTTAGGTATTATGGTCAATTGTTCATTAAATTAAGAACTAAAAAAATTACCAGCTGTAGAATCAACATATACGTCCTATACATTTTGCATAAAATAGTCGTATGTCTAGGTTTTATCGTGAATCTCATACTTTGTACTATTGCAATAATTTATTGAAACATTTCAATTTTTAACACGCGACAATAAAAACAATGGCCCACCGGGGATTTTCCCCGCATCCCACCCGTTATAAAATTAAACTGCTACTTTAGGTATTTAATAGACTTCATAAATATCAAATTATGACCCATTATTGTTCATTAAGTTTTAACAAGACGTTAAAAATCATATTATTTAGGAACTATTGAATTAGTTAACCATTTTTTTTTTTGTATATTTCAAAATAATAGTTTTAGCAACGGAAATTAATGAGCTTAATTCATTTTTTAAATTCGATACACTCATAGGCGTGATTTGACTTCACCCACAAAGGTAGCATAAAATAAAAAAATTATATAGTTTTAGTTTTTAAGAGCATATATTATATTCTTTTTTAAATAAAGTTTTTTTTTTTTGTTAATGTATTAAAATCCTAGCTCTAGTTTTAACATTATTTATTTGAATAAAATTAAATACTGCTTACACGCTCTAACAAAATACAAATAATTATCTTCAAGCCCTTTTGGTAGTATTAATTTGTCTCTAAATTTACAAAATAATCAAGAGAGGTTTCAATATTGTCCTCTTAAAATTCCACTGGGGAGTAGTTAGCCTTACTGGTCCCCTCCCTCCAGTAAACGCCTTCGGGTGTAATTATTTGGTAATATTTATAAATTTTTAATAATCATCCTTCTATAGAGACGTTCTATTATTACAATTTAAGAAAGGGCTTAGTACAATTTTACAATCACTACCATTGTCTATTGTATATATTTTGTTGTTGTTGTATCATCAAAATAGGAGGTGGCATATTATTGAAAAAAAAAACTTTGGGTTAGTTGACCTCTCAAATCTTCTCCTTGGAACTGCTCCTAGGTAACGAATAGGTTAGTAAATTTTAGAAAAATAGCCTTAGACTTGTTTTAAAAATTATATAGTTATAATAATGGTTATATTAAAAAAAAATCTTTATAATAATAAAGAAAATCCAAAAAAAAATTACCAAATCGAATAAGTATAATCTATGTATAATAATTATATATAATTACCTAGCTAATGCATTCTATCTAAATATTATTTATTTTTTTTGATTACTCTTTTGGGCACTTTTTAAAACGTCAGTGACAGCATACGCAGTCACTGCTACCATCGTAATCACGCTTATTATGAGTACACTTTTATTTAATAAAACATTTTACGAAAAAGAACTGTTTTTAATGAAATTATGTTTGTATGAGCAATATATTATATTTGTTTAACTGTTTAATTGGAATCTACGTCATAATACGAGTAGAATACTAGTGTTACGCGTGAAAACATTTATTTACACACAACAGATTAGTAAAATATTTTACTAAAATAACAAATCCTACTACCTAAAGTCGATTTTTTAGCATTTTATTTACTTAATTTTTTTCTCGTTTTGTAGGTATCTCAAATGTTGTATGACATTAAAAAAATACTAGAAAATACATTTTTGTCAAAAAATAAGTACATATTTATGAAATTTTAAAAGAAAAGAAAGACAATTTTTACCAAAAATGAACTGAGTATTCTATTTGTAGAAAAACATTACAAATATGAATGTGCTCTTATGATTTCTCTCCTACTGAGAACATTAGTTCTAATTAGATCCAACTCGAGTTGGTAAAGTGTTAAAAATAATGACGAAGAAAAATGAATATAGTTTTTTTTGAAATGTTATTTATAATTTATATCAGTATCGTAATAATTATTATGAGATATTGTGCAGTAAGTTTTGTGTATCGTTTTCATAGTTTAGTTTTTAAGTACATTTTTAGATTGAAAATAAAACATGGAAAAGAGATCAATTTTTTTAGCTATCAACATTTGTTGATCAATAATTGATGAAAGAAAATTATTTTCTTAAATTTTGAATGACCCGAACACGCGGATGGAATCATTTTTCAAATGTTGATAGTCAATAATATACTATTATCCTGCGACGAAGTGAGTTAAACGAGATGACTCATGAGCAATGATGGCGGTGGCAAAACAACATTTTTTTCTAGTTGCTTGTATAGCGATTCACTAATTAAATGTGGCGATGGCCTGTAGGGTTTGTTATTAGTTAAATTTAAATTGTTAAATATTCACAGACACGGTCGTATCTAGCATTAATTTCGGGGGGGGGGGGGTTCAATTTAATATGAAACTAATATAATATACATTTTTCTTTAATAGTATTTCAACTACATTATACATAATATACAATATATAGTGAACAGTCAATAATAATTGAACGAAAATAAAAGAATTTGTTCACAACGAAAATCCTTTGAGACCATTACAAACTCTGTATAAATAATAGAAGTTTATCTTCCTATACCCCAGTACTTTTGAATTTGATATTCATATAAGGATAACGATAATGTTTGCTACTTGAATATAAATTATTACCAAAGTTAGAGAAATTGGTGAAGTAATGTCATTGAAATGGGTTTAATGGGATTTAAGTTTTAAAAGTTTGTTATTTTACTCCAAAGAAGCAATTCGGGCGACTTAGCCCTAGCAAAATGTTCAGTAAGTCAGAAAGCGTCATGTAGATCAAAAAATCGTACACGTATTGTGTTCAATTAGATTGAAACACATTAATGCTCGTTGACGAATAATTATTTGCGAAATATTATAACTAATCGGGAATACACAAATATGACGCTATAGCGATAGATAAAGTGTATATTAAAGTTTCTATCATTTAAACGCCTTAATAATAATAATAATAATGAAAAAATTAACTCTAGATTACAAGTATCCAATAATAAGACAGTTATCAATAAATATATTGTGCTTTAATGATAATAACAACACTTGGACATTATAATATATTAATATATAATAAGATGTATTCAAATATAAATATTGTTTTTATTGTCGTAAACAATAGGGAATAAAATAAACTGTATGTAATAATTACTGTGGTATGTACAGAGCACATTAGCTGCTATAATTTATTAAAAATACCGGTTGACGTGTCTTAAATTAGTATAATACAGACTTTTTTATGCAAATATGTAGCTCAATAATTTCAGTTACAAATTTAGAATCGATTCAAATAAATCACTCGTAAATTGTAATAAATTACATTTTTTGTATAAAATCCATACACTAAATAAGTTTAAATAATATCGTCACGTTTGGTTCTTTTTAAATTCCATGTAAAAATGCTCATACGTAGTACTCGTTTATCTTATGCATTTACAATCCGTCGTGTGAGAATTAAAAATATTCGAAATTCGGAACTTTTCTTCAAACTCTTTACTTATAACTTTAAAAACCTTTTCTATGCGACAGTTTGTTTTTATCCCGCCCAAATAAACTAGAATTAAGGACACAAAATCACCATTTTCACAAATGTATGTAGTATGTTCACCGTGTTATGTTAATTTTTTTTAGAAAAATAATAGTTGTTTATACTTGGACTCGCTAGTTTATTTGAATTCGTTTTTAAGGTACAATACCATCTAAGAAACTAAAGCTTTAGTAACGTTTCAGTCAATGGATATCTCTATAATCACCTGATTTCGTGCAAAAGGAATACGGTACTATACGCACACAATAACAAAGTACAAAATGCATTAAATACGATGTGAAAACATTTCGTGTTGACGAAGAACGATAAATCTAGGTATAAAAATAATAAAGTAAATATCGTCAACGTAACGTGACACTGGGAAATGTTTTTTTTATGTATACATAAAATTGTATTTAATCGTATTTAAACTTCAGTAATATACTTTCTTAGCGCAAAACGTTCTTGACAAAATTCCGAAACCGAACGACGAAAGTTTTTAAATCATTTGACATTTTCGAACGTTACGTCTTATTCGAAAGAGAAAAAAATCCACATCTTAGAAATTACAGTTTTTTTTTCAAATTCAATAAAGGTAATATTTTTTATTTACGTATAAATATTGTTTAGTTTTAAATTATCCGAGGTACTTGACACGGTGTTTAACTTAAATTGTTTTAAATTTCACACTAAATAAACTGTTTAGCACACACGATAAAAAAATAACAATGTCCTTTTAGTATCTACTACAGAATTATTACTTATTAGTGTACATAAGATTAATATTTATGTAACGCGTTCTACATGTTTTAAATTCAATTAAAATTGATCTCATCGTTAGATTTTATTACCTACAAATTATAATACCTACATAATATAATAGACTTGATAATGGTACATGCATAATTCATGTCTGCGAATATTTTTTCAGTCGATTTACATTTTTTTTTTTTTTTTAATTGAAAACACGTAAATTCGTGTAGATACATTGTTAAAAAATAATTAGAATACTAATTTTCTTTATTTTCACTTCAAATACTTTTAATTTACATTTTATTTGTAAAATTATTATGAAAACAATTAAGCATATGATGATGAGTAACCTCTATAAACAGTAAAAACAGCAGGCATATAATTTTTAGTAACCAATGTTTTAAATCTTTTTGAAAATTGGCTGATGTAATAAGTATTTCTAATATAATAATCTAATAAGTTCATTAAATTATACTAGTGAGAGTGCCTGTTATGGCAAATTTGTATTATAATTATTAATTTACAATTTTTAACTCAAAAAATATTACTTATTGCTAATCTTTTATTATTTTTGTTTCATTAACCCCCGTGGCAGTCTTCAAATACTTAGAGTATATGAAAATACACGGCCACGCTGCAATTAAAAATAAAAAAATAATTACAATAAGCGGAAACATAAATTTAAACTTTATAAAATCAGAATCCTGTGGAATCTTTGTTTGTTTTTTACTCGGATTTAATTTAAACTTTTTAGCTAATTGGCTACATAATTTAATAATATTGATATTATAACGCAATATATTAGTTTATAATCAGTTTTTTAAATTATTATGTTTTTAATAAACTTTTATGAATACTTATTATAAAATAAAATTACGTAATACTTATTAGACCAGAACTTTAAAATAATAATTATTAGTTCTGACACACGTTCTGTCTTCTGCAGCCAAAATATGTGAACGGATTAGAGAATATGTCGTTTTCAATTAATTTTTTATGAGCAATGACGTCTTTCAAAAAGCAATTGATACAATTATTAATAATACCAATTAGTATAATATAGTACATTGATTATTACTCAAATGAGAACGGAAAAAATTATTTTTCATTCACATAAGGATGAGATGCGATTTATTTAAACTATAAACTTGTGCTATATAAAGTATATATATTATAAAATAGAGAGTGGTTTATGAGTAGATACCTAATAGGTATTGCAGTATTTATCAGAAGATTGTTACAAGTTGCCCTGAGTTTATCTCATGCTCAATGTACCATGTTTTCACAGTAAATTATGAATCGTAAGCAATATTCGAATAACGATTTCATTCGTAATTTTTAACGAAATCGAACAGAACGTACTAAAAAACTGTCTTTTAATAAAATATTGAAATTACACTGTATACGCTTATGGTTGATATATTGCAACTGTAGGTGGAACTGTTTCGTTCGTTTATTATCATTTTTTACTGATATTAAATTTTTACAATTATTGTAAAATATTTTCCCGAGTATTTATTCTCTTTATGGTTTGGCTCATGATACTTATGAGTTATGACAATTAAATATGATTAATGGTTATCCTTATCACATACCGACGCCCCAACATACCTACCACATCGTTGCTTATAATGTTCAAATGATAAAACCAGAATATTTTAAATAAAATATGAACTACTACAATGATCGAAAAAATATATTTTGTTAATGTCCATGTGAATATAGATATTATTTTATACGGTTTTATCTCCAAAGTTACCACTTCAATAATTGTGTTTATAATTATTTACAGTGTAGGCTAACTAGTTTGAATTTTGAAATATAATATACCTACTTATATACATATGTAACTGATTCACTTCTACAATCGATATTATTAGAAAAAGCAATGTAATTATCGCATATTATTAATAATTAACTAATAACTATATAGTAAAAAAGCAAATAGGATATAATGACTAGACCCCTAGGCATTGTAATTTATAACGATTTGTTTTACATTAGCTTATGCGCTAAATTTAAATAATTTTTTTTAAAATATGCGTTTTCCATTTTTGCGATTCAAACAGTCATCATTTCTAATAACAAGTACATAGTAGGTGAACAATTTTCCAAGTATTTCGCACAGGTATGCTGTCGTGGATCGCAATATAAATACCCGCCTTCTTGTAATATTATATTCTAATAAATAATTTATGATAGAACTACCGTAATATAATACGAACGACCTATTTTGGCTGTGAATAATTTTCAAGCTGCTTTATTATTATAGTGCACTTTTTACCGAGTAAGATAATCAAATATTTGATGTTCAAGTACACCCCCACCGACTAGCTAAATATAATTGTATTTATCGACTAAATTATAATTTGTAAGTTTAATAATTTCACACGATTATTTATCAGTAACTCGGTAACTATAGAGTTATTTCGAGTCAAATGGGCCCTCTCGCACGAACCTGTGTTCAGCGGGGCCCATTATCTTTTCGAAGAAATAAACAAATATTTTATAATAACAATAAGCGTGTTATAGTAGAGTGTTTTAATGAAACGCAAACTATTTTAGAAAACGGTCGTGTAGGCCACATGACCTATGGATACGCTGCTCGGTCTACATTGATTTTATGCCACGTTAACGCCGAACAGATACGAGTTATTGTAAATTTTCTGTATTCTCGTGTATCATGCGTAAAACATGCATTATGTACCCATCTAATATGTAAATGTGCAGTGTAACAACTAAGCTATACCTTGACGGAAAGTGTTTTCTTTTGAAAAATATGCACTCGGCCGACGATAATGATATGATATCAGAGAAGGAGCACGAAGCGAATGACCTTTGAACCCCATCTGTGACAAACCGGACGAACGTAATTATATAATATTCAATTATTATTGTGATAATAATTATTATTCTGAAATGCGTTTCGTCATCTCACCACGTCCGTAGACGTGTGTGTTTATAATCCGAGTGCATCACGGTTTTGACATGTCCCCCCCGTGTCCGACATATTATTTTATACGTATATCATAAGCGTCAACATCGATAGTTGTTCTCGAATCGGAGACGGAATTAAAGAACCGTCGAATTCTCGTTTTCATTTCGATGCGAAAAGCAGTTTGAATAAAAATACAACTATATAGACGTGTTTAATTTTTCTAACGGGCGTTGTCGTGTGCTTCGCGACGTCACTCGGTGATCACTTTTCTCGGCGGGCGCTAGAGGGGACAACGCCGCCGCGCGTTACGTAATTACAACACGTCTTTCTCTCCCCAACCTTAATGGTCGTCGCCCTCGCGACGGGTTTGAGGCATTTTTTTTTTTTTTCTAAAAATATACCTATTATGGTAAAACGATATTTTTGTGTGCTCGGCGGCAGTAATTTATGCCGGGCAATGCCGGCCGCGAGAGCGTAGAGCGTTGTAAGAAAAATCGTCCGGAGCGTCGTCGTCGCCCCGCGTACAGGTAAACGTGTGGTAATGACGGTCATTATATGCTCATCAACGCGGCCATTCGACTTTCTTTGGAAACCAAACGAAAATCCGTCGACGAGCAAGGAAGAATTCACGCGCGTTCGGCACGCTCGCCGCATTACACGATTATAATATATAGTATCTATAATATCGCTCGCTAAACGTTCTCGCACAACGCGCGCGCGCACACACACCCAGTGGCATAATATTTTGTTCTACACTTTTGGAATTGCAAATATTTCTAAACGGTGCAGTTGCACTTTTTTAATCGTGACGCATAGATGGCGATGCGAACAATTGGAAATCTACACACTCGTTACGCACGGGGATTACTCGTGTCCGTGTGTGTGTTATAATTAGGATTGCCAGATTTTAAAATTACCAAACCGGGACATCATATTGATAACCTTTTTTTTTTTTTTTTTAGTATAGTTAATAAATGGAAATAATAAATATCCGTTTTATTTGAAAAACCAATATGATTTTTTTACAATTTACATAAACTACATTATATTAGTAACAACTAATAAGCTAACATCGATACTTTTCCGTTGAATGAATTTTTTTCACAATACAGCTATATTCGTTTTTTCATAAATTCAATGACAAGTCAAACCAAACACGTACATTCGCGATCACGAACAAGACACTGACAATAATATACATTTGTATGACCGGGACAAAATTAATGACCGGCCGGGACGCCGGGACTGTCCCGGTCAAACCGGGACGAATAGTTATAATCATTTGATTGAAATCAGTAATTATACTCGTTTTTGGCGATGAAACTACAAATCACAAAAGTGGAATACACATTTCTATTAAATTCTAAGTGTTTGGTAAATACATATATTATGTCGCGTTACATTTTTTTTTACTGACGCAATAACATCTATTGTAATAACTAATATGTATTTAGATGTTTTCGGCGTATCAAAACGATACGCTTTGGCAACGTCTTCGAAATATTATTCACATTTTCGTGTCGCAAGTACGTCCTACACAAATCGTGTGCAATACTCTAATTACGCTACTGCACACTAGCTCAACCCAACAGAGTATGCACACTTTTAATTAATATTATTATTTTATCACAAAGTCGGGGGGGACTGAATACACCTCATCCATGATGATATGGAATAAGGATAGTTTTGATTCCGTCGTCGTCGTCGCGATTTCGATTGAAAACGCACGAATTCCATTGTGAAATTATTGGAAAAACTCTATCGAGAGAATAATATATTAGATTATATTATTTTCGAGAGGCCCGACAGGAACCGTAGAAACGCGTACGAGATACGACACGAGGGGCTGCGATGATCATCCCTCCCCAACCGACCGACCACCGTCGGACGTCGAACGAGGTGTGGCCGTGACGCGCGGCGCGGTAGGCAATGCTGATGGGAAATCTCGTGCGCCCCCGACCGACCGGATGAAAGCGACGACGTGTAATGTAATATACACGATTGTGCGTAATATTATAATATTAATAAAAATAATAATAATAATAATAACAATACGCCGCCGTCACATACACCGGGACAATGGCGGCGTCGTCGACGATAAAATAATGACAACAAAGTCGTCGAAACGAGAGGGAAAGAAAAAAAAAACGTCAAACGACAGAGTGTCGCGCGCGCGGGCGTGTGCGCGCGCCGCGGTGGGAAAAAGAGAACTTGCGAGAGATGTGTGTCGCGTTCTGCCGGCGCGGCGGCGCGGGGAACGTTTTCGCCCAACATCTGGTGGTTACGCGGTTAGTTTCTATTTTCGCGTGCGTCCGTAAACACGTCGGTGATAAAAACGCGAATTAAATAAAAAAAAAAAAAACAATCGTTCTATATATTATAATAATACACACACACACACACGATTATTGCTATTTCTCTTATCTGCGCTTCCGTTCCGAGATACCGCGCGCGCAATAAAAATATCATAAAATATCGCGAAAAAATATTTCACTAGTGACATAATAATAACGTATCGTTTTTTTTTTTTTTTCCACCTAAAATTCCTCTCGCGTGTATATCAAACTCGACGATTCGCAGCACTCGGTGTCGTGTGTGTGTGTGTGTTTTATTTTTCGTTTTTTTCCGTTGTTTTTCACCGTCTTCGCAACGTAATCGCAGTACCCCGGAGTACCGATTATCTGTTGCGAACGTTCGCGCGCCGCGCAACATCATCATCATCTACATAATATACGTTTTGCAAAAACCGAAAAAAATCAAGTCCATCACGTCGGTGCCACCGCGATAAGCGTTCTCGGCTTATGCGTGTGCAGTGTTCGTGTTCGGCTTTCAACGTCTCCTCGGACACTGGGTCACAAATTCTCGATGGTTCGTAACTCTTTTTCGTTATTTTTTTTTTGCTACCGATTGTACGGGGTTTTCGTGCCGACGTGTTCTTCACGACGGTCGAGTGACCGGTTCGTCATCGCACGTCGCTTCGTTTCCGTTCCCTGTACTATTGTGCTAGACGCCACCGCAAAGGCGACGGCTTTTTAAAACGTAGCCGCCGTCGTCGACTGCTAATGTATATTTATTCGGCTCAAGGTTGCAATTCAACAACTACCCACAACGTGATCCCATGACTAATGTCGTGTTTCTTTCATTATTGTCTGGTGTACTGTATTAACAAGTACCGAGGTCATATGGATAATAATCGCTCGAAAACATATTTATCAAGTACAATTGTTGCAAATCGACCGTCCTTTTAAATTATAATTAATTGTCTCGCGACATTCCGACTTATCATGTATGGATTAATTTCCAAATCTACTTGCGATTGTTAACTACAGTTTGTACATTAATGTAATTCGTATTATGGGAAGCCTTTTCTGTGGAAAATATTTGATTAAAAATCCAATCATACCATGTAGTCAGTAGCGGCAACATAGTTTTTAAACTTATACCTCCTTGGTATCTGGAATTTATTTAGTTTCTATGCGGCTAAAACATTTTTCAATCGAAAGAGTATATTATATATTGTATATCTAGCTAGTGTGTATCATAAATATTATTAACTGTGTATAATACACTGTAATACCAATTTTTTTCCACTATACTTCAGTGTCTATGGTTACTTTTTTTTAATTTTATCATTAAATGGTCCATTTTAATTTCACAAATTTACAACTCGATTAGGTAAATAAATAATAGAAATGTTTATTACTGCATCGAATCACTCAATTTTACAAAATTTTCTTATTAACTACCTTGTTTACTAATATTTACATTAATTGATTGATAACACCTACCTATCTTACTTTATTATCAAATCAAATAAAAAATAATTTTTTATATACTTGCAAGAAAATACTGAGATGATGGTTTTATTTTAAAAAGAATACGAGTTTTACCTTGCCAATTCTCGGGTAATCTGATATTTTTATTTTGGTAGATATTTAAGAATAGTTGTTTGTTCTGAATTTACTGTTTTCATAAAATAGAGCTTTATTCATTTTTAAGTGTTTTTTATGTATTTTTACATAAATACCAGAGTGACTAGTAATATCACAATATAATATGATATTACCTAACTAAAATTGTCATAATACCTAACTATAAATAACTTAAGGGTTTGGTATATCTGTATTGAACATGTAAATCATATAAGTCGCCTAATTCATTGGCTTTTACAATGTTATCTAATTTTCAAAAATAAGATTTACTTATTTTTATTTAAAAAAAAATATTATTCGTCTTTATAGTTTTAAAAATCATGCCACTAACATTCTGTATATTTAAATGTCTGAATATACTTTGAGTAGGTAGGTATAAAATGATAAACATTATTGTTTACATAATTTGGTACTTGTCCAATTTAGTTATTATTTATGTATAATAACAGCAACAAATATTGTATACTTAATATTAATATAAAAAATTCTCTTAGATTTAGAATATAGTAAATAATCATTATATTTATTTCAAATTGTTAGCGTTTTAAAATCAACAATGGTTTCAATGGTCTTAAGTTTATAAGAATAGATGATTAATATTGCAATAATAAAAACATTTTTTTTTTTTTTTTTTTGTGATAGTAAAGTTTTTATGGTTATTAATTATTTTTTCAATGATCCTTTTCAAAAAAATATTTTCAAATTAAAAACTATAGGATTTATTATATTTTTAAAAATGTTAAGTATCCTGGGATATACTTGGTAATAATTTAGAATAACAAACCATTACATATTTAAAATGTTTATATCTTGGATTACAAAATATATTCATTACCGTGCATTAAAATATGAGTATAAATTTGAGTTTAAACGTAAGTCTTTGTGTGTGTATTTCTGTCGCACTGTTGCAAGTCTGGCAACTGGCAAGCATCTGTTTTCGTTCACTAAATTTAAACCTATACTGTTGCCAACCATTTGTCTTATATACTCTGAGAGCCCCAAATTCAATATATTAAAAATTAGTTCATGTTCCGTATCTTTTCATGATTCTTTGTTGAATATACTTTTTTTAACTGGGTGTTTTTTTTTTTTTTTTTACAGATTCTATATTAGGATTATCCTCTACCACATATTGCAGCGTTCTTCAAAAATCTGCCATGGTTGAGGTGTTTGCTGCTAATCAAGGTGACTGCAATTCTAATAATTTGGAAGTGTTAGACGCAACATTAAGTTCATACAGAAGCAATGCATCATCTCAAGATAATGCCGATTTCTTTCAAGATTATTCAGATTACCAATGGTTTGCCGACTACAGGTAAATTTTATACACTAATTGTACACAATCATTTGGTAATTTTGTTTCATTTTCATAGATACCGTGATTCGGATAACTTCAACCATCACACAAGTATTCTATCATCTATATCGGAAAATTATAATATTCCATGTTATGAAGACGTTTCCCGAGATTTAGATGTTAACTTGGCTCATGTAGACATGGAAAATCTTAAAACCGAGGATATACATAATATACTCAGTACATTGCCGTCTATGTGTGGTCAAGATTTACAAGTATGCATACATTTAATTATAATTTGTTCAGCTCCTTTTAATGAAATTACTGATTGTATTTCAGAATGTATCGACCGAATCGTTTTGTAAAAATAAGCAGCTTTTCTCTCCTGTAAAAGAACAATCGCCAAATCCATTCATAACATTTAGCACGGATTCATTAGACTGTAGTGATGATATGTTAATCACCTGCAAGGCCAATAATAAACATAACTATACGATTGCTTTTGAAGAGCCGACTATGGGCGTTTCGGAAGAATTTCAAAATAGTGAGGCTATGAGTACAGGAGAGAGTCGAAACACTGGTTCAGGTGAAGCATGGTCAAGCGATGGAAGTGTTCCAGCAGCTAGTTGTGCTCCGATGATATCCTCAGATACTACATTTACCACGTGGAATAAATTAAAAAAATGTACTACTTCTGCAACTACTAATTGTACCCAACAAGTTAAAGAGGTATTGATTTTGTTTAAATAAATGATTTGTACAAGGTCACACAACTTTTATGGTATGAAAATCATCTTCTGTTTTATAAATGAGCGTTGCATTTAATTTGAATTTCTCCATTAAGCTAGAACATTGTACATATATGTAGGTAGATTTTTTTTTTATTGTTAGGTATTTAAAATATATTTGATTGTTATTTTTACAATACATTTATTAAAAAAAAATAATATCTAAAAATTTCTAAAAGAATTCAAATCTATAACTAATACATTACAATAATAAATAAAAAATGAAATAATGTTCAACTACCCTTCATCTTCACTATAATATTATTATTATTCACTATTTACATTAATCAGTAATTTATAATTACGTTTTCCACCATACTATACATCAATATAATTCTTCAATTCAAAATTTCAAAATTTCAGTTTTTTTTTCAGTATTGTTAACGTGTATTGTTATCGTTATTGTTGTAGAATAATTGGCAAAATAAATAATTTCCGTGTTTCATTGTCACACCAGTAATTTATTAAATAAAATTATTAATTGTGCCAAAAAAACTTTGATAGTAATTCTCAAAAATATAATTGTAATTGAATTTAAAAAAAAATACATCTTTTAAATACTATCATTAACTATTAATTATTCACTTAAAACATAACTATTTTGTTGTATTTATTGAAGCATACAAGTTTATCATCAAGTGTAAATGAAAAGACCCAAAGTTTACCAGATCTCATGCCATTGAGGCTTTTGTGGTTGAAGCAAAAGAAAAGTCACTACAACTATCTAGTCAAATCTACACAGTCAGAAGGAGGGAATGGTAATATTCGTTTATTTTATGCTTTTTATTACATCTGATAATTATTGAAAATATCTAAAAATGTATTAAAATTCGCAGATGGTAGAGCTAAGTTGTACGACGTATCTGGTACTAAAGATCAAACGGACAGCGCTAAATTCAGCTTGGTCAAAATGTTTATTAGTCAAAAGAAAAATCGCCAGTCAGACGGAAGTTTAATAATTAGTGACAATGAAGTAATTGAGGTTACTGAGCCATCTAACAACGAATTGGAAGACAGTTTAATGTGCGAAAATGAAAAAACCGAAAACATCAAAAGAGTCAGTAACAACAACGGATCAAACAATTCGTCTATCATACCCAGCAAACATTTATGGAAAGGCTCAAGCTTGAATAAGAGCATGCAGACTTCATCGTTGGATGGAATAAGCAGTACTAAATCAGATTCTAAGGTATAATAATTGTAATTAAATTATATTTTTACATATTTGAAAAAATGTTTGTTTATCATTTTAGTGCAAGAGCAGTCCTGTGTACGTAATGTTTCCAAGTTATACATTGCCAGATCTCTCATTTCTTCAGAATCCTAAAGCTGCTTTGGATATAAACAATGTATTCCTCGTGCCACAAAAGTTTTCACCTATGCCATCGCCTGAAGTTGAATGTAAAAAATTGAACACTACACCCGTACACGAGCCATCGTCATCAGTGGTAAATTCATTTGATTTAAAATCAATCTGTGCTAAAGGATTTGACCATGTCAGTGATTGGGATTCATTGGCTCTGCTGTTACCACGTAATGTGTCAGCGGCTTTATCAAAGACTCCCGAACTCAAGGATCGCTTTAAACAGATTAATTTTGATTTAAAAGAACCATCGTTTTGTCAACTCGTATCTAAACCTACTGATAAAAAGGATAACATGTTCATTTATCAGTATGATGATATAAGTCAACATCAAAAGCCTCCAGTTAGTCGTGTAAATTCAAAGATTCCCGTAAAAAATGAACAAAAAAGATCTATCAATGAAGTGCCAAAAAGGTAAATTCCATTAAAAAGTAGTATTGATTTTTTTATACACAAATTGAATTACTAAATAAAATTTTTAATATTTCCAATATTTAGGTTTAGTATGTACGACATGAAGTCTGAATCAATTCAAGAACAACAAAACAAAAGACGTTCTCTTCCATCACAGTTGACCTTTGTCCCTAACATCGCCCCTATTGTAAGCAATATGAATATTTAAACTTGAATGTGGTCATGTCTTCAAATATTTTATATTTAATTTTGCGTCTTTAAAAATGATGTGTTCGAATGGTCATATTTATGCAAAATAATATACCTTAGAAATGTTAGAACGGTAATTTTTTTAAATAAAAACACAGCAAATTTTTTACCAATTACTAATATAATAATTTACTACTAAAAGATACTTTAGTGTCAATCATATAGCACTCATTTAATCACTTAATTCGATTACAATCATTGCAGTCTATTGGATATTTTAATTCGATTTATGATCCAAGTCTATTTACAGTTAAAATAGTATTGTAAAAAACATATTTCGATTGTTTTAGTGTTGACAGTTTTGTTGCCCTGCGTTATTTAATTTATCTATAGAGTTTAAAAATAATATGTTCCACATCCTGTTAAAGTAGATTTTTTCTATATTGATAAAATATAATTATTCATATTGTTGTACATTTTCTATACAATATGACCAACTTTAATTTAAAGTCCGTGCCATTTTGAACACATTGTTTTATACTGTTTGTTTTCATAGCATTTAAACATATAGGTTTTAAACACTATTTTTGAACACATGACTCACTCATATTAATCGTTTTATGAAACATTTATTTTCTCATTAAGATTTATAATATGATGATAGTATTTATAATTTGAAATACTTGTTATTATTTTTTTGAAAAAAAATATAACAATTATTAATATTATTTTCTAGCCAATTATCGAGTTTAATATTTAACTAATAATTTTTACTTTTAATTAAATTCATATACTAAACAATTTTCTTAATATTTTGATTAAAATATACAAAAATACAATTTGAATACCACTATTATTCATTTTATTTGTATTGTATTTTATTGAAATTATCACTGCAATATGTTATTAGAGAAATGAAACTAGGAAATAATCAAACAATTATTTGCCTTAAAAATGTAAAACAATTATGATAAAAAAACCTATATTTTAGCATTCGCGCATCAATGTTTACATAATTAATATACAATTAATATATCGAATACAATTAAAAATAAAAAACCAAAAAAAAAAAAAAATTATTACTTAAAATATTTCAAGTTTGAATTACTTATTATAGTAACATAAATTTATGAAAAATAATTTACTGAGAAAATAAATGTTTTTCAGTCGATGGATTATCATGATATCATTGCATATTTACAAATTATTAATACAAACACTTTGTTTCAGGCCGGTTCAGATGTTGGCACATCAGAAGATGAAGGAGTTGAATGCTCAGGAAGTAACTGTGATAGTCCAAATCCATGTTTTGACGAAGCTAAACGATTAGACTCGTTGTTACGGCAAAATAAGCAATCTCGTGTTAATCTAAAACCACAAGTAAATAAATATTTAAACCGAGCTAGTGGTCACCATACTCCACCAAATTCACCAAACCAAATTACTATTCAAGTAAAATTATATTTCTATTACTATAAGGTTCCAAATTTAAATATGGTCAGTGGTGTATTTATGGGCGGGTGATGGGCATACAGTGTCTAAATCCTTTGTTCTAATTTTTGAGTATACCCATTATACACTTAAAATTTTTCATTGCCATTAGTATTTACGAATTATACTAATAATTAGTTTCATTATAATTTTTTATTATTATCCCGTACTTTGAGAATATTTGTTTCCCCAAAACAGCAAAAAAAAAAAAAAAAAACAAACATAAATTTAAATATAATATTCTTTCCATGTTCACTTCATTATTTTGGTATTAGCTCTATGTTTGAACTTTAAAATAAATGTCTATAAACAGGTATAATATCTTTAATATCTTAAAAGATATATTTTTATTTATTTTAGTGGTGATTAATAATACTTACCATCTGTAGAGAAAAGATATAAAGTTAGGACAATAAAGTATATAAAACACTTAAATATCAAGTTTCATATTATCAAAATATCTTTGATAGTCTGTATATTACCAAAGAAAAAAGAACAATTATTGTATAAATACATCTGAAGTTATTTATTATTGCCTTCTTATAGTCTGTAGAAATTATAATATTGTATGCTTGGAATGTAGTAAGAAAAAATGATTAGGCATCGACATGTTTTTAAGATGTCCATTCATTTATTTGTTAATATGCCACTGATTAATACTATTGAAATTAAAAGAATTTACAAATTTGTGTAATTGTATGGATACAATTATTGTATTACAGGCCAAAAAAGGAGCCGATAACATAGACAGATTCGAAGGGTGTGAAATAAATAAATTGACTGACTCTATTACACACAAAAAAGGTAAATAAAAAATTTTTTTTTCGTGTAATTTATTTTAAAATCAAAATTGTTAATTGTAGATTTGGTAAGAAATTGTTGTTTTGGCGCTGAAAAAATTGCTTTTTGTCTTGACAATGACTATACGGAAGATTTGCATTCAGTTGTTCTGGATGTTCTCTGTCCAGCTTTATATGCCTTATTCAGTGAAAACCTTAAGTCTGTTTTGGAAACATCTTTTGGCTCGGTCAATAATTCTGTATGGCAAGTGATAGAAGCTTCTTCTCAACAAGGTCAGTTGATTTCTTATTTATACGTTAAAATGTTACAGTGGGCTCTCTCTCTACTAATAAGTATCTCGAAACTAACATAAACTTTCCTAGAAACTATTATAATACCGAATAATATTCAGTAGATTGAAAACACGATAATTTAAATTATTTAAAATTATTGGTTAATATTTTTCTGATTAATACTTAGATGGGTAATTTATAAATAATACCAAAGGTACATTGTTCTAAATATGGTACTGAAAAACTTATTGCTTTTATCTCTATAGACAGTAGATACTGTGCATGTATATAGGACACGATTCATTTAATGTTAGACACTTTTACGTTTAAATATTAAGTACAATATTTGTATACGAAATAAATAATATAAATAAAAAAAAAATTGTTAATTTTAGTGTTTTATGTTAGATGAATCATCTGTTACATACACAGCAGACTCTGTGGCATATTATACTAAAATATTTATAAAATTACCTAAAAGTGAATTATTGTTCTTTATCATGTATATATTTATGCTATTCACATTTATGTTGAAAGTTTAAACCATCTATTTTAGTAATAACTATCATAACCAGAGGGATTCATGCAATTACAAATGGCACGTGTATAAAAATCTAAATTTACAAAAAAGAAAGTTAATGTTTTTATTCGCCATTGATTACTATAACTGTTTTTCTTTAGTAAACTTGGCGTTAGTTCATAGCTAAAAGCTCAAATATCAACACACATAAATTTAAAATGATAGTATATTTTTATTTAAAATTTAAATCAAATGAATAATAATTATAAAAAGAAAACCTGTATTTTCAATTATTAATATCCAACATAAATATAAACTGTTTACTCTCGGTGTGCATAATGTTTAGATTTAATTCCTAAAAAAAAATACAAAGATCCATTTGGAGTTTGTGACATGACTGTTGGAATGACTTGACTCCTTGACTCCTTGAGGGAGTAATCATTGTGAAAAAAAAAAAAAAAACCTTAAAACGATATTAATAAAAAAAAAAGAAAAAAGAAGTAACAACTATGACACACATCCCGTGGTTAGTGTTTATTCTGATGTCTGATGAGCTGGTACTGTTGGCAATAAGACTTTGGGCATTTGTCACATGCGTACGGCTTTTCGTTGCTGTGGGTGTGCCTGTGCATGATCAAGTTGCTCATCTGCTTAAACGGCTTGTAGCAGACTTCGCACTGGTATGGCCGGTCACCCGAGTGGACACGCACGTGCGTCCGGAGGTTGCCCACCTGGGAGAAAGCCTTGCGGCACACCGAGCAAATGTATGGTTTTTCGCCGGTGTGCACGCGTTCGTGGTTCACCACGTTGCTGATGTGCCGGAACCGCTTGCAGCACAGCCGGCACTTTTTCTTGTCCGGTATCAAATGCTGCGCCAAGTACTGTTTGGTAGGAAACGAACGCGAGCACTTCGCGCATTCGTAGTCCTTGGCGAACTCGCTGTCCCCCCTGGCCAACTCGTCCTGGTCGTCCTTGGTTTCCGGTGGGTCTCCGCGGTCATATGCTCGAGCCCGGGAAATAACCCTGCGAATCGAAAACATAGTCGTATGATTTTTAATCTATCCTTTATGTAAGTGGTTTGTTCAGGGGGGTCGTGGAGAGAAAAACCCCAGCCTGGGGGGGGGGTAGTACTATGTTAGCCCCACTAGATTTTTATATAATTATTCACAGAGATATTGGAATAAATTATTTTTCATTAATAATGTTTTAATTTTTTTTAATTTCAGTAAATGTTGTCTAGTCTGTACTTTGTATTGATTTTAAAATATTTCTTCTCTAGTTTTCTCGGTTTTCAATAAAATTTAATTTTCGTCGACTCCTTTGTTCAAAATCGTTTTTCTAAAGCGATGGTTCATAAATTTAATAATGAAAAAAAAAAAATCAATTTTCTCCAATTTTAATTATTCTTCATCTATATCTACATAATATATCCTTTTTTCATCGTCGTAATTCAAAAAATAATAACTGTAAAAAACTTGAATTTTACAACAAAGACTTTTTTCTATATTTATATACTTACATTGTATAAAATACTAGTGTGAAAATTATCCCATTGTATGAAATAAAATATATTATTTACTTCACGCGATGTGTTACTTGGGAGTGATATGGATTGTGAATTCGTGACATTATCACACCCAGGCGGCCACAAATGATTTATGTGAAAACAAATGCAGGTAATTTGGTCTCGAGACAAATTAGTTAGATTTAAATTTAAGTTGTTATCGTGAAAAATTTTAATATACTTTTGAACCATATTCATATATACGAGTATATTGATTACTTTATAAATTATGTGCATACTTATAAATATAATATATTACATGTGTACAGGGGCCCCACGGGGGGGGGGGGTAGGGGCTGTTGGACCCGAAGCACAGGAGCCCGTTGAAATTAATTTGTAATTTTCTAAATTTCAATAGGAATACTTATTTAATATTAAATAATATTATAAAGTAACATTTTATGAATCATAAATTATGATGTATATAAATATATAAAATTTATATTTATATTAGTCATTTTGATATTTTTAGATGCGGGTTTATTATTATCAAAACGCTTATGGATTTTGGTTTTCAATAATCTACGATTGTATTATTGGAAATTTTGAAAAGGGCACGGAAAAACATTTAGTACAGATAAATGAATTTTGGGGCTATTTTCACCGCGCGCGGCTGAATGACTGTAAAACAGTTTTGGAAATCGGTTCAATTTTTTCGAGAAAGCGAATTTAAAATTTTCCCATCACTCGTATTTTAAATGAAAACGATCGACCGTTACATAATTTTACTGTATTATTGTTGTTTTTACTTTAAATCAATATAATTCGCGCGATCGTGGTGTACAAAAGTTCTAAAATGCGCGATTTATTCGAAAGGAAAAAAATTCGAAACCACGAAGAACTATATGGTTTTTTATTTTTAAAATACTCTAAATGACAATGTTGCATATTAAATAATTTTTTTTTAATTAAAACTTTCCCAAGTAATGTATGTCTAATTATTTTGCTTACAATTGTCATGATTATTAAACTTTTATTGATCTGCGATCATAATAAATGCTTAGAGGGAGGGAGAGGGTACGTTTTGAATAAGGCTCGCCGTGCTGTCGTTTAATTCTTATGATGAATTATGATAGTATTTCGACGTGTTTTTTTTTTCGGCTGATAAATCAAAAATCTTTAGACCCCCTTTTCATTAGGGGCTCGATGTATGTATAATGTAAAAAGTCGTTTTTTCGTTTAGATTGATTAATTGCAAAACTCACCGTTTGTCAGTCATATTTTTTGATTGATATTTTTAAAAGGATTTCTTGAAAGTTCAACAATATTTGGCACTCGCGGCTCACAATACACCGACACCATCAGTGAAACTCGTCTAATCTGACGAGCACATTACCGCATACACACCTTATTTGATTGCTGTCACTTTGTGTCAGTATTCAGCGCGAAACCAGAATCATTGGTTTATTCGGGATCTGGCCACACTTAACTGTTTATTAATATTATCTTTATGATCTTTTTGACTTTGCCCCGTTGTTATCTCGTTAAAATCTCACGATGATGTCTTGTAAACATCCTTACTGTGTTGACGGTTTTTTTCTATTTCCATCCGTTTTCTCATAACACTCTTAATCGTCGGGGTCGTTCTCAGATAATTAGTGACCGAATTGTAAATTGATTTATAACCAGAGCTCGGGACTTTATGCATAAAAAAATATTAAAACATGTGCTTGAATATGAGTTTATTAAAGAATTATAAAAAAAAAAAAAATAATTATTTTATGTTTTCTTTTTCTTTTGGCATATTTAACTGAACAATAATATATTATATAACAATCACCGAGTACTTATAAACTTATATTGTTTTTACTAGATAAAAATAAAATAGATAGCATCTGTGTAGATGCTGTATTAATTATTTACATTATCTTGTAGGAAATCATACAGATAAAATACATCTAGAACGAATAAAAGATATCCATTGTTTGCCACAAGTTTTCATAATATTTTTTACCATAAAGCCATTATTATAACAATGAACATATTATTGTTATTTCATTATCTGACAAGGGTAACAAATTGTGAATTGTGGCGCAATGTACTTTTATGTCAGCAAGTAATATTAAATTATGGTAGGTATTGTAATACAGTGATCAATTTAATGCGGTTCGCTTAAATTGGTACAACAGCTATGGCGAAACCCGTTAAACGGATTACTGTACGATATACAATCGTATAATATACCCTACAGAGTAATATTTTTTACAGTATTTAAACGTTCAATAACAAATCTCGAGTATTACTCCAATAACACCCTGTCGATACTTATATATTTTGTGTACAACGTACTTAATTCTCGAGTTACTCGAGTTTTTTTTTGTATGGAATTTAATTTACTCGAATGGGAAATTTTTGTCTCAGTTAACAACAAACACAAAAATGATTTCAATTGAAAAATAATAAAAGAGAATAATTATGTTTTTTTTTTTTTTCAAACGTATAATAAACATTATGAACATTAACATATTAACATGTACGGGAATACTTATAAATGAATTCAGTTTAGGAGCTTGGGGATTACGATGAACCTATTAAGGTCAGGTACCCTTACATTATTTTTTTTTATTCTATAATGTATACACACGTGTAGGTATGTGATATTTTATTTTGTAAATATGCGTATACATACAAGTAAAATAATGTAATCGTGGTACATTATTTGGATAATCGTTATCCAACAATTTGTTACCATTTTTTCTTCAATCTTTCACAAATCGTTTCTATTTTCAGAGATGTAAATAGTGTCAATTATCTAGGGAACTGAAGTTTTATAGTTTTAACTGAAAAAAAATGATTAATTGATGGAATAGTATAGTAGTTGAAAATTTAGGGAAGCCCACAATATGTCGTCTAAGCCTCCTTTTTGCTGTACTTATATGTTTATGCTATCAATTTAGTTTAAAAAGATAAATAATAATAATATTAGGTGTGTCATAGTCTCAAAATTATAGAAAATAATTTTTCATTACCTTATCGTTGTTATCGGTTTATAATATTTTCAATTCAATTCTCGTGTGTAATGTGCGATTTAATTTATGTGGCAATTTTAACATGTTGTTTCAGGTGTTCTTTCTTCGGCACTCAATGAACTCACAGTGAAAATCAACAACGAATTGGCACTCAATGAAGGTGTAATGAAATTCAACGCATTTGTATTCGGCTTGTTAAAGTGAGAAAAGACTAACTCGAAAAAAAAAAGTTCATGGCTAACTATAATTATTTCTTTAGCGTTGGAGGTTTGGATGCTTGGCTAAGTTACATGAGAACCCGAGAATCTATTTGGCAAAAATACTATAACCGAAATGCTCTGTTCGTCCGCGCCAATTTTGGATGCACTTTGCACAGGGATCTTGTTGATCGTTTGACTGCATCCACTAAACCGTTGGCCAAGTACAAACCAGAATTTGATCCTCTGTACGAATGTCGTAAACTTCACGAAAGCCTATCTAACATAAACGTAAGGGGGTTTTTTTTTTTTTTAATTATCTGTTAATAAATTTGTACCAGTGTAATAATAATTGTATATTTGATTACAGAACCGAACATCATGGTTGTTGAAAAAAACCGCACGAACATTAGAAAATGAATCGTCGAGGCCAAGATCATATGTTGACTCGGCAAAAACAGTAGACGTTGCGAGTACAGCTAGTAAACGTTGGAGTGGTGTATCTATGGGCTCTAAATTGGCCACAGCATTTGAACGACTGGATAACATTGACGAGAGAATTCAGTAAGTCGATGAGATTGTGAGTTTAGGATATTGCTTATGTAATTGAAATGTTACAGGCCTGAACTGGAGATAAACTCAGAGAAAGAGACACCTGTGAAAGGGAATAGATTCAGAAGACTGCAAATGAAATGGGAGTTACTTAGCACTAAAGACCTAACAGTAGATACTCCCAATTTCGATGATCCACAGAGTGACGCGATGAGAACTAGGTAATTATTGTAAACTAACTTGTACGGAGTATTAAAATTGTTATTGTATTTTGTAGAAGAGCTACAAAATCGCGTATACCACGGCCAGTTCTCTCGCCAGTTCAACCAGTTCAAGATACCTTTGGCAAGCGTCCGATGACCGCCACTTATAGAGCCGATTCACCAACGTCGCCATCTAGTGTCAACCAAATTGAACCAACTTCCAACAAGTAATAACAATCGAGTTTACTATAGACATGGTTATTATCAATGTGAGAATAATATTACTTAATGTGTATTTTTTTTCAGAACCAAAAAACCACCGGTGTCTGTATCCAAAGTGACACGGCCCAGTAGTCTACCACAGCGGAGACCTAAGGAACCCACCCGTTATGTGCGAACACTATCACATCGGTTATCTGCTGACAACGGACACTTGTCATTCAACGAAGGCGAAAAGCTGCAACTCGTTTTAGACGTGGACGACAAATGGATTCTCTGTTGTCGCGGCGCGCGCAAAGGTCTCGTGCCCAGATCTTCCGTACTGATAGTGTCCAAGTGAAACCAGTCATAAAGCTGGGCGCATTCCGTATTGATAATTTATATCTTTCTCTTTTATTTTTAATGGTCTCATTTTCCTTATATTTTGTGTTTATTTCTGTATATTATGTATATTGCAAACTATTACATTTGACCAACACGCCGAGGTGGGATAATGTAACAGTGTGTACATAAGGGTTTATAAGTGCAATTGTTGAAATTGGCTTTATTTTGGTTTTTGCTTTTTTTTTTTAACAAGTTTATTTGTTGTTTTTTATTTTTAATTAATGAATCATGCACTTCTCTCAGAAAAGAAATAATATCGTCTGTAACGCAGCATTAAGTGGCTCTATATGGTTTTTCGTGTGTTTTTGTGTATTGAATAAAGTATTTTTATTTTTATAGTTAATACATACAAATATCGATATTTATATAAACATTATTATTCCAGAGGCTTTTCATATAGTTAAAACGCTTTTTTTTCTTTCAATTTATCCAGAGTTTAAGTGTACAAGATTATACCTAATGCCCCCCCCCAGGGAACTTCTCGTCGAAAAAAAGTGTAGTACTACGCACATTTATATTATAGAACGTGTCTTTTTTTTCTTTTTTTTTTTTTACAAAATTTTGCTACTGTTATTTTGTATTTTTTTTTATTTTTTTTTTGTATTTTTTTTTTTTCTCGAGCGCACTGAAACCTTATCTATTCGAGTTACACACGAGAAACTTTGAATGAATAAGGTCTCAGTGGGCCCCCGATGCCTTCTAAGATTACGAGTATTGTACTACCTTTAGTGCCCTTGTCCCTCCTCCCGAATGTTTGGAATTGATTTAGTCTTGCACTTGATTTTAGGTAAAATAAAAAAAATAAAATAGCTTGACTAATACGTTGCTTTATATAAGTATAAGGTTTATAATATATTATATTGTAAATGTTTTTTCATATTTTGGTTTTATAGACTTTAATCATAGGTCCTTTAAGATTTTATTTTTGTTATTTTTTGTTTAATTAAACAAATAAGACTGCTTTTAAAAACTCGGTATTATTATTTTATTTATATTTCATCTTATTTATTTATTTTTTCTTGTAATAATCTAATTTCTATATAAATCGAAACGATATATATATATATTTCTAAAATACCAACTCTAATAATCCAACTCCATTTAAGTATACTTACTTATATCGATATAATAGTAACACAAACACACACACATAATATATAATATATATATAAATATTACCTACTTTATAGTAATTTAATATTTACACTAAGTATTAATCACTTCATATTAAGTACAATAATATTACTATCTATTACAAACGCATTAAAATTATTATGTATAAAGTTATATTATGTTAATCGTAAATTAATAACTCGACGATGTGCCATAATTGGAAAAAAAAAAAAAAAGTTAAAAATTAAAAACCCTTTATTATACAAATAATTATAATATGCCGAGACAATGTGTGTAAACCATACAGACGACTTGTATTTAATATGATGACGTATGATGAAAAGAAAATAATTAAAGGAAAAATTACCTAAATAAAAAAAAAAAAAATGTATCATTATTTTAAATAGTTTATATAATCAATCGATTCAGTCATTTACAATCGAGCTCCATATGGTTTTATTACTTTAATAACTCACGATTTTTATTGTCCTGTAGCCTTGGCTATCGAGAAGACTGCAAAGTTATCAGTAATCAGTTGTATCCAAAATTATGTAATATTTGTGTGCCAGTACATTTCAAATCGTCTTCAAATCTAGAAACCACCCACCGCACTCGGAAGTTTTCAAAGTGCGGCTGTGAATATTGATGATTTATTCCATCGTTATCGTGGTAAGTCTTCGAGAAAGTGAAGCGTCGCTGCCCTTCAGAGTGTTTGCAATGGTACTTCAATTTTTCACTGCCGTTTTAAGTACACACAATTTTATGAAAGAATTGTGACATTCAATTGTCAGTACTTCACTATCTTTTGACGGCACAATAATTATTATTAAATATCGATTTATTCTAAGTGAATTTGCTCAAGTTGTACGCGTAGATATTATTTATGACCCACGTCTTGAATTCATCAACATTTTCAAATCGGAGAGAAAAAAACCAAAAACTATGAAATACATTTTTCGTTGATTTGTTTTCTTCTTTAGGCACTCTACTAGTAGTCTTTAGCGTTTTTAAGAGATGAGAAAACAAAACGAGTTGTTAAAAAAAAAGCTTCGATTTTACGACAGATTATTTTGAGGAATCGTTCTTCAAAACAACTGTTATCATTTACCTATTACAGAAATAATCGTCAGAATTCGATTTTAGAATCTTTGCGGATCACAAACGGAGGAATAAATCCGATGTCGGGAATCGAAATTAATCAAACGCTCGGTACCTCAATGTCTGGTTCATTGGTTTTTTACAGACCTTTTTAATTAATTGAGAAAACTTTTAGTGTAGCTTGTATTGTAAATTACGGGAATCGTACACGATCTGGATCGAATATAAACGGTAAACACGTCCAGGAGTCAAAATAAACCAAAATATGATGTTTCGACAAACCCAGACACCCAGTCTTTTAACAACCACGGTAAAATGAACTAAAGTATTTTGAAAATACCTTAAACAAATTTACATTGATAAGTATTCATCCAGGATTTATACGTTTATTATTTGTTAATTTTTAATAGGTGATTTCAATAATTATCCTTGGAAGGTCGGTGATTACTGATTTCATCACACAACGTTCAATCAAGCTTTTGATTGATGAAAATTTTCTTAAAGATAATATATTATAATAAATACTGCCGGTATTTATAAGAAATTATTGTTTATTTTTGGTACACAGATAAATACAATGGTTTAACAATAGGCTTTTTGACATGACAGTGATATGAGAAATATACTGAATTTCTATTTGGGACAGTGCAAAGTCCATGGACAAATAATCTATTGTTTGGTTTTATATTTTAATATAAATTAATAACATATTGTTATTGAATTTTTAGCATTTTATTTAACAAAATAATATGATAAATACAAAGAATATTTGTAAGCTTAGAGTTACCTTAATGTCGAGAAATATTCAATGAAAACAAAATTATTACAAATTAAATAGGAAATACTTGCATCTAACTGTAGCAATCATAGCAATCACAAAGTGGCCATAAGAAACAGATTACATTCGGGAAAACATTCAACCAAAACAATATGAAAAAAGTAATTAAAAAAAAATCTTATATTAGTATTAATTTATATATTTTTTTATACACATATTTTACTCTTCGCTCATCACAATAAAATGTAACACGATGAATCTCAATTAACTTTAAAACGTAGCTGGAATATTTTGTTTTTCAAACTCGGCTCTGAAAGAAAGAAAAAATTAAAAATAGACTTCAATGAATTGCAAGTACAAAAACATAGGTAATATTATGTATTATAACGTCAGATAAACATTAGTTTGTAAACAGCAAATATACATAACAATATACTCGATACAATTGGATAAAAACAACTTTGATTTCGGTCAACTTTTATTCAATTCAATGTACGATCAACCGAATGATTGTACTTTGGAACTGGTAAATTTTTTCAAGTAGATTTAACATTGAAAGGGAGATACTTTTGAAAGTAATGCACATTGAATCAATCGCACGAGTATATCATCTTCTATAGATCGATAAATTTACAATCGAATGCGTATTAGAGAAGTATAATAAAAGCTATGGCCGGTATCGAGTATATTTTAATAATTAATAATAAAAACACTGTTGTTCAATAGTTCTGTATGTTTACCTCAATTGAACACTGAAGTCGTCCTCGACATTATCGTCGTCCCAGTTATCTTCCCAAACATTTGCTTCTTTGTCTTCTTCGTCTTGACTGGTCCATTCTTGAAACAACAAAGTAGACAGATATAACAAACACGACAAACTTTACCACATCGACTACACGACTAAAAGTAAAGGAACACATTATAATAATAATATACCTTCCACCGGAAACTCTTCGAATTCATCGTCCTCTTCCAACAGACCAATGTCTAAGGTGTTCTTTTGTTTATCCCCGTCGGGTTTGGGTTCGGCCGATTTCACCATGATTTTTATAAAAAAATTAACAGAGAGAAGCTGAACAATTTATTAGTCTTCACAAACTGCAGAGAAATTATTACAATATTAACACTCGGATATCGCGAGAATAGGTATATTATGAAAAATTAACAGTCACGTATCTATACTATCTGACTATAACCTCAAACACATTGGTATCCAAACGGTTTGATAAGCAGAACGAGACGAATATTATTATTATATTGTTTTTTTCGTGAACATTTCAAACTTTGTGTAAGAAAAAACCAAGGAAAATAAGAAAAAAAAATTCAAGTAACTATAAATTATTAAATAAAACAATATTATCGTATGGATTTGTACATTATAGTATTCCGTGTGTAATCGATTTGATAAAAGGGTCAAAAATGTGAATAATAAAAATACCCATCTAACCGATTTTACTTTTAATATAATATTATAATATGTTATAGTTTGAAATAAAGTGGAAAATTATTCCATTCGTTTTCATTTGACCACGCGAGTTTATATAAAATATTGTATTACGATTATGTTATTGATGTTCCATCGCGTGTAGTGACTTTGTAATTTTTTTTACTAAAAGTGTAATATTTACCAGCCGTTATTGTTATTCTCGTTGTGGTAATATATCTATGTTCCCGTTTTGTGACGACGCTTTTTAACTTTTTTCCAATTTTTTTTCACATAGTTATTCCAAATACCTTGCCGAGTGTCACCACGTCGCCCGATTTTCAAAATTCGAAACTCCCTACCGGAGTTAAAAGGGGTAAAAATGAAAAAAAAATAAACTGATAGAATAAACAGTTTTACCGCACACGGGCGAAGCCGGGTTGTTCAGCTGGTGATTTATAAAACAAGGAGGCAATCGGCGACGACGACGACGACAACAATAATAGTAATTATAATTAAAAGTGTCGACGGGAAGGGAGAAAAAATGCCGTAAATTCAAAAACGTACGAAAATATATTTGAATTGTAATATTGTGATATTGAGGCGCGTTACGTTCTGTGGCGCGGTACGCAGTTCTCACGTTTGAGAACCACTGTTCGCCGTGATCGGCGGCGGCTAATCGAACATTTGTCATGGGGGAGAAAACACGCGCGAATGCTTTTAGCCATGATCTTTTTTTATCTGAAACTATAATCAATAACAAATCGGAAGAAAAATCGTACACTTTATATAACTACAACACTAGTCTATAGATACGATAATAATAATATTTATAAAATTTAAATTTAAAACAACACTGCGGGTGCGTAGAGTTATTACAATAGTTCGAAAATGTCCGCCGTGCCGATTGCAGTAAAGTTCTGAAAACTGTCGGAAACCTCCCATCATGAAGCCCAGCGAACTAGAGGTGGTCAAGATGATCGACGCCAGTAAAATGAGGAAGGAGAAAAAACTGTCGGTAAGTTCTATTAGTAGCAGCACAGCCTCAGACATGAAGCCTCGCGTGGTGACCGTCAAGCAACACGACTCGGAAAAACTGTACACGCCGTCCGCCAAGAAGGAAAACACGAAAAAGATTGTCCAGGACGCGGCCAAAGAGATCCAGAACTGCAACGACAGTTCCGAAGGACGTCTGGACTTGAGCAAATCGGGTTTGACCAAAGTGCCGATCACCATCAGAGACGCCACTCAATTAACAGAACTGTATTTGTACGGCAATAAATTGGTCACTTTACCGTCGGAGATTGGATGCTTGACCAGTTTACAGACATTGGCACTCAGTGAAAATTCCCTGACAAGTTTACCCGACTCACTGGCCAATCTCACTAGCCTTAAAGTCTTGGACCTGAGACACAACAAACTTACCGAAGTACCAGATGTCGTCTATTCTCTGGATACCCTAACTACTCTGTTTTTGCGTTTCAATCGTATACGTACTGTGAGTGATGATATTAGTAAATTAGTCAACCTAGTCATGCTCAGTTTGCGAGAAAATAAAATCAAAGAACTATCCTCTGGCATTGGTAAATTGGAAAAATTAATTACGTTTGATGTGTCGCATAATCATTTGGAACACTTGCCCGAAGAGATTGGAAACTGTATACAACTGTCTACATTAGATCTTCAACACAACGAACTTGTTGACATTCCTGATACCATTGGCAATCTCACAAACCTAACACGTCTAGGGTTACGATACAACAGGTTGAAGGTCTTACCAAATTCATTAAGTAATTGTAATCGAATGGATGAATTCAATGTAGAAGGTAACATGCTAAGCTGTTTGCCGGACGGTCTACTTGTAAACTTAAAAGAAATGAATAGTATTACGTTAGCTAGAAATTGTTTTACATCATATCCTACCGGAGGACCAGCGCAATTTATCGCTGTTGACTCAATTAATTTTGAACATAATAAAATTGATAAAATACCCTATGGAATATTTTCCAAAGCCAATTATTTAACAAAACTAAATATGAAAGATAATGCTTTAACATCACTGCCACTAGATGTCGGTTCATGGACCAATATGGTCGAGTTAAACGTAGCCACAAACTTTATTACCAAATTGCCCGATGATATACAGTATCTACAATCATTGGAGGTGTTGATTTTATCCAACAATTTATTAAAAAGACTGCCGGCTACCATAGGGAATCTTCAAAAACTCAGAGTGCTTGATCTCGAAGAAAACAAATTAGAAACGTTACCGCAGGAGATTGGTTATTTGCGAGAGTTGCAAAAGTTAATATTGCAGTCAAACCAATTGCTGTCTCTACCTCGTGCCATTGGCCATCTTACTAATCTGGCTTACCTCAGTGCCGGCGAAAACAAGCTTAGCACATTACCAGAAGAAATCGGTACTCTGGAAAATTTGGAAGCACTTTACATAAATGACAACCAAAGTCTTCATCATTTGCCATTCGAACTTGCCTTGTGTTCCAAATTGCAGCTGTTGGGTATTGAAAATTGTCCATTGAGTCAACTGGGCGAAGCAGCCAAAGGTGGTCCATCTTTAGTAATGACTTATCTCAAGGTAAATGGCCCATACCGTACTCTGTGAGATATTTTTTTATTTGCGTGGTTATTTCCATTTGATATCTCCACTACAATATGCAGTGAGTTTATTAAATTTTGTTAATATTTGTTTTCGTGCTGAAAAAAAAAAAAAATCTATTTTGACACACAAATATTATAACTAAGTTTAAACGGACCACTAGTAGTATTGTGCATCATTATACATTGATTACCTACTGTTATAATACCAAGTAGAGAAAAATTATTTTTTTATTCTTGGGATTACTATGGTTGGAAAAAGTTTTGTGCTAACGAATATTTGTGATGTTCATTTAAATTATATTAAACTTTTATGAGTACTTGAAATCAAAGTTACTGAAATTATATATTTAGAAAATTACTTTCAGATAGAGTATATGAATCAGTATGCTATATTGAATAACATTTTAAGAAGTATACAGGGTATATTGCGAAGATATTTTAACTTTCCATGTAAAATGGTCATATCTTCGTAATATACTTTACATAAGAAAAATAAACATTGTATATTTCAAATTCAGAAAACTTTATATCAAAGTCGGAGTGTGTAGTAGGTAATATTATTATTGTTATAAAAAAAAAAAGTGTTTAAAAAGTCTAAAAGAACTTGTTTTCGATTATTTTCAGTATTCTATTCTATAAATGTAATTGGTAGCTACCGCTAGCGTAATGTAAACGGTTGATAAGTAGCTATTTTAGAAATATGATTTAATGCAATTACTCTTTATGTTTTCAATAACTAAATATTATATTTAACTGGTTATAAATATATTATTGTTTTATTGTATTAAGTTTTAATTGTGAACAAATCGTCAACTACAAAATTAAAATAATAGATAAACAATTTTTTTTAAACTTGTGGTTGATTATTATCAGAAGAACAAAAAAAAAAAAAACGAACAATACGATTTTAATATTTTAAATGTTAATGTATAACATCGACTGTTTTCAGATGCAAAACATATTAACGAATAAAATAGTTTAATGTTTTTTAGTTTGCCATAAAGTCATACATTTTTTTTTTTTTTCCGTTAAATACTAGTTATACCATTGTTAATAAAATATAACACGTCTTTCACTATGTTTGCTTCCAAATGTTATATGCCGTCAACTGGAAGTCTTACCACTGTCCCAAAGGCCAAAACTGTATTTATAATACGTTCATTTATATAATATGTTTAATAACAAATTTATTATTTTACTTATTTATTCATTAGAGTCAAATATATAGCTTATTATTAAATTTTTATAATAATATTGAACATTATAAATGTATATACAGTCGTGTACAGGATGGTACACCAAATATTTTCGTTTTCCTGTGTGATACGTACCGGACAAATGATATTATGTTGGACCACCCTATACATGCGCGTATACAATATACATACAATGTATACATATAATATGTATAATTGATTATTTTAACTGTTGATAAAAATAATGTAATATTATTTTTGTGTGATAAATATTATATGTTAATGTTTAAACAAATTGAAAACTAATTTATTTGAAAAACAAAAAAAAATAATGTCATAAATATTATGATTACAATTTTACGATGGTTAACATCTATTGGTTATTATTATTTTACCTCTAGTGTACCACTACTATACTTATTATGAAATGAGTTGTATTAGAAAATGTAAAGTTCTCGGATCGGTATTTGTGCCAAAATTCCATCATTTCAACTTGTACTCCTTATAAAATTGTATTTTATCATTATTTGTGCAATATAATGATTTTTATTTTGAATTCAAATTTTCACCGTTCAATTGTTTTGTCTACCTATTTATTTTCTTATTATAACTTACAGGTATAAAATACTATAGTAAGAAACTAGTGCCAGGGTGTTACAAGTTTGCTGTTTCGGGTGTAAGTTATTTGTTGAGTTTGTCGTATTTATTTGTTCCAATTTGAAGCATTGATTGTTGATAAATCATCGTATCTGATGAAAAATGATTCTAAGCAAAGGTCAGTGTAACATATACATATATATTATATACATTTATTTATAGGTATTATTAAACACATTATAAATAATAATAATATTTAAATTTTTGTAAAAATATCTCTGTTTTGCTATGTATCATAACTTTAAAACACTTATAAAACTAAATATTTTGATTTTTAAAATTAGCTCTGTACTCAATTTGAATAAAAGTCATTAGGTACAAAATTATTTATTTATCCGGAAGGGGGTTTGAATCTCTATAGTTATAATAATAAAACTCAATTAATTAGAAAAATTTACTGTAATTGTTTATTATATTTTGGGTAATTTTTTTTCTATAAAAAGATGGTTCAATTTATTAACCTCTACCGGAAATTTAGCCCAACAAGTTTTGTGTGTTCTTTAGTATCTATTGAATATTATGAACATTTGTTGTAAACATCAATATATTTTGCTGTTATTCCTAGGTAATAATCTTGAAGGTAATCGAATATTTCATATATTTATTTTAATATAAAAAATTGAATAAAATTCGTTGTTTTCTTAAAAAGTCTCTTTAACCTAATAGATTTTGTGTCGATTGTATAAATTTATATAATAACTGATATTAATATACATGAAAGTACTGTTTGGTGTCTATATCTGCGCCTTATAAAATAAATTCTCAATACTTTGAAAAAACAATAATTTATTATTTAGAGAAGCAAGGAATATCCCCAAGGTATAATTGAGCAATTTGGTTTTAGATTTCTTATTGGAAAACGGCGTTTTCGTATGAATTATTATTCTGATCTACTTTCTATGTGCGATAGATTAATTTTTGATAACTAGGTGTTTGAAGTGTTAGAATAGATGCAGTTTCAAATTTTGTAAGAATTTCAAAAAAGGTAGAAAACCAAATATAATGGGCATTAGGGTCTTTGGGTGCATGGTGCATCACGTGGGTTTTTAAAGGAATTTGAAAACGTTTATAATTATATTTTAACTATTTTCCACATTTTCGATAATTTCAATTATAATGTGTATCGTTTAAATCCTTAAATATGATTTATTTTTTTGTTTTTATTAGTGTTGAAATGTAACTTAACTGAGCCGAGTTGACTATTCGCAACAATTATACTCAACAATACCACAATATTGAAAAATACCTCATTTTAAATGCAAAACCATACGGGGCAAAAAAAATAAAGTCGACCCGCTTGTAACTAATTAAGCATTTAATGCAAATATGCACCGATGATAAAAGTAAGTACACCTACTATTTGATAATTTTACTGTTTTTAATTGATGTTTATTGTAGTTTTTATATATATATTTTCCCCCCTCCGATCGTATTCTAATCGTAGTTAATAATATTTTGTTTAAATCCGCAATAAGTACCTACACTTTATGTGAGCGAAAAAACAAATGAATTTGCAAATCGTATAATGTAATTTACGCACCGCATAACACGGCTTCGTCCAACCGTTTCGAGGTAAAAAACCCCCTAAGAATTTATTATACTTTCTTTTATGATTTATTCGGGCAGTAACGATTTACATTAACATTTTATTTTTCTAAAAACGAATGCGAATTTAATTTAGATTTTACGTGTATTTTTGATAATGACGGCGGCTAATTTTTTTTCACATTCACAAATTACGAGAAACGTTATGTATTAATTACAGTCGTTACAGCAGTCTTGGTTATCGGAATTTAATTCCCATTTTTTTTTTCTGTTGAAAAAGCTTGATTTTTCATATCCCCACAACGAGAATTTCATCCAAGTCAATATAATTTTATATGAAATACTAACACAGAGAGAGAGAGAGATCTTTTTACATTGAATTAATATTATTAAAAAAGTCATTTATGTTTGTAGTATAGGTACGCGCAGAAGACGAAATAATAACCTCGGAGCTGGATTTAAAGAAAGGACACACAAAGGCGTTTACGCAAAACGTTTAGTTATATAACTACTAAACGCGGCGGTAATTCATTGGAAAAACGTAACGGTAATATTATATAATTTATTTATTGTATACAAATATCTAACGAACACAATAATTACAGGTATTGTAAAGAAAACATAAATTAACTATATCAACGATTTTTAAAATGTTTACAAAACGATATTTAGGTGGATGGTTTATTTGCACATCCACAATAGGTGCAAACCTGTGCTATGGTAGTAACGAAGACCCGAAATAACTTTTGCGCTTACCTGTTTTTTTTTTGTTTTTTTTTCTAGTTGGGTATAAAATATTATGCTTTATGCTTAATGATTACACGTATAAAACAGTAAGGGGGGGGAAAAAGAAACTATTTTATTTTCCAGTTTACGTAGTCTGACTATGGGGCAATAAAATAATGCTCTGTTGGACAAATAACGTTACAACACGAACGACTATCGGCGTAAGACATGCCACGCAAACGCAACGTCGCTGTTGTGTTGTTCCCATCATGTCAATAACGTTTTATATCGTTGTATGCCGTGCTTTTGATACAACTCTTTTTTAAGTGGTTTTATTTTCAGCAAGTAATTTAAACACACGCAAGATTCCTGATAAACGTACCCCGAACGATGTGTCTGTTTTAGCAGACGTAACTATATTATAACATTAGGAAATTACGAATTTCACTATATTATTGTCTATACAATATTATTATTATTATTATTATTATTATTTTATTCGGTTTCGAATGAATTATCGTCGAATGAAAAAAAAGGTGTTCGCGAAGAAAATACCGCGAGTGATCGGAAATGCTCGTCTCGGTAGAAATCCGATATCTGATCGTCCACTTTTTTTCTTCTTCTTCTTCTATAAGCATTTTATTATGTATTTCTATTGAAAAACGTTCGTTAAATAAACTTTTAAAATATAAGTATTGTCACGTCTGAATAGACTTGTAGAAACTTTCTACTACCATACGAGACGACGAACGAATACGTTTGCTTCGCATCGAGTTATCGTCGGATAACTTTTATTAATGCAATTGAATTTACTTCCTGTCCATACTATATCGTAGACAATAAAGAATTAATACGGTTTTATAGAAAAACTATTGCCGTTACGACTACAGTTTATTCATTTGATTTGAGAGGTCAATTGAAATTATATATTTCAAGTTTTAACGATTGGAAATTTGCTAAATGTATAACTCTATATGACGTTTTTTCCCTATACTCGCAGGAGCAAATCACAATGGTTTCAAAGAGCTCCGAACACTCGACGTCCCAGAACCACGAATTACGAATTGATAAGTATATTTGCAAGTGCGTCTACCACAGTGTTGTTTTGTCGAATCGTCGAGTTTTCGTGAGGTCGTCGACCTCGGCACCGTCAACTAAAAATGTTAACACAAAAACGGTTTCATTAATTAATAAGTGAGTTTTCAATTGATCACAATTGGATACAATCAATTATATTTTATAATTCTCGTTTATTTATTTCCTCACTGTCGTCGGATGACCATCACATCTTTATGGTTTATACGATGTAACTTATATCATACGTTGGTGTTTCTGTTGATTTTTTTTTTGTCTGTCTCGACACGAGCACCTATTGTAATATTGTAGATGGTATTGTTTTGGAAAAAATCAAAAATAGCTTTGTACTATTATTTATTTTTTTTGTGTGTGTGTCTGTTTATGCAATACAGACGATCATTAATTATATTAACTATATTATGTTTCCACAAAGTAGGTAACAATAATCAATAAATGATTATAATATATTTCTGGTGATTGTTTTCATACATAGTTTTCGAATTGTTGCGCGAAAAAACATATAAAATATATTATATTGACGCAAAATAAAAAAATAAAATTATAATAAATAAATAATGACCTATGCAGATTTTACTTAACATTCTTGAATATTTTTAGATAATTTACGTGTTTCGTCAAAATATATACGAACATAAGTAATTGTGTGGTAAAAAGTGCAGTCGGAAACTGCAACGCAAGAGCAATGGGACTAGAAATTTCAAGAAAAACCTAGAAAAAAAAAAAAGTATTTATGAGAGAAATTATGTAGTAATCTCATTAGCAGGTAAAAATTCAATGTGTTGTGAACAATGTGTTTCAAATTTTTACCTCACTCATGTAAACTAAAATCATTTTTCATGATTCAAAATATAGAACAAAAAATATTGTCGGGAGACTTGTCAGCCAATTCTCTACTCGTGGTGTCTTCCGGGCAACGCATTAGGCTGAAGTGATCGACGGCCTACCAAGGATGTCTACTAGGGAATCAATTTATACGTAAGTACCTTAAACGAGCCCGACCCCGGGAATCGACTAATACATAAAGTCTCGGGAATCGACTCACCCACGTGTATACCTATTTTACATAATATCGTTTACCTAATACAGAATTTATTTGTCAAAACGCTTAATCGTTAAATTTACTGTATCGACGATGTTCTCTAGAACTATCGAAACATTTAGCTTCGACAATATAATATTATATAAACGATTATGAAATATTATACGAGATATACCGTTAGGGAACGTGTGTCGGGGAGACGGGTTTTTAGAATATTTCTTACTAAAATAATTTACATTTCTATAATAAATCCGAATAGTAGCGCGTAATTAATTTACTATGAACGCACGTGCAGAACAGTAGCAAGGTTCATTAGCGCCTCTGGCTGTTTTATGAATTTCCGCCTTTGTAGATCTGTGACCCCATCACTCTCCCTCCTCCCACGTTTTTATCAAAACATCCTTATATTATAATAATACTTAATGAAAATAAAAGAAATTTTTGAACTAACTATAACAAAATTATATAATATTAATAAAAAATACTCCAGTGCTCGTATTTTAAATAAACGAAGTATTTATTTTTTTTTTAAATTTTGCGCCCCTGGGCCAGTTTTCCCTAGTCAACACGCGTCACGCTACGTATGTTTACGACGCGAGAGCCTGGGACTCTCCTATAAAATATACGTACCATTTCAGATATGCTGGCTATTGCGATAATGTAAAATTCTTAAAAAGTGAAAATTAAACCATAATATTCTTTTTGTTTATTACAGACGAATACGATGGAAAAAAAATAAAAAATCATTCCGACTAGAAACGCAAAAGGCTTTCTTTTTTCTTTTTCATTAAAAACGAAAATCAAGTATTATTTAATTTCAAACATTAATTAATCGTACATTTGTTTGCTTTTGCGGACTGCGCGACCATTAGTCACATCGGAGTCGTAACCTTCCAGGAAATCTCTTGGTATAGTATGCTAGTAATCATAATAATATTATGCAAATAATTAATTATTTATACTCTTTGAAAAAAATATATCACTGCACGTACGATTTTAATGAAAACTTACGTATTTACGCGTGTGGTTTTTGATTTTTTTATACTTTAGCCGAAAATTATGAATTTGATTTAAAAATAAACGATTTTACGAGCCAATATTACTGTTAACGGAATGGAAGTCGATTTTTGTAGTTTTGGGCGCCGCGCCGCCGTTAGAAATTAATAATTTCACGCAGTCGTTTTCGATTTTTACGGTCACACATCCGTACATTATTAATTTTATTATATAGATGTCGGAGCGACGAGATTAACGATTATTGTTACGTTTATTTACTACGTCGTCGTCGTGTAATCACATATTTAGTACACAATATCATTGATTACAATATGTGTGTGTAGATCTAGGTGTAGTCAGGATCAATGTTTATGCCAATTATTTATAGTAAAATCAAACGTTTAACAGCCAGAGTTATATAATATGTAGTACGTAAATGTGATATTTTTAAAAATTACTATTGTCGGCCGTCTATTTTTGTTACTACTCTCTCTCTTTTTAAGGTTTTTTAAATGCGCGTATTCACTCACTCGAGGACTTGCGAGAATTCGATCCGGGAGGGGGGGCTCCGTCGAGAATTTCCCCGGAATTCGAGTAAAGAAGAAACGTACGATTTTTCATCGGCAGTTCTTTTGTGTCAAATTTTTCTCCGTATTCATTTTGAATACGTATTGGTCAGGTACATAACGGTTTAATGTGCTGCTACAGCAGCAGCCCGATTTTTTTTTCGTAACTCTCTATAGATTTTAAACTATCGTTTGTTATATTCTTACGAACAAAATAAACGTACGTGGCAATACATTGGTTAATACGAATTTATATTTAATACTCTCATTTCAGCGAATTTACGACCCATATCACTTGATATGTACTTACTGCTAAGTACTACCTGTGTTGGTTTTAGAATAATTCGAAACGTACCCGCGGTAAAAAAAAAAAAATGTCGCATTAGAAACGATCGCAGATAAACAGGTAAGTACGTAAAATTACGTGAGTTCTGTTTATTAAATTTGCTCGTATAAACGACCGCGACGTGTGTACCTATTGTAAATATTCTAATAGATCTATTACTGTTTATTTCTAGACCGCTTGTAAAACACTCGATCGCTATATTTTGCAGTACCGAGTTATAACGTTATAATATGCAGTAAGCGCATCGATTAAAAATATATAACGCCGGTAATATTATTATAATATATTTTATACATCACGTACGATATATTTTATTTATTAGGTATGCACGCTGTACACAACGTAATAATTATTATAATAAGGCTCGTTAATGATTATTATTTATTGGAACTATAAGTATTTATCAAAATATAATCAGTTGTACCTATACTTGCATGTTACCTATAACTTATATAACTACATTTATTATGTTCGCACACATATTTACATTATTCATACTCTAATATTAAAATATGCAGGTATACTGTATATATTATTATAGATGACGATTTGGAAAACCAATCAATATTTGAATATCAGACTGTTATAAAAAAAAACGTAACGTACGATTTAACGCGCGCATTGTATATAATATAATAATGTAATAATAATAATTCAATAACTTTTAGAACGAATGCATTATGCTTATGATTATGAAAACTAAAAAGAAATTTCAATCGCACTTGGCAAGTAAAAAACGATACGCCGCCGGGAAACGGGAGAGTTTATAAAACTTATATTTAGGTATTTTTATATTTTTTTATTATTATTGAAATGATATATCCTATATTATATTGTACAATTATAATTATTATCATTATGACGTGCAAGGTTATATTTTAACATTTAATCATTTTATGTGTATTATAAAATAAACAGTTTGATATAAATAATAGGCGTTCGAGATTGTTGGAAAACGAAACGTATAAAATATTTTATTAATTTCAAGTATGGCGAAAATTCCCGAGTTTTATGTACGGCAAGTCAGTAACGACAGCGAACGAACGTCGGTCTGTGCAAGAACGATAGGTCTTAGATATTAATTATCGCCACCAAGTGAGTATAATAAATTTAATTGTTCAAGTCGAGAGTTTGAGTTATTATGGAGAATTTTCAATTTATTCGTGTCTACGTACCCCCCCCCCCCCCATTCATTATTATTTATTATACCATCGAGATAAATTTACATAAATTTACACCTGTTTATTTCTTTTATCCGCGTAAACGTTTTTTTTTTTAATTATAATTTGACTGATTATTATTTTCGAATTGACTGGAAACAGCAGTCGAGACGATAATATAAAATAGCCGTTTGAATCGGTGAAGTGGAAAGTCGTGAAAATAAAATAAAACTTTTAACACGGGTGCCGACGCACACACCACCTTTGCTATTGAACTGCATTGCGTTTGAATGTCATTAAAGTTCATGAGAATTGAACAGAATATAAAATATTATTATATACACCTAATAACTGATTTTCAAACGTTTCTCATATTTTGTTCGTTTCACATTGAACGGGAGAATTTATTGCTGCAGACAAATTGGCTACGAAAAAAAAAAAATGTACGATTGGTAAAATAATTTGCTAATTGCGTAAATATTTGATAAGTGAAAAAAAATTATATAGACATCTATTTTTTAAATGGGGTTATCACGGGTTATTTACGTATAAGGTTGCCTACCGACGACGTACCGTATATACTTTCGAGTAAATTAAACTACTGTGTAGAGTTTTAGGTTATATTAAATTTTGGTTATATATTTATTAAATATATTTTCCACGGCAGGTGCGCGCCGCCTGTGCTATTGTGCGCGTCGTGATGGTACGCGATTATAAATATTATAATAAAATACATTGTCGTGTTGGGTATTTAATTCAATCAAATTAACAATTTCAACTTTATGCGAGTAAATTAAATGCTATATAGGAAACGCACGATGTTTAATCAATAACCATTAACACAGTGAACTTTATACTTTAATTCAACAACTACTGCACAATAGGTAGTAGGTTCTATTCTATAGATTTTTTTTTCACAGTTTAATTCTGTGCTAAAAATAATAAGTGTTGTTATTGTAAAAACAATGTTGGCAACAAAAAAAAAAAAATCAGATACAAAAGTCAGTCCGACTGTTCGTTTAACATTTGAAACCAAAGAACTAACTATTGTTTGACAAAAAAAAAAAAAAGAAGAAACGATTTTAAGCGGAGCGGGCGGGCGAGTGGATCAGCTTTTATTTCTAATCGCATCCGATTACGTTGAAATTTGATTTTGCATTGCACATTTTCAAAAATTGTTTTACTGAACTAAAAAAAACTAAGAAATCTCAAAAATCAAAAGTATCTACCGACAGTACGAAAATAGTGAAAACTTTTTGTAATTTTTACCGTCTCTAGAGAAAACTACTACAGGTATGATAATAGATCAGTAAAAATTTCAAGTCTCAATAATTATCCCTTTTTTGATTCGGTCAAAACCGGAATGTCGTATATTTCGTTGTTGTTTTTTTTTTGTTAATTATTGGAAATTTATTTTTTAACAACAGGAAAACTGTTGAGAGATTACTTACTATAGACAAAAAAACACACACTTCATAGTAAAAGCTCGTTTCAAAATAAAACCATATCTTCATACTTACTGCGTAACTATTTTTTCACTGTTAAAAGTACGAATTAAGTGTTAGAACACTATGCCGGCTCGCGTCATTCGTTTAAATGTTAAACTTGAAATTCTTTACTAACGTAAAGAGAAATTATAATCTCATTTATATCTGTATTTTTCAAACACTCGACAAACGACTTGTATTTACAATTATGATGTCATTATAGTTTTTAGTGGCAACACTCTTGCAATTTCAATTATTTTTTATTCGGTGTTCTCATAGTACAAAGTCATTCAGAAAATTTGTACTTTTGCGTATTTTTTTTCGTATGATTTACCACTTAACCAAGTGTATTTTTTTTCAGAACGACTCGTCGGTATGTGATTACGGTTGTTTTGTTGGATGGAATTCAAACTAAACCGTAGAAGTATGTACATTTTTGCCGTAAATACTGAATACCGTAATAGTTATCTCGTATTTATAAATAAACGTTAATTTTTTCATTTTCAAACAACGTCATTTGTATGCATAAATAAATAAATAAATAAATATTTACGATCCGCATTTTTACACTTCTTGTCGTTTATGTTAAAAATGTCGAGGTAATCGATACTTATAAACACGGACTAGGAGGTATCGTCGTCGAGCGCGAAAAATCTGATTTAGATAAATATGTTTTTATTTTTTACATTTGTACTCTCTAATTCGGTCACTCGTGTTCAATTAATTATTGCTTTATTGATTTCCAATCGTCCGAATAAATTCGACGCGTAGATTTTGAAAATAAAAAAAAAAACAATTTGAAAGAGGCGGGGTGGGTCAGCTACAAAAAGTTTACATATTTTCGTATTTTGATAAAATGTCTGAATAAAATTAGATTATTCAAATTTTTATAAAAAAAAAAACAAAATCGTACTCAAGTATTTCTGAAATTTTTTCGTTGAGAAAAGATCAACTTATAATGGGGTGACCATACACTAAGTTTCAAAAAATAATGTTTTTACATTTTTAACACCTTTTATCACTTTCAACCCCCCCTTAGGGATTGAATTTCGGAAAATCCTTTCTCGAGGGGGAGAGACTCTCTACTATATAAAACGAAACTATTTTCTACTCAAAGCTCCAAGCATGCAGTTCCGATTAGGCGAAATTTCTAATCGTACCCTTTTTACCCCCTTAAGGGTTGAATTTTCGAGACGCGCTATAGGTTAGAACCTTCCCCTAGACATAGGCCAATCCATTAATGAAAACCTTACTAAAATCCACCGAGCACTTTGCGAGATATCCGCGTAAATACAAAAGCCAAAAGGGCTTCTAGCTGAATAACCCGGCTTCGCCCGTGTGCAGTATAACTTTTTATTTTATCAGTTTTTTTTTCATTTTTACCCCTTTTACCCCTTTTAACTCCGGTAGGTGTCGAATTTCGAAAAATCCTTTCCAAATGGGTCTCCACTATATAAAACGAAACTGCTGCCCAAATTTCATACTCAAAGCTCCAGCAGTTCCAGCCAGGCGAATTTTTCTAGTTTCACCCTTTTTACCCCTTTTAACCCCCTTAGGGGTCGAATTTCGAAAAATCCTTTCCCACGGGGCCTCTGCTATATTAAATGAAACTATTGACAAAATTTAATACCACAAAGCTCCATTGACTCAGGATTTTTTCCATTTTTACCCCTTTTAACCCCCTTAGGGTTAATTTTCTCCATAATTTATGCTATAAACCCGCTCCCCGACATTCTCTATCATTTAAAAAAAAATTTGAGCCAAATCGGCCCAGCCGTTCTCAACTGATTCAATTTCCAATTTTTTGTCTCCATTTTTATATATATAGATTTATAATATTATATAATAGACAATATACGCAGTTCGTTATGAATACATAATTATGTAACAAAATAGCAATAACACCAATTACTGCGAGTGTGATTGCGTGAATTCGAAATAAGTGAAAGTTTGACGTAATATTGCGCGCGGACGGCAAACGAAAGCCCCTCGCGCCACCCGACCAACTACAGCCGATCTGCGCGCGCAATCCGACCGATACCGATCGAAAGCGCAACAGCTTAGCCGCGAGCGTGCGGACCGATCAGTCTAGTGTCGACCGCGGTCCGGAAAGTTCTTCTCGTTTTTAACGTCGCAGTTTTTTTTTCTCTCCTTAATAGCCGACAGAACGTTGTCGATATCGTGTTAATATATATTTTTATCTCGTCGACGAATAATTTTAATCGCCAATTTTGATTTTTTTTCTTTCGATTTCAATTGTTTTTTTTTTTTTTTTATCGAGTGCTTATTTGTATCTGTTACTTTACTTTTTTTATTTCACCAATACGAACACCGAACCTCAACAGCAACCCACCGGCAGGCCGTAAGTAGTACCTATTATATTTATTTACAGTCTATAGATAGGCAGTGGGTCACGTAGTGGGTCGTAGGCACCCATACGCTACCCCGCTAGGCGACCGCCCGCGCCACCCCGACTTTTTTCACGAGGTATTACTCCTACCCCTACAATATTACTGTCCCCTTGTTTTTTTGTTCTCGAAACGGTCGCCCTAATTTATAAGGAACTTTTTATATAATTCCCAAGAGTTTTTGACGACGCGAAATTATTTTACAATTTACTCTTTTATTCCGTCGAAATCGCGCGATTATTCCAGCTTTAAGTCATTGGGAATTTAAATTATTATTATTATATAATTATATTCGCAACGTCGTCGTCGTCGTCGATGGTTTGTTCGACTCGGTTATATTATTTTCGCGTGTAAATTCTATCGAAACAAGTCAACTGACCCGAAACACACGGCTAGAGTAACCTCTATGGATTTAAATGCAAATTGAATTTCTTTGTAGGATTTCTAAAACAATGCTTTTAAAATACGATTATTTTACGCGCCGTAGAATTTAAAAAAAAAAACAACTTTTTTGCATTTTTAAAATTTTCGTTTTGTTTTCAATAGCATATACTTATTATACGAGGTACGTATATCCTCGTGTTTTTTTTTTTTTTATTTTCAAATAAAATCATTAAAAAATGCGTTTGAATTCACGCCCTAGTTCTAGCATAATAATATTATGTTTTTTCTGAATAAAATCGAAAACCGCGCTCCAATAAAATACCCCGATAAGTAATTATTCTCTAGGCGGCTTTTTGGTAATTTATTATATCATATGTTAATTTGTCGAGGTTGTTTTTAATAAATCGACTTTTGTGCCGTTTTAAACGGTTTTCGATGGAAAAATTATATTTACAAATAACAGTTTGTACGCAACTTTATGTCTGACTAAAGGTATTTCACGACTCGTCGAAAGTCGTTGCTTAAATACATTTACGAGTAAGAGTAATTATTGTAAATTTTTAGAATTTATATCGCGTTTATATCACGGTATGTTAAAATATTGCAAGTATATTAGTAAACGTAACTCGAACAAATGACTGTAACATGGCTTCACGCGCTTTTCTTTTTGATAAATGTAATAATATTACGTAAAGAAGTTGTTTACTTTTTCCCTCTTCCAGTCGTTTTATTAGCACGCCTTACCAAATATCTCGAGAATAATATTATAAATTTATTTGTGACCAGCTAAAGTAAATAACTCTACGAAAATAATAATTATCATAAAGCAGCTAAGCCGAGCAAAAGTGTATGTTTCTATCTAGAATTACACACACATAATATGTAAATTGATAAATTTAGCTTCTTAATAAATAACAATATACTATTTGATGCAAGTAAATTATTTATGAATCCCAGGTTTAGCCGATTGTATAAATCGTAATTTATTTAACGGTTGACTTTAATGGTCTTGCCGTGTTTTTATAGACTAGAAATTGGCCAGTTTTTTTTTATTTTTTATTATAATAATCACGAGAAGTTATTATTGAGAACAACGAAACCTGATATGAACGAATGTTAATTTTTAACATTTTTTTCTCTCTCTCTCTCTCTCGCGTTATAAAATGCAATATTCATTAAATCCTTACGATATATTTTAGTCACTTACATTTTTTCAAACTTCCACTCGGTTATAACAAATTAATTTATCGATTGAGATTACATAGGTATTTGTTTATAATATATTAATATATTCGAGTAAAATTATTTCCAGATATGCATCTGTAATTATATTTATTTATAGTAATTTTATTATTTTCTGTGTTGAATTTTAATTATCAATTATAAATACGTACGTATATACGAGTGTATATTACGACGAATCAACACGGTACACATTATTTCCTATACAAATGGGTAGTTATAAAACCTTTTCTTTTTTTTTTTATAAACTGTGTGGAACCAACGCTAGGTTTTTATTAAAACTGAATCGATTCCCAGATAACGAGTAACCTTAAAAATTATTTCACAAGGCGTACCTATAATAATAATAATAATAATAATAATGACAACGTCTGGCGAGAAAACAACTCGCCCGCCGCCGCACTCTTGTTTTACGATAAAGTTGGTAACTTATATAAAGTAATATATTTTAATTATTATTCTGGAATAAAACTAGTATCTCTATACCGGAGTATACTACTAGAGGTGATACAGTCTCGCGCTAACGCTACGTGCTGCGACTAAATCGTTTTTTCTTTTTGATATACATAAATAACAACGGACGACGGGTTTTTAACGAGCTTCCGTTAAAAATAAAGACCTTTAAGCATCCAAGTACACATACTTTATTAAATAAGAGCTCTCGAAAATAGGACGGAATAATATATTGAACGATTTTATTACACTATTAGGAGGAGGTGTATTAATATTATCGAAGTTTATAATATATATTTGTAAAATTATAAATTTAATAAGCACTTGAATGTTAATTGATTGTTTTAAAATAAAAAAAAGTCGACATTTTGATTATAAACCAATAACAACAAGGAACTTAAAAATATCTATACAGACGAGTACTAATAATGTTATGTCGTCACGTTTATTCATTACATAAACATAAATAATATGTTTAAGTATAATTCAATTGATTTTTACAAAACGTCGTTACGTTTTACGCGAGTGCCAATAATTCGTTTTGATTTTGCTCGACACTGTTCAGAAAACGGTCGCAGGTTGACGTTATTTTAATCACCTGTTGAAACAACCGATCGAATCGTTTATCCGTGAAAGAAATACCCCTGAAAATCTGTCTATTTCTCTTAGGGCGAGGGGATTTTGCATATTTGATGAATTTTTTTCCCCTTTTCTTCTTCATATTTTATACCATTGTATTGTCTTTCGAACTTTTTTTCTCATCTATTCTTTTTCTCAGTCTCATCGATTTTGTTGTCTAAAAGACCGTTGTCATGGCAAAGATCATTGTTTTTTTTTTTTTTTTTTTCACACGATATATATTTTTCATACCTATAAAATTCTACGTTTCTCTGGTTGCCCAGCGAATGGAAACAATAATAAAAAGAAATTAGAAACAAATAATTATAATGTCTAACCGAAAATAAAGACGTATTAAGTAGTAGGTACAATATAACGAATCCCTCTCTTTCCCTTGGTCACGCAATAACTCGAGAACGCCTTAACCGATTTCATTCATATTTTTTTTTTAAGTTTTCTCATACTCTGTAGAAGGTTCTCGCGTAAAGAAAAATTAAGATTATTAAATCCTAAAGGGGTTAAAAGGGGTAAAAATTGACTAGCCTATTCGAACTCAATTTTCAGTGGTGTAAATAGAACCCCCCCCCCCCACCCCGTGCGCACGCCTATGCGATACATAATTTTGCTATAGATTTTATATATAATTTATAATATTATATTGTATACAAGTTCATTGTCTAAACATTTAAATGTAGCCTTTCAACTGATAACACGATATTGGAAGGGGGAAGTTAAAAAGTAATTAAATTTTAAACTAAATAAAAGTCCGAGTTTGTTTTTTTTACTTTTAAAGTCAACGTATGACCTATACTATAGTTTAAATTTGAATACTATTTAATTCGGAAGAGTTTTTTTTAGGTACTCGAGACATTCATTAAACTCTTAAAGTCTTATGAGTGACCTCTTTTTACCGTCTTACACATTGGCAACGATGTCGGGTACTTGCGCGTGTAATCTACCGAATTCGCGTGACCTATTATTATGGAAGTAAACAACGTACACGACTACGATACAAAACTAATTTTTAACTGCCGGAGATTTATTACATTAAAAAAAAAAAAAAACAAAACAACTTTGCACATTACTCAGAAAACGCGCGAGCACAGCAATAAAGTTATGAATAAAACAATTTTAGGATACAAATAATACGTAATATGATTGATAAATAATATTAAAAATTTATAAACACTTGTACGGACGGGGGGTACTGCGTCGCGTATATACGAAAATTATATGTCATCTGCAACTGCCATCGTAGATTAGAATTTACGCGAAAATACATTCTGCAGAAAACGTTTGACGACTACTAACTAGTTTCCAGTAGAATCGTAATAATGTATCTATTTTCAGTGTCGTTTTCATGGATAAATTATGGCGTTTGCTTTACATGTTTTTCGTCTATGAAAAAAAAAAAAAAATAATTTGGTCTTACGATTTTTCCCGACGACGACGCACGCGGAAAACGTTCGGTAAATTATAATCGTCTTATAATAATATCATTATTACGATCTATCGATCAGTAGACCCATGTTTTATAATAATAATCAGAAGAGCTAGGATGATATAAAACGCGAAAGTACGAGAGACTGAAAAGAAAAGGGTCAATTTGTTTATCTCTATATTATATTTATCAAAATGAATCCCTATTTCCCTAGGTCACGCAATAACTCGATACGCTTGCACTCGTAGCAAACTATTGCGCAAAAAGTGTTTTTGCACAGTTCAGCTGATTACAAATGAAACAATGAAACGACTGTTTTTAATCGAACACGCGAAGCGTTTCGTCTTTTTCAATAATTAATAACTATAAAATTTAATTCGACGAGGAGGGGTAGCTCGAAAAGATTTGATGGAAATTTGTTTGAAAAAAAAAAAAAAAAAAAATCGCCTTCTACTAAACGATCCCACTTGGCGTCTTGTCGGACGGATACACAAGTGCCCATATTATTCTAAACTGTTTCATTTCATTCGGTTCGTTCGAGTTAGTACGCGTGTACGACGCATTTGTATTGATAAACATACCGCGCGCGCGCTCGCATACGTCATGTTTACACCGAGATTCACGAGAAATCGTTTTACCATTGCCACGGTATATTTACCATTTATCGTCGCTCCGCCGCCGCGCCGTGGTAAGGGGGTAGAGGGACAGGCTGGGGTGAAATTCCGCCTTGGGAAAATCCATAGTGCGGTTATCTCGAACGACTAACGGTCGTCCTTTGTCGTTTCTACAGCCCGAAATTTCTTTAAAATCTCTCATGTTTATACGCGTGTTATTACAATAATATACTGTTGTGAACTACACGGAGAACGGCCGCAACCGCGCGTAGATAAACTGTGGTAAATCGGCAATTAACTAAAACACAACAAAAGATAATATTTTGACGGTAGAACCGAAACATATACGTCTTAATATACGTTTCACGCATGAAGCAGTCGACGCATTTTATCATTAATCTTACGCGTTTCGTACAGCACCGAAACAATTTGTCGAGACATTTTAATTTCGAACACGTTAAATAATAATGCGAGTGTCCGCCGCCGCCGTCTAGTCGGCCCCAGGAGTGGGCTCCATTTAAAGGATCGTCGGTCGACAGTTGAGTCGTTCATATTTTAGATTTAGAACGAGCCGCGACTATATAGCGTTTGGTTTTTATATTTTTATTTCTAGTGTTTATCGTCACGTGTTTTCTATACATGGGTTTTTAAACTTGAGAGTTCTAATACTTAATTGAGAAAAATTGACTAAAAATTACGAAAAACTAGTAGAATGTTGTATACGGGATTACCGCGGTTTTCGACGATTTTTTTTTTGCTCATCGCAACTCAAAAACGAATTTACCCAGTCGTAGACATCATTCCCAACTAAATCGTAGAAATTCCCGAGAGACGATGATTTTGAAAAATAAATTTATTCAACTACTGTCGAATTTTCCTTAAATCGCGCGCATTCACTTGCTTGGGCCCACTATAGCTACGGTCTCAATCGCGCATATACCTCCTATACTCACTGCGACGCGGACGTACTGCACTCAGAAAAATAAATGGCGGTTTGAAAATATATGTTTTCTTTAAATGTCGATTTAAATAATCCAACGTCTTAAAAATTATAGTTTACTCGTCGTTTGTCCGCGGAAATCGTTTTTCCACATAAAATGTAAAAAAGACCGGCGCTATTTTTTTGTCGAAAAAACAAATACTACGCGCGCGTTACGTCTGTCCGACATGATATTATAATAATCAGGGTTGGGATTTTATAGCACTTAAAATTGCATAAATATGCACTATAATATCACCTTAAATATCGCTAAATATGCGCTAAAAATATGCAATAAAAACGACAAAATATGCAAAAAAAAAAGAAGGAAATTGACATTTAATGATGTGGCTATAAGGACGGTAATTTTGCTTGCAATTTATCAATAGCTATGCAGATAAAAAAGATAGAAAAATTTGATTTTATGTATGCCAAGTTATTAGGTTTGTCTAAACATTTTTTTTCAATATGTATAATTTTTTTTTAAAATATTAATTTGTAAATTGACAAAACCCTAAAAACATGTTTACTAAAATATAACCGATTTTGATTCAAAAACAGGTAAAAATACAAAAAAAAAGTCCAAAATAAGCACTAGAAACTAAAAAATCGCAAAATATGCAAAATAAAATTTTTAATTTGAGTTCTCAGCTGTATCATGAAACACGTTTTTAGCTTATACTCTGCTATTTCTTAAACATCTCATAAGAAATATGCAAATGCTATAAAATCCCAACCCTGATAATAATAATAATAATAATCATAATCGCGCGCGCGTGTTTTTATTGAGATTTCGAAAATGTGCGAATCGCACTGGCCGACAGATGGAGTGCTCGGCCGTCGACCCGCAGTCCGGCTCAGCTGACCGTCGCCGCCGCCGCCGCCGTCCCTCCGCTTTTCACCGATCGCGACCGCCCACCCGTCGCGTTGCGGCGGCGGCGGCGCCCCCGACGATGTGCATCGCCGCGAATCCGTCAGTCAGTCGGCACGTTCACACCCGATCGGACGCACGCGCCGCGTTCATCTCTCTTCGTTCTGTTTTTTTTTTCAATCTTTCTCTCTCTCTCTATCTATTTCTCTCTCATTCCGCGTACACGCACACCAGTCTCCGCCGCCGCCGCCGCCGCCGCGTTTTTTCAGTTTTGTGTTCGATTTCGCATCTCGACACGATAATATGACGAACGACATTTGATAGACGATTTTTGTTTTTTTTTTTTTTTCATTATTTCGATCGGGGGTAGTGTTTCGTCGGTTTTTTTTTTTTTTTCGAAACTAAATTGAAAAAAAAAAAAAAATTTCAAAATCTCCTACCCCTGCTGTCGTCGCTCTACCGCTCGCGAACGGAAAGTGCGTGCTCGCGCGCGCGCGCGGGGCCGTCGTCGTCGTCGTCGCGTCTCGCCGTAGCCTCTCCGGCAGTGATAATATTATAATAACGCTCGGACGACGCATCGCGCCGAAATGCGACGGTTTTTGCTGGCCGTCATCGTGCTGTTGGCGCAACGCCGGTGGGACTACGGATGCGACGCTTTCCCGTCGTCGTCGTCGTCGTCGTCATCCGCGGAATGCGACGTCGCCGTACAACGGTTCCGGTCAGTCGGCCTGTACGACAGCCCGTCCTCGCGAATCGACCAAGGTAAGAGTTCGACACCGCGCGCGTCCGTCTGTGAGTTTTCGATCTTTTATAAATTTTCGCCGAGGGTTTCTTTTTTTTGGGGAGGGGGGTTCTTCCCTATCTAGGGGCTTTTAGCTCACCCCCACAAAAGAACTGAAAATTTCAAAGGTCGTAGAGAAATCATTTTGTCGTTATTATAACTTATTATACTCGTAACGTAAATCCCTCTGAAAAACGATGAGTCGTGTCAACGTTGTCTTACGTTGTTGTTTTATTCGCTTTGTTAGCCCCGAAATAAAAGCTAGATAATTGTTTAAAAAAATATAACCGTATATGGTAAAAACGACGCAATAGTCATCGATTAAATGGTTCATCAATGTACTTCTCGTCGGATAAAATAATTATTATAATATATACTCGCGAACACGCTCCAATGTTTATCGTCTCGAATAGATTCGTCCTTGGGCTACTGTCAAATTTTCCTCAAATCGCGCGCGCGCCTTCGCTTGCTTTTGGGCCTACGGTCTCGCGATCGTTTACACCTCCTACTCGCCGCGCGATGCGCGTACTGCATTTATTATAGTACTTGCAGCAGTTACGACGGTTTCCGGTCCACTTCTCTCCGTACCGCATTTTAATGGTATACAAATATTGTTCTCGACCATGTTCTGCGCCATCGCCGAGTCCAATTTGTCGTCTGGCGTACGATAAATAAGGGACGCCGAACGCAACAAATGGGGTTTTTTTTTTTTTTACGTCGTTTTCGAATAATTAATAGCGCCATACTCGCGTCTTCGTTTATTTCTGCGGTAATATATTACGTTTATTTTATACTGCAACTACATATTATTATATTATCACCGGAGTAGTAAAGTGTCGCGACGACGCTAAAATGCTGAAAAACCCCTCTCCCCGTTACAATGATAATTGTAATTTTAATTATTAAAAAAAATAAATACTCTCCGACAATTTTTAACAAGCGGCTTATGTTTTTTAAAGTAAAATATAAACTTTCCATTTACCGAGCTTCGTACTATTCTCTACGGACGACATCATCCCTAATCATTATTAATTATAATATATTATTGCTATATATTTTATGAAAGTTTACGACCGATCGATTGCCACGGCCGCCGCGCCGCCCCGTAGGTTTAGGTTCTATTCAAAATGACGTACAATATGGATGAGGTCTGATAAAACCGTACTTTTGATAAAAATTGAAATTTTATTGTCTCGCGATTGAGATAAATTTATCTACTCAACATTCGAATGGAGTGGCTGAATGCTCGTGACTCCTCCCTCCTTTAAATGTACCACTGCAGATTAGACGATCGGCCCACTTAACATTATCGCCCATGTTGTAAGTTTTTATCTTCAATAAAATTGTTGTTTTGGGGTTCGTCTCTTTTCTATAAAATCGAGTTTTTGCGTAAAATAACCACGTGTTAAATATTATATATTTTATATTATACTTGAAATATTTAAATTATTAGCCAATATATACTGGAAACTCCGAATAATTTTACTTTTGAAAAAAAAAAAAAAAATGATAACACGTGTACGTACAACACGCAGGGATAGAAATAGTGTTTGGGTTTGTGTACATACAACATTTGATTTTTTAATGTTTTATTGATTCGGTGCAATTAGGATCATCGTTTGAAGTTTATTACCACGCCCTTTTGCACTCCAATGGAGGGCATAACACCCACTAATCACGCGGATAACCGTGTAAAATATCACTGGAAACACCATTACAATTATTATATTATTCTATAGGTCGAATAAATTCAGTCAGTATTATATCGTTTTTTAATATTCGTTTTAGCGCGTTTCGATCGATTATGTCACGATGTTTACACGATAATAACCTAACCTAACCTTTTTTTTTTTTTTATATTAATAATTGAACAGTATACGAATCTATTAAACAATTCGATTTAGGTTTTCAAAACTCTTTCGAGAAAATCCTATCAATATCTATCCCCAGAAGCGTGTATGGGTTGAAAATAATTCGTTTTTTCGTTGTTCGTATAGGTAGGCGTGAGCGTCGTCGTAATTATAAATATTCTCTTTAATCAACGCCGTTCAGTAATTAACGTAATATATTACATTAAAATTAGTTTTGCGTAATATCTAATATCGAAACACGGAGTTTATCACGCACGCCAAAATGTGTGTTATAATTTAACACAATATCATGACTCGTGAATTATGAGATATAATACATATTATATTATATTGATACAACGAAATTATGCTACGCAGTAACACGTCGTCGTTTTCAAAACGTGCCATTTGTTGCTTGCAAAAATTGTACCCCTGTGACAATATAGTGAGAATAAATTGATAAATTCATTCGTTTTGAGAGTAGTAGTTTGGTACATGCAGGTATACGTATAATAACGGACAACGGTGTAATATACTGCTCGGTGTCTCTAACCGACTATAAAATCTCGTCTTTATTACTTTTTATTCGTTTCGTTTTATCCAACGACAAAGAGTCGTTTTATTTTCCAGATAAAGTTTAGTTTTTAAATTCATATCAATATAGTATTATGAAATAAACGCTCGGCTAAATATATCTATATAAGACAATATACAGCTACACTTTTGATGTTCTTATTTTTGGTTTTTCACGTCGTCGATAAAAAACGAAAACAATATATAATAAGCCGTACGATATAGTTGTTAATCGTCTTAATTAAATCTTATATGATATCTTTATTCGATTAAATCTGTCGCGCACTGGTAGTATAGTTCATTTACAGTTTCAACTAAAAAAAAGAAAAGAAAAAAATTCCCCTCATGATATATGTGTATTACACGTGTACACCGTGTTAACCTCGGGGGTGTGTTCGTCTCGGTAAAAAAAAAAAAAGGTACTGAACTCCTAATTGAACACGTCGGGTTTTTTTTTTTTTCTAAACTACACCGCAATGACTTCATTATTATACCGCGGTAACAGGGACTCGGTAATCGTGATCTCGCGCCGCGGCGGCGTTCTTCGTGTATAAAACGATATTATTGTTGTATAGGTCTGGCCGTCACCCATTAATTTATCTAAAACTCCCGGTAACCACAAGCGCCGGCGCGATTGACGTGTGTGTAGACGCGCGTTGTTACCGAAAACAATATTTCGGGACCATCGTAAACGTAGTCGTCGAGATTGGTTTTTTTGTTTTTTTTTTTTTTTTTCCCCGCTGTCAAAGAATTTTTAATTTTCAAACGACCCAGTTTTAAAATATTAATAAATATCAATACAAAGAAAACGAATTCATACCGACGCGACGTCGTCATAATATTCCTTGTAGGTTATTATTTTGTGACGCCGCCGCGCCGCCGCTTTAATATCTCTGACGATTCATTAGCCTGGGCGTAAAGCGTTTCGATGATAAAGTCGTCGTCACACGTGTGATATAGGTCATCGGTTTGTGGTCAAATTACGTATATTACCTATCAAAACGAATCGGAATAGGTTGATTATTCTAGCTCAATAAATTAATTCTAATAATACCGGATTTGTGAAATCACGTATTAGATTACATCGGTTGCGTTAGTTTACAATGTCTATACAGCTATAGTTTGAATAAAATGTCTAAATAGAGTATCGAGTACTGTCAGAGAAATCCAACAGTTGTAGCTTATCCGTATATCTATTGAAACAATGTAATACTTAATACTTCAAAAACCAGTCGACATTTTACCACGAATAGTATAGCTGAAAATTACACCGCAAAAATTTCCACGTGAACGAATACGCGATTTCGGTGAATTTCATATACGTATTACGTTTTAGGTTTTTAAATTATTTTTTCGATCGAATCTTCCGCTTTGGGTTCATGACTAATGAACAAGACCATTGTTGTAAATAATACCGTGTTACGGATTAAAACGATTGTCCGGAAGAAAATGTGATATTCGTACGAGCTGTATGTGAACTCGATCCTCGATATAACCGCTTTCGATCGCGCTGGAAAATTAATTTGTCTCCTTCGTTTGTATAAATATTAGTCAAACCGAAAAAAAAACAAAAACTACGCAGACTCCCCGCGGTATCACGTGGGCCGTTCTTACACGATTCCGGAGTTTGAAATTTAATGCCGTTCGAAACAAAAAAAAAAAAAAAAAACAAACAACAAATAAACAGTGAGCCGACCAAAAATCTACTACTCAAACAGCCGAAGCTCTATAAAATAATGAATATTATTCCAGGACGTTCGAGCTATTGGGACACATAGGTGGGGACATCGTTGTTTGGCCGAACTCCCGTGGCCGATTGCCAACCGTCGGTGGGCGTGGACAATATTTAAGCATTAGCCAAAATTAAAAAAGCAGTCCGGCCGGTCGCTATAAGTTACTTTATCAGTTTATCACCAATATGGTCAACAAAAGCATTTTAAATGCATTCGAACGAAACGTCAAAGCGCACAATACGTTCAAAGTTATTAAAAACAAAAAAAAACAAAAACAAACAAAAATCCACGAAGGTGGTATAGTACCTCTACTGCAACGGTTTTGTTTGTCCCGAAACACTCTATACATTAACAAGATAAATCGTAAACTCGATTATAATTATGTTGTAATAAAGGCAATTTACATTAAAAAAAAAAAAAAAAGAAAAAAGCGCTTTAATTATATAGTTCAACATCCGTGACATTTTTAACGAAATCGCTGTTTTCTGTGGAATGTAAGTACTCGTTTAACATTCTCTACGGTTAATTATATTATAATTCACGTATATACAACCCGGTTACTATACTACTCGTAGTAGTAGTAGTCATTCGAATTATTTTGTGATTCACAACGGTCGAGTATTTATTTTTTTCTCAAACAATGAGAACTCGACAATTGTGTTTTGTTTAACGGGGGCTGCGAATAATAATACGTACCTACGCACGTTAAAACGATTCGGACAATTATTTTTTTAAACGCCACGGCTAAAAGAAAGTAGTCGGGGTGTCCGAGTTTACGGGACGATATTATCATACCCAAAACACCGCGGGCAGGTGCTCTATTCTCGTCGTATAACATTGTTTATGAGATATCATATCGGCGCGGGAACGTCCGCTCCAGAGTCCCAGACGCACCTCTAATGGCCCGTTCGGGATTCCGCGGTGTCTGTCACACATATGTAAAACAACAATGTAAAATCCCGAGTGAGTGGGAACACGAGTCAAATAGCTCGGCAAATTATCCGAACAGTTGTTAATAATAGGAAGGCGTATTTATTGGTCTTAAAAATTCCCCATATATATATATATTATAATATATACGAGTATTATATGCATTTTGGTTAAAAAAGGAAAAAGGAAAAAATATGTTTCATTTAAAACTCGTCCGGGAAGAGGGCCAAATGGGATTTATCAATGTTGTTAAATAGGACTATACGATATTATTATAGAACAACACACGGCATGATGGTGATATTATTATTCTAAAAGCTTTTTCGTATTATTTACGACGTTCCGCTTTATTACTCTCGCGCGACGATTTGATAATAGTGAATATTAATCTAGTCTAAAACTGTGTAATCTTAGTCCGCCGCCGGTCGGTAACATTTCGCCTCAAATTCGCGTCGTAACGATTTGAGTACGGGGAAATTGTTTGCAGATAGAAACAAAAAGTATTAGAATAAAAGTACGAAATAGTTGGATCGCTCGCGTTCGACGTGTAAAAAAAGTCGTTTATTTATTGACAACACAATCGACCGTACCTATAGAAACATTGTGATTATTATTTCGACTCTGGGCCCTTAATATTTGATTTGATAAATAATAATCGAAATAAATATAACTCTCGTGTGTTTTATTGGCGATTTTGAAATTTGAATCAATCGTCGTAAATTTTACATTTCATATTTTACACGACAGTAATTTATTTTATACTAACGTTTTTTTTTTTTTGTTTTCCGTTTTTATTTCGAGTTTTTATGAATCTAGTTCTCAAAGATCGAAAACATTAAACTTTACATACTGCAATGCACAATAATAAAAAATACAACAATTTTATGCGATAATATTATTATGAATTTATTTCCATTGTATCTTTACATTGCTGTCGACTCGATGAATATTAAATTTTAAGCTTCAAAGCTGAAAAATTCAAACACGTGTTTTATTAGAATAAAAATAAATTTGTTATTTCGATCTTTCGAAGAAAAATTCCAATATTCCGTTGAGTTTCTTAAAAAAACGAATCAATGCTTTTCTATATTTCGGAAATTTTTGTCACCGTTCGTCGTACGAGCTATCGCAGGTCCGTAATCCAATACCCCCCCCCCTCCCCATCAATAGAATTCGGTCACAGCACAAGTTTTTCATACTCACAATATTCATAACTCGCCAAAGACGTAAAAGTTACCTTCGTTATACCTACTCTATTATATTATCAATTTACAATAAGTTTCAAGTCAAATGATTAATTTCAAGAATTTTCGAAAGCCATGACCAGTTACACTCTAAGAAAAATAGAACCATCACTATGTCATGACGTAATGCGATCAAACGAACCTAAACATCGAACGCGAACGCGACGATCGTGTCTTATTATTATCATCCAAATCCATCTTCATCGATTTAATCGGTGCGTTCGAAAGTTTCACCGTTTCACTCGGCAATTACCAACAAACATACATTATACGTATATTGTACCAGCCACAAGCAACGTGCCCATTATCCCGAAATATTATTATCGACCGCACGTTAACAGACAGATCGGACCACCGAGTTTTACCCGGCAACTCGCCGGCCCGCCCAAGTTTCGGATGCCGCAACGATTCGGACCATAACAAAACCGTCGTCGGTCAGGACGCGACGGATCGGACGGGCCGTTTTTCACTCGTAAAGGACGGACGCGTCCATTATCAAAACGTCCGTAGTTTAAACAGGCCCGGATCAACACTATCGTAGGCCCTAGGCACAGTGCCTATTTATTTCCCATTGTGCTACGGTTCTGGTGTACAGTGTTAAAATGATAAAAAAAACCTTATGTTTGGGAGAGGTTCAGAGGTAGTGTTGTATCTCAAGTGTTTTAAGCCTTTAAATCAAAAATATTTACAACATAAAAATCTTCACTTTTACACGATAACTTTTATTATTTATTTTATATTTGATAACGATTTCAACACGTCCTAAAAACATTTAATTTTACTCTTAATATATTTAATAATTATTATTAATATTTAAAGTAGGTATTTAATTTTAGCAACTGTTTTGTATACAATTATCAATTTTGCATATTTCTTCCCCGTGTACAAAAAAATCGTAGCCTCACATTTTATTTTTGTAGCCCCTAATACGGCCCCGAGTTTAAACCTTTAAACGCCGACGAGATAAAGCGAACTCTACTTACTCGCAGCGCAGTGGTCTAGCGTCGAAGCTCTCGCGATAACACCTTATAAAAATGATATTTTCCTACGCTATATGATCGCGAATCCGTTTCATATTTACCAACGACGACGTACGACGATAATGTTATTCTCGCGCGCGAGGTTTCAAAAAATAGTAACTTTTACCCGACCGACAAACGCGTAGTATTGCCATTTAAAAAGTTTCTCGCAAGACTCCGCGAATAATATAATATTATAAAAAACATTTGGCATTTTAATTACACTAGACTGCTGAAGGTGGCGTTTGCCATGACGTAGTAATTATTAAGATTACGTTTTTTCGAAACCCTTTCCCCCCGGAAATGTCCTGCTCGACGATAACGGATCGTCGAAAGCGTGCTCGCGATCCGGAACCCCGATAGCCGCGACATGCGGGCCTTCGAGATCCGGACGTCCGGTACGCGTTGCCGTACAAGACGAGGGGGTCCTCTCTCCGGTCGTCGCGATCTCGTCTCGCCGGGGCCGCCGTGGTGCACGCGGTGTACCCGGCGCTCCGGTCAAAGCGGACCGGGAGGCTCGCCGTAGGAGACCGCACCACACACACACACACGCGCGCGCGCGCGCGCGCACACCCACCGAGACGCGGTAAACGCGTTGTTGTGTAAAGCGCGTGAAAAGGTGACCGCCGCCGCTCGTACTTCTCGCGGGCTGCGCGGTGCTCTACGGGGTAACACGCACACACGCGCGGGCGCGCGCGCGCGCGCTCTGCTGCATTCCATTCGGTCTGGCACCGACGGTTTTTAAACGCCGGTGGCCCTCCGCCGCCGCCGCCGCCGCCGCCGCCTCGATCGCCGCCGGCGTACACATACACCTCCCACGCGGTCGTCGTACCTGTTCCCCCCTCGCCCCCCACGCCCCCCACGCGCCCGCCGCCGACGACGACTCGTTTACGGCCGCAGCGTGAGTCCCTCCTGACGTCATGCCGAAACTCGTGTTCCCACGATCGGGGCCCGCGCGGTTTCCCGGGGGACGTGCGGCCGACGAGCTTTTCGGGTTTACGAGAGACGAAAAAAAATAAAACCCTTTTTGTTTTTGTCTTTTCGTTTCTCCTCTCTGTCCGCAGCGCTCGCTCGTTTTTCATTTCGATTTCGAGTCACGTGCGCCACCGCCGCCGCCGCCGCCGCCGTCGATTACACGAATCTCGCACGTGCTTCGGAATGCCATTCGAGCGTTAGATAATAATAATAATATATAATATGTGGGGAACGGGTTGGAAACGCGTCGGTCGCGCGTACTCGTATCGCGTGACGCGCGCGTCCCGACCTACACCGCGGACGGCCTACGCGGCTCAGTAGTCGCGTGCTGCGCGGAGACGGATATTAAACTCGATAACATCTCGTCTGGGGATACTCGTCGTTTCGAAAATTATTATAGGAACGTCTAGACGATACTACGAAATCTAAATGAGTTTTTGAAGTTCAGAGCGCGGCGAGAAATGTATTTTAGTTTTAATATGACGCGCGCGCGTGTATTATATTTTTTTTCATAATTGCAAACCGAAATCTATCCACCGTCCTTAAAAAATATCACACTCGGCTATACGTTCTTGGAACCGTAGTGCAGTATTTTACCGTCGTTGATGATTCGTATCAGGCCGAACTGAGTAAGCGTGAATGTCTGGGGCGGGGGAATTATTTAAGCTCCGGACCGTACTTGCCATTACACACACGTACTTGACACATTACGCAATTGAAAATGTATGTAATAGTTTCCATCTGCTCGAGAGGGGGCCTTAATCTAAATCTAAATTATAATCCAACGTATCGGCGATTTAAACGCGTTTCAACACGTCGTTTCGTGCCGACGACGAGGACAATGCGATAGGTGTACATGCGCAGGGCATGCGTTCGCATACCTTGTGAGCAGATGCGTAATTCGCTAGGAGAGCACGTTGACAAAGTCTCAAAACAACACTCAAAGAATTAAAAACGTCAAAATATATGCGAGCGAGTTTTCGGGTTTTATTGCGTGACGTATTGTTTTGGTGTGCACCATCGATCATAATAATATAACGTTCAGTCGCTCTGGGGCGTTTTCAAAACTTGTGAAATCGAAATTAAGGTCAGCGATGACCCCAGAGTGCCACCCGACTGTTGTTCGTAGAACAACATATTGCTGCTGAAATTGGCTCTGACGGTGTTATCGCAGAGTTTAAGATCATAGTATAATAACACTCGATGATGAAAATATCGTCATTTTCTAGTAAGGATAAAAAAATCTTAACATTAAAATATATTTTTCGAAGCTACGGTGAATATACGAAAATTAATTAATTTTATCGGCCGCTTTTTGCCGTAGTATATATAATATGTTTACGAGGGGGTTTTTTCTTTTCCCGGAGATTCGATTTTGTAGTTTGTGTTCATCGCAGACAAATGTATCGGCGGCGGCGGCGGGTATTATATTTTATACTCTCGCGGTCGTTCAAACGTCCGGAACCGAATAACGGGGAGATACTCTGTTTGATGCTCAAATCGGCAACTATACTACTCGTATATACGCTTTTGTCGTGTCGTTTTGAACGTCCGGATTCGGACGAAGACGAGAGGGATCCGCGTGGTGTTTGTGGGTGTTCTTTGGCGCTTTTTAACTCCCAAACGTTCGTCCCGTACTCTGCAGGGTGTTTCGGCCGGAGCAACGCTGATTCGGCATTTTATTTCGATTGTTATACACATCACGGGTACGGCGATATTATGATATCGCATATTATAACTGCCGGCAAAGGATTTTTCACTCTGTCAGTGAAGATTATTTTCATTATTATTTATTTTATTTTTTATTCCCAATAACGTCGAACCGGCGCGCCGTTACAAGTCGAGGATGGGGGGGGGGGGGTTGGGTAAAGTAGTCGTAAAGCGCACGTCTGAAATATACTTGTAATTTTCATAGTTTATAGTAGTGAAATCGAGTTACGTCGCCAGTATAAATACTCGTAATTGAAACGTCTCTCGCTCCGCGTATTCTCCGCCGACATTTTACAATAATATGAAATTAAATTATGCTCTACGTCGTTCCGTATTACCGTACGTCATACGACGTGCACACCACTGTTGTGCGCTGCTGCGCGATGATAGTTTATATAAACTTAACGTACGGTATATGTACGTACTATAATTTGATGAAAGCGTCGGGTTTGGACGCGAGAGAGCGTGCGCGCGAGGCATTGATTAAAAAGTTATCGCTATTATAATACCGTGTGCACGGAAATACGTTTATTATTCGTATACGATATCCTTCGCGCAGGTAAATGATATTTTACACGTACACGTCGTACACGTATATTATAATATACCCAGTGGGGTGTACTATAATATTATTTATCACGGTAGAAATTGGCGATAGTTTTTCGCGAAAACAGTGAAATTAAAATCAAAAAACAATACCGCACGGTACCTGATGCAATGTAATTTATCGCGTTGTGTTTACAAGCCGTACTCTCGTATACTATTAATATCCTTTGGTGTACGCGTTTGTTCATATTATTATAATAATATATACGGCCAATGTTACGTGGGTGGACAGTATGTAAATGTATATTCAAATATTGTACACGAGTAGGTATAATACTGGCGCGTGCAAAATCGTAGGGGTATATCTATTGTTGTTGCGGTCAGTTCCGATAGCAATCCATAACGGGTTCAATAAATAGTACTATAATAATTCAAGCGCGGCGCGGCGCGTTTCGTGTCGGCCCTATACACAAATTGGCGGTTCGGAGTTGTGTAATTTTCACAGTAGTGTGTTATTTTATTTATTATCGGTGTGTACATTACGTTTTTAAAACTATCTATTGTTTTTAACATCGAGTCGTTATAATATCGCCGCGCGTGTAAACATCATTATTACTATATTATAATAATAATTATTATTATCAATATCTGCAACGTGTTTTCTTCATTGTCGATTTTATTCCAATATAATGCAAGTAGTATAGTAGGTACGAGTCGAACTGAAATTGGCAGTTTCCGTAGTTTTCGTATTCTGATTACACGCGTATGGTATAATAATATGACATGAACATTTAAGGCATCGCATTATATAGGGTATTAACTTTGAATTGAACACCACGCGGATAAATTCCGAGGTCACGGGCGTATGATTCGACGAGAACAAAGGATATATTGTCAATTGTATATCGTGCGTAGTATTTGAATATTAATTAATAGTAATTATATATTATAGACGCGCGCACGCACGGACATATTTGTACACGAGTACGATGCGTCGATCCAGTCGTATCCCCGTCGTACGTTATGAGTTTATAACCGTCTACGGATTTATATTACCGGTGTGTATGAGAGTGTAATCGGGACAGACGTTAGACGACTCGACTATGGTTAATGAAGTAATATTAAACTGTTAAACCGCCGGTTATTGGAATTAGAAAAAAGAGAGAAAGAAAGAAAAAGAAAAAACGAAAAAAAAAAAACTAACGGTTTCACGTTTCAGCGTGTTTTCGGCTTTCGTTATTTTAAACGGATATTATTATAATACGGTGAGCGGAGAGTTGGAATTAAAACTCGGAGTGTATAAAATATTATTTTACGTATAAATTACTGACGTCGTTTTATTTCTTGTTTACGACTGCGTTCGGCCGCCAAACGAAAACCCAACAGAAATAGAAGATATCCTAATAATAGTCGCGGTGATAAATTCACGAAATCATATTATTATTATATACGAGTATATTATGAAATTACGGCCGAACGCGCGCGACGGTTCGGCTTGGATTCATAACACAACTCGTAAGTTACACACACTAACCTAACCTATTGACAGACGCGGGCGACGACGACGGGGTCGTTCGAAACGTTTTATGTTTTGTAAAATAATGATATTTGTGAATAAACACAACGTCGTCGTGCTCTCTTAAATAATAATAAACCGCGCGCGCACTCGAAGGGTAGGCCGCTTCAGATAAATACATTACGCGAGTATAATACACGTATACATAATAATAATGGACGGTACACCACTGTTGTTATTCTTCTGTTGTTCGGCATTGATAAATTACGATCATATTATTCGATGGCCGTTATCGAAAACGTGTGACATTCGACAAAAACGGAATATTCTTTTCGTTATGACGTGTTACATTATAATATGATGATCCGACCGGATCTATCGTGGATTGTCGTCGTGTGTACCTATTCGTAATATTACAAGTCCGGATTTGTATGCACTGAAAAAGGCCAAAATAATAATATGCATTTATGCATCAGAAAACTTCAAAATATGCACTTGATATGCTCTTATTTTTTTTTTTAATAATATGCAAAAATATGCTCTTATACCCAAAATATTATATGCATTTTAATATTTATTTATTTTTTTAATTTCTTCCATAAACAATAATTCAAAATTGTTGAAAAAGTTAATTTTTTAATATTATAGACATCGACTTTAAACATTTATTAAAGAACTACTAGATATTTTAAAATATATTCAACAAATAAAACAAAATATGCTTTACAAAATATAAATCTAATAATAAAACCAGTGAGCATTGTTGCCGATGACGTGTTGCGACTTGCGATAAACGAGATATAATTTTAACATAAACTGTCCAAATATATTATAACATACGGAGAATAACATTTTTATTTCCCAACAATACGACGTAACGAACTAATAATTTCTACGATGAAATTGAAACGAAACAATAGGCTTAATAAACTTTTATACAAAATATGCTTGAATATTATGCAAAAATGTTCAAATATGCAGTCATCTCTAAAATATGCATTTATATGCAAAATAAACTTTTTTTCTATGCATTATCTGTGACACAAATCGTCCCCACATTTCTTACTCCCGTCGAAATGCATACGCTCATTACAATAATTATATTATGAAAACGCATACGAATCCGGACTCTAATTATTATAATATTATAATACGCGAGGCCTGTTTTTCGAGACGGGTGTAAAATTAAGTCGTTCGCGGCCGGTCGTCCGAAAACGGCGTTCGAAAAGTTTTTCCGTTATTTTACGATCACACAATATTATAATAATCGTGTGCGCGCGCGCGCGCGCGAGTGTTGTTTTTATAACGGAAAAGGTTGGACATTTCTCGATCATATAGCGATATTATTTATTATCATTACGTAATGGTTATATTATATTAATTACCAATATGCGCACAGATACCATCTCGAAATCCCCCTCCCACACACCCACTTCGAGTATACATCAAACACGCGTATTATATATTATATATACGTATAATATTGGTCGGGTATGTAGTAATTTAAAATTCGTTATACCAGTGGCTGTGGTGGCTACGGCGGCGGTCAATGATCTCTCTCTCTCTCTCTCTCTCTCTGTCTCCGGTCGTACCTCTGTAGCGCCTCTGTGGCGAGCACGCCGTCGTCGTTATACTGTACCTAAGCGATGGAAATGGTTTATCGAGGAAAAACTGTGTACCGTGTCTGCCGTGTGTACAGGTGGCGACAGTTTCGGGTATATACGTATGTCCGTACGCATTGTAGACGTGTCGGAGATGTACGAGGACGCCGAACCTTTGCGCACCGATTTATTATTATTATTATTACTATTATTTATGTTTGTGTATAAAGAGAAGGAAGGAAAAAAAAAAATTTCTATTCCCTCCGTCCGTCCGATTATGTCCTATTGTCATTTCTAGACGTTCAAGGCCCACGCCGTAGTAGTGTATTATTATTATTATTATTATGTGTATTCCCTCTTCTGTGATGAACGCCGAAACCACCGTCCATAATGTGATTTTCTGCTCGTCGCACCCACCCACACACGGTGTGTGCGCGTATACGTTTTTCCTATTTTTACACGCACACACACGAAACGGATTATAAAAAAAAATCAAATGACGTAATATCTATTTTGTATTACTTTTTCGTTTTATTTTCACAATGAAATCGTAATTTCGTGCTCTTTGTTCGTACATAATGTATCGATTGTGGCGTCCACGTTATATACCTACTCGGCTATCCAATTGCAATCAACCCCCCAGAGTTGCCGTTTCGTTTTGAAGGACTTCTTCATAATATCATGAGTTTAATGTAATTCCCGGCGCGCGTAATGCGGTTCTTTGTCTAAACGAGTATATTATTTAAAACTCGCCGCGTTTAGTCTCTCCTCCTTGTTCGGCACGCGAAAGACGCCCGACGAAAATTCATCGATGCACAACATGAGATTCCTAAATTATTTATATCGTTGTCCCGAGGAAATGAAAAAAAAATAGCGCCCGTGTACACGCCGCCGCCGCCGCCGCCGCCGAAGACTTTCGAGTGCTCACCGTATTTATTAATCGACTTATATCCATTATTAAGTAGTAAACGCCAACCGTATAATACGTCATACCGTAGAATCTACGGCGTAGATTATTCGCGTGGCAAAAATATTTCAATATTAATATATCCAAGTCGGAGAGGACGGTCGACGACGATTGTTCGTGGAAAATATTCCGAGAAACCGAAAGATAATAATATATACATGTGTGTATGTTTTAAAGACGGATTTTAGAACGTACATATTTAATATTTACTCGTCAGAATTTGCTGTCCTCTGCGTACGACGTTGTTTTTTTAAATTTTTTCATCTTTTTCCGTTTTCGTGCGATTAACGTTCTCGAATATTTTACAAAGAGCCACCAACATAATTCCGACCGATTTATTTAAACGTCGTCGTCGATAACAATCATTATTATTATTATTGTCGTAACTGTGGGAAAACGGCGTTTACGATTGCGGCGGCGGCGCTGAACGCGGGTTCAATAGCTTTTGCAGGAGCCGCAGATGGCAAACGGTGCCCGTGTCACTACTTGGCCTTCGGTGTTCCAGCGTTTGTTAATCGCCAATACCGATAATGGTTGGCTCGTCGTTTCGAGAGCGGTTTAACATAAAATCTGCGTATTGTGCTGTACAAAACGAGACATCGCGTGCGATTATTACAAAGGTATAGTGCGCTCGCGTATACACCTCGGTTACCGGTTTCGTTCGGTTCGAGTCTAAATCGTCTATAAACAATAATAATAATTCCCAGAGCTCTCTCGGCGATATAATAATATTCGTCGTCGATTTGTTTTTCCCTTTTCACCTCCACTCATCCAACAAGAAGCTCATCCCTATCTATTATTGCGTGCCTACTATTTTATAATTATGTTCTGTTTCCGTGGCCACCGCCAACCACCCAGTCAGGTATTCCGTTTATTAATAAACGGGTCAAACTCGGGCGGCGGCGGCGGCGGCGGCCGCGTGATATATTATCATCATTTAAAAAAATGGTAGCCTCCTGTTTTCAAATAGAGATATTTGATCCGGCATGTGTGTGTGTGTGTGTGTGTATTTTCTAATTTTATTTAATATTTATTCAAGACCGGTTTTCGAACCGTGTGTGTGTGTGTGATGGCCGATAAAAAACACAAGCCTGATTTTACCCGGTAGTTTGCGCGCCGGTTTGCACGCCCTCCCCTCGTACTCCTCTATAACCACGCGCTCGTTCCCACCGTCATTTGACCGAACGCGCGTGCGTGGGCGCTGAACCAAAATCTCCGGCGATATCCTGTATGCACGGAATCTGTGTTCCTTTTAGCGTAATAATAATAATAATAATGCTTAAACAACAGTATAATAAACAAACCGTACTGATAAACGCACGACGGACGACGCATTGCGATTTTATAGAAAAAAAAAACAAAAACAAAAACATTTGTGGGGGTCTGCGAAATTTTGCTGAGATCGAACGCGCGTACGAGACAGTATCAACACGACGATGATTTTAAACTCCTCTTTTACGTGGGAAACGAATCCAAAACGTAGGAATGTCGACTATTTTTTTTCTAATTTTTTTTTTTTTTTTATTGCTTCTTGCGTTCGTATTTGTCACGTTGTTTAAATTAAAATCGTATTTAATTTCTCGTCCGACTAGCTCGGCGGAGGCTAAAGAGACGAGAGAGAGAGAGAGAGAGAGAGAAAAAAAACAATAATAATAATAATAAATCCAATTTATCAAAGTGTTAACTACCGGTGGTTCTTACGGAAAGCCGCTGTCCGTTTTAAATTCTACGTCGGCTAACGTACTAATTTAACAACTCTTTGTCAATAACAATAATAATAATAATAATAATAATGTTATGTTATATTTTATAATAACATCATTCATTACTACTAGTACTTCCAGTTATTTTCCATTACAATAATTATAATAATTTTGTGCACAACGTGTGTGTGTGTGTATTACATATTTACATTCAATAACGTGCGCACGATGTGTAATTTGCTCGTCTGACTGAATTTGTCGGTCGTTTTTTTTTTTTGTTTATTTCTCCCTACCTAAACGCACACGCGCGTATGTGTGGTGTATACACAACACACACATACCAAAACATGATTTTTATTGTGTATATATTACACGTTTACGGGTTTTTCGAAACGAAACGACAAAAAAATAATAATAAATATATTTCAGTCGACTCGAATAATAATTGTAAATCATCCCGGCTTATGTAAATTTACCATAATATGCAATTGAATAATTTTGCGCGCGGAGTGTACGTAGAGTATCGTATATACTCGTACGTAATAATATTATTATTATTTTACTCTTTGTGGCCGCGACGACGACGGGTCACGGGAATAAAACAATGTTATGACAACGACGAACACAGTATCGCTAAACATTTTATTTAACGTTTTATTGTTTCGAAAAACTTTCGCCGCGTTTCGCCTATTGTTGTTTTCATTCGTTATTGCTATATGGCAGTAACTCGTTAGCAAGTGTATTTTTTTTATTAATATTCCGTCGAGCGCCGCCAACGAGTTTCGCAAATTATTATTATTAACGCGGCAACCAACGAACTATCGGACGACGAGCGACGTCGTCGTCGTCGATGGTGTGTTACACATACCATAATCGGCCCAATAAATTATTATATTAACCGATCACTATTAAATTATAAACGTCTAAATGGATAATCGCTCGTCTACCAGCGGTCCTCGTACGCGCCCGGTTTTCGCGAGTCACACGAATCGCAAAGATTGTTAATTAATATGCGTTTAAATATTCTCGTTTCACACGTTTCTCTCTTTCACACACACACACGCACACTCGTTTTCGTCGTTTGGTCACTGCAGTAAAAATCTTCTTCATTAATTCGATTAAACCATATAGTTATACCACGGTGTCGTCATCGATTATTATAATTGACTAATGTGATGCACGAGGATTTTTCACTCTACAGCACTTGATACGCCGAAGGACAAGTCTTGCCTGTTTACATGGTATAATATATGTATGTATATATATATATATATATTTTTTTACATTCTAATTTATTGCGGTCGATGGAAATTTAAATAGTCGGAACCTTTGAGACGTGGTTTTTTTTTTTTTTTTCTTTCAACTTGCCTCTACTCCAGCTTCCATACACGGTTGACAATTTTGAATTTTCAAAACATGTCGGTGTAATGTTGTCGCCGTAGACATTCTTTTGAATAAAATGAAACGGAGGAGGAGGGGGGAAACCTCCGTAAAACGCGCGTACAACGAATACACATATCGTCTGTGTGTGTGTGTGTATTTACCAATAGAGTCGAGTATCAGTGAGGCCAATTAAGAATATAATCGAGACCGATAAATAACACAACGTGAAAGGTTCGACTATTCCGATGGTGTTTTTGCGTTAGAAATTAATTTTTTTGCCGATTTCATCTTATTGTTGCGTCGTCGTCGTCGGAAAGATTATTCCGTTTTATTTCGGTGCGTACAACATTGTTCTAGGACGATGCGCAGCTGCTACTCGATAAATAATAACAGCAATCACTAATAAATTAATTGAATCGTACCTGTATAAATAGGTACACTTATCAATCATCACTCAAGGATTTAGTGATATGCGGCGTACCTACTTCTTCAAACATCAACATCGATAAAATAAATAATAATAATAATTTATACCGATATTATATCGTAATACTCGTAATAGTAATAATTATTATAATATAGGTATAATGCCGTGCGAATTGTCGAGTGGCAGTGTCGGATGATGCACTTGTTGTTGAAAAATATTTGTTTTTCACTTGCATGCTATACATATGTATAGCAAGTGCGTTGCACACAAATGAACACTCTATACTCTACAATGTATAACAAATCAGGTTATCGTGCATTTTATTCCATCGTTCCGACTCTCGATTCGCCAACTCACGTTCGGTTAATTATTATTAGTCTAACGTTTTGCGGATAATGTTTGCAAAACGATCGAAACGTTCCGCCGACGTTCTTCGTAACTTTTAATAATTAATTTCCATAATCCGAACGTTATCGTGTGCGCGTTATAAAATTTATACACCTATATAATACGTATATTGAATATTAATATAAACGATAAAACCGATCGGTTTTCATATTTCATAATATAATAAAATGTTGAATACAAATTATAATTAATTCAAAAGACTTTGATGGAAAAAAAGAAAAATTGCATCTTCCGATCGAAATGTTAATTATTATCAAAGTACATAATATACATACTTTCAAGAGTAAAATAAGCGTTACAGTTAATGACATTGCGTTTTCCTATATATACTAACGTGATTACACGGGAACGGTTTCGATTCGGTGCACGTTGAAGAAGCTATGCGTTTGGAAATGTACAACCCGTTTAGAAAGACGACTCAATAGTATATAAAACGTTGTAGAAAAGCGAAAAGAAAATCGAAACACCAAACTATATATATAATATTATGTAATATAATAAATGGATATGAAAATGTCGTTCAATAACGTCTCCGAAGGTGGCAAACACACAAACAAATCATAAACTCGCGTTTTTACGAGCCGGTCGTTTTTTTTGTTCTTTTCTCCGTTAATTTTTCGACGTACTTTTCATTCCGTTTCGGCTATACGACTACGTATAAGCTCGGTACTTTTTCTTCGATCGGATTATTTGTCGACTCGAGTGAGCGCGCGCGTCGTCGTACGTCTCGAGGTCTAAAGTGCGGACAGTAATGCTGCAGAGACGTCGGGATTCGAAAGTTATGTATTTCGTAACGACGTTTATTATACATTTATCTGGATAGCCGTGCTCACGTCGAACCGTCGAACGAGAACACTCGCGGTTCGACGGGGTAAAACGACGCGCGACGTGTCGACGACGACAAATTTCAGAGTTTAGGCACCGAGATCATAATACAATAACGATAAAAACAATATTATTAATAATAGCGATTGCAGGAATTAGATAAGTGGATGATTTATATTGAACAATGTGTTTAACCGGTGTGAAAACACTTAACAACCCGAACGCTTATAATATTATGATCGCGGACGTCAAACACTCGATCCACATGTTATCGGATGAAAACAATATTTTGTATAAAGCGATATTATATTGTATCGGTCGTGTCCGAGGAGCTAGATTTCGCGAGCCCCCCCCCCCCCGCACACGAGGAAAATAAAAACGCGTTTTGTTTTTCATTATCAACTTTCGGTAAATACACTTTTATCGTCGAACGCGCGCGTTTCTATAACGAACGTTAGGTTGGGTTAGGAAGGCGAAGCGGCTTTTTTTCATTCGTCAACATAAAACTATTTTTGCCAACACATTATTGTCTTCTAAAAATCAGTCTCATGCGTTATTGCGCACGTCGTCGTCGTGTGTGTGTGTGTGTGTTTTTTATTTGATTTCGGTCGACCTTTTAAAAACGTACATTTTTTTATGGCTCGTATATATCCCATTTGAACTGCCGTAGCCGATAGAGCCAGCCGGGCGTCCGATAATTTTATCATTAGGCATAACTTCTTGTCCGATACGAACGCAACACTTGAAAAAAAAAAAAAAATGACAATGGTATTGTTTTTTTTTGTCTACAGACTCGCTTTTCTTAGAATACAACTATTGCATAATGTTTACTTTGATTTCTTAATTTTTAATTAGATAAATTTAATGGATTCGTTTATTATCGCGTAGTAATATATTTATCTTAATTATCAATTATTATTTTAATGTGCAATCATTTGTTTGGAATTCTTCGCAAACAAAGTCGCACAATAATGCAATAATTTGTAAGTAACGGCACGTGTGTTTGTACAAAAGAAATATTATGACCCGAGCCTCGAGTGCCCGATAGTAGGCGCAGGGCAGGTACCCAAGTGGTGAGTTTTTGTTAATCCCGCTCGCGCTGTATAATAATAAATAATAATAATAATTATTATTGCACACCGTGTACGTTTGATTATCGCTTTCGTTCGATAATAATGTTCCTTTGAATTCGTTTTATTCGCAGATAATTATTATTTAACAGTCGATTCGAGATCATCATTAACGGCGCGTTTTTATTATTTAATTATAACTAAAATTCCTTTCAGTGGGAAATCGAGGCGAATTAAAAAAAAAAAATATGTGTCCTCCGTCGGAAAGATTTCGCATGCTCGTATCGTGTCCGTGACGAGAGGTGATTAATAATAGCTCCGGGGCGGGCGGTGTGTCCGTCCGCTGTTAAGAATGTCCCATAATATCAGTGGTCGTTGTATAGTATAATACGATGCATTTTCGCGTGATTTCCACTACTCTCGCGAACGTTATGTTTTCGTTGTAAAATTTCCATATGAGTTCGAGACGTTTAAATGAAATGCGAATAACAACATAACGTAAAAATCGTAAGCACATTAACTGGTATCTCGATTTGCATTGAAAAATCGTTTATTCTATTTTGCATTCGGCGGAATATCGTTCGACAGTTCCTCGTAGCGTAATGAAAATACACATCGTTTGCCGATGTCATATCGGTACTGAAAATCGTATTTAACCGCGTTGTCAGAATCGCACCGCGAATGGCGTTTACGGATTTCGTTTTCTCAGATCATACGGTTTTATACTACCCGTATCCCGCGTATACACCACCTACGTACTTGTTGTTATATTTTCTTTTGAAATACGCCTTATGGCGGTCGCCCACCGCCGATGCTAGAGCGAGTTTTTTTCTCCTCACAGTTTCCGTCAACTATTATTGTAGTTTCCGTTTTTTTTTTTTTTATTCTCCGTCTTACGGTTCATGATAAATGAAATGTTTTTTTTTTCCCTCCATCTTTATTCTTTTGGTGCGAAATCGATCATTTCTGGTAAAACACGAGTAGTGTAATGGTTAACGCTCTTGTTGTCGTCGTCGTCGCCGTAGTACACAGTGTGTGTGACGGCCGACAGCAGGTACACACCGGGAGTACAGCGGTGTTTGAATGAGAAAATACGTTTGGGTAGAAAACGGATGTTCGTTTTGGGTCCCATCTGTCATTGTGCCAGGTAAGGCCTTTAAGGGGCCCCCCGGAGTTATTGTCGAGCAAATAAAAATGAGTATTATGTGTAAAATCTAGCGTGAAGAAATCTCGTATCATGTGCGCTGCGTGCGTGTGGTAGAGGGGTCTAAACAGAAACGATGACCCCGTCCGCCCACCCGTTTCCGTGACAATATAAACTACATAATATAAAAACCAGTGTTTCGTAAACGGCGCGTACGATGGCGCCTGTTACACAGGTAAATGGAGAAATCACTACCACCGTGTGACGACGACGACGACGACGCTCTCGAACCATTTCCAAATTCGTTTTTACGCCGAAAACCGTCGTCGCCGTTGTATAATAGATTCGTATCCCACGAGACCGTTTATTATTTCCGAATTCGGTTACTGCAACATTAGCAGGTACGTTACACGGTGGCGAGCATATTATTGCGTTTCGAAACGGACTCAAAACAGTATTGCAGAACAACGATCACCGAAAAACACTCGCAATTGTTTTTAGAATCGTTTGTTTTTGGTTTTATTTACCCACACGATTGCGGTCCAGTAAATTAACCAGTCGGAAACGAATTCGGAGACGTAATATTATGTTCATAAATATAATGCTCATGGGTGGTACCACTCGTGACACTTGTGGAAGACCGATTCTCCACGCGTAGTAATATCGTACATGTGTGCTAGATTTGAAAAATCGAATAATAAACTCAAACTCGAATACGCAGTGTAAATTAATTATATATTTATTATTATTATAATATGTCATCGAAATTAACACTTTTCGTTACATTATACGTATTACGTTTTGTCTATCGTTGGAAATCCGCAGGATTAGATAAAACGGGACGTTCATGTAAGCGATAATCGTTTATCTTAATATTTAAACCGTTTGTGGTTTTTTTCTCGAGAGCAGCGTTTCGTTACAATATTTTCGAGTTTAATTATTATTATCCGTATAAATTTACGTATACTAGCTGTGGCTATTCGCTTGAAATGATTTTCGATTATAACTTCATACTCTTTTTTGTAATTGTTTGGAAAAAGAAAACGTACGCCATTGCTTGAGACGACTGTAAAAATCAGACTAAACGCGTAAACTATTTCATTAAAATTCACAACTATGCGATAGTTTTGTTTTATCGATTTGTATTAATTACCGCGAACGATTTGTAGGTATTATATAAATTATTAATGTCTTATATATATTTCGTATCAAGTCTTGAAACGCTTCTATATGAAAAAAAACGACGTGTATAATAATCAAACAAGGTCAAAATTTAATATACTATTATTACTTATCTCTTATCATCAGCAGTGCCCATTAAAACAATAATAGTTTGCGCATTTTTAAACTCGCGCGCTGATTTTCGCATATAAATTAATAAGTTCGTCGTCGGCGGCTTATATTTGTCCGATTTGATTATATACGTATATATAACGAACACGATTTATTTATTTTTTTACATTGTTGTTTTTTTTTTTTTTTTATAGCGATGGGTTTTTTTTTTTATTATGTTATTTCTACAGCGCATAAAAAACAATTTTAAAATAACAACGGCTATAGATTTGCCATCGTCATAATGATGATGGCGGGCGGCGGCGGGCACACTAAATTACAAAAATGTTTTACATTAATTCGCGGCGTCTAAGAAACTTTTCCATTGTTGCGGGGTCATAGCGAACGACTATTATCTCCGCGTTTGATTGCTTATTATGCATTTCTGTGCCAAATCGATACTGTGTGTATAGAGTTGGTCCATCGTTCTTTTTCTGGCTCAACAGTGTTTCGAGTGTACGCATTATATTGTGTTGGTTGTTTTCTCCCCCCCCTTCTCCTCCCTTATCCTTTGGCAAATACACGGAATGAAGACAAACAGACGCGTAAAAACAGTTATTATATTTTATATTGTGTCACAGTATTAACTTAATACTATTAAGACGCCGCGCCGACGCCGTTAAAATACCGTAGTAAGCGACTTGAATTTATTTCGCGAAATATCGTCCGAAACAACATTTTGACATTAAACACTCTTGGTAAAAACCTCCCGAAACCACCGCGTACGTTTTTATTACTATTATGATATTATATCGATATCAAAATAAAGACGTGAAAACAATATTAAAATCCGTATCCAAACGATAATAATATTATCAGAGCACGGGCGCTCAGAAGTCTCTAACGTCAGAAGTCCGGTAAAAACGTGCGATAGTTTTCAAAACTGCGGCAATATTTTTTCATCGTCAAATTCCGTGGAAAATCATGCAAATAATGTGTTTACACGCACTCGCGGGTGAGTCGACGTTTTCCTCGCGTACGAGTTGATAATTATTGTATTTAAAGAAGGGCTGAACTTATACGACAGACAAATAATATAATATCTAAGAGAAACTTATTTGCATATTATGGTTTTGCTTTACACGCGGCTTTTTTCATATTCGCTCGGGCGTGAAACGGTGATCTTATTTTCGTAGCCAACAGAAAGTGCTTATAACCTTAGCGTCACATCAAATTATTTTATGTCAACAAAACCAAACGGAACGGTTCAAAGTAAAATATAACCGAATTGTAGTTTACGTTCGGTACTGTGCGTATTTCGAATACACTTATACATGTATATTTTCAAATCAACGTCACAATTTAAAACTTTGAATTTTATTCGTACGCGTTAAAATCATATTTATAAGATGTTTTATTACAACACGCGCGTTCAAAATTTAAGACAAAACGTTGTTGCAACATAAGTAACATAGATTGAAAACACACCGAGTATAAATACAAGAGGGACTTGAGTTGCGTAAACGTGAATAAAATATGAGAAAATAGATTTTATTAATTCATACGTTTTCTTTTGTGAATTCTCTGCACGTATTTATACCCGTGTTTATATACTTACGTTTTGAACTCGAATTTTTCAATAAAACGTCCCATAGTGTATATTTTTATTTCGAAATGTAAAATTTTCATGAAACTTAAATACCTACTATTAAACGTTAATGAAACGATTCAATTATTGTTGTTTCGGGTTAAAAACAACGCCTATTTTATCATAAAATAAAATAAAAGGTAATTTTCTCGAATGAATCGTTTCCATTAAAAACGACCACGGCCTGTTCGCATTTACTGGCAAAGGTAATATTTTTTTGCGACAAACATGTGTTCGAACGAATACAAAAAATAAATATATACATTTTAAAATTTCCAAAGAGTAAGTTCGAGATATAGAAAAAAAAAAAATGTTATCTTTTCAATCCTCATCCGGAAGCTATAAAAATATTGAAATATTAACGATGGTCCGTTTTTTATCGACGCGATATTTGCATAATATACATTTTCATCGTCGATTCTTTGTTCGCCCGTAAAAATTAAAAATAATATTACCTGTAGGTACATTGGACGAAAGTTATATCGCAATCGCCGTTGCTTTTTTTTTTTTTATTGTTAATTTCAACGAGCTTCTTATAGCATAACCATTATCGAAGCTCTACAAAGCACGAAGGCTTTAAAAGTATTTGAATTTTAAATTTAAATAATTTGTTTAAGATATTATTATTACATATTTGTTGTTCGGTTTTTTTTTCCAGTCGATATTATCATCAATACACGTACCGTTTATTTCATGCTCGTAATTATTTTCAAAGCGTAATATTATAGCTATATGTGTTTTATACAGTTATAATACGCCGATTATTACCTGCAGCGAAAACAACTTGGCTCAACCAGTTATTACACATTACCGTGCACAGTACATATTTATAATATACTCGTATAGCCATGTATATAACGTATTAAAACTGCCGCGGTCTCGCCACAAATTCCTCATGCCTTCTTTATTAGACAATCGTTTTCAGAAGAATTTGGAATTTCTGATAAACGATTTTTTTCCCTTTACAGTGATGATAATTTATGTTACTCGCGCAAAAACGACGACTTATATTATAAGCAATGATAACAACAACAACAACAACAACTTACTGTCAAGTGTCAATATAATTATTATATACATTCTTCGGACAAGTCTGCGCCGCGCCGCCGCCGTTGCCGAGAGAATATTATGTTTGATGACGTATGGAGGTATTTTTTTCCGCCGGATATAAAATTATTAAATCGCGCGCAACAATTTGAGCAGCCCCAAACGAAGACGGAAGTCGCTCTCTAGAGCAACACGAAAACCTAACCGCCGCGGTCGTTACGACGAGAAACGCGTTCTCGCGGGGATAGGTAGGTACACGTCGTCGAGTGAAAAAATAAAATATTTTAAATAATGATGATGTCCAGTGGGTTTGTTTTTTCTTGTTGTTGTTATAGTAATGAAAAGTAAAGTCGCGTTTTTAACGTCATGTTTTCAACGGCGGCGGACGGAAACGATCCGGGGCACTCGGCGAGTAATTATTACGAGGGTACCTATATACATACCTATTAGTAAATTATGTGAATTGTTTTTTAACCACTACGATTATACGACTGTATAATTTTGTATTAAAAAAAACAAAAACAAAACCGTCTAGACACACACACACAATATCGTTACCTCTTTTTGGTCAAACAAAACAGTCATCAATAGTATATCCGTTAACGACCAGTTATTATTATCGAGCGACGACACCGCTAATTATCATCATCGACGACCGGAACACACGATCGGGGCGGTATAACGTGCGCGAGGTGAACATTTTTTATTCATTATCGTATTTCGATTCGATCGCGTTACCCGCGCGCGAGCACACATTTCGAATCCGCTGGAAAACGAATATTCCACGTCGCGCGTCGTTTCTCGTTTCGTCTGCGTCGCGCGTCTTTCAGGTATTTGAAAAATCGGTCGACGAAAGTCCATTAAGTCGTGATTTTTCCACCCGTCGTCGGTCAGCGTCTCGCGCCTTCCGGCGGGGGCACGCGTGTGAGGGGGGCTGGTAGACGGGAAGGTTGAGTTACCGTCGGGCTAATGGCTTTTGGCGAGCCGTCGCCTGATGCTGTGTCGACGGCGGCGGCGGCTGCGGCGGCGACGGCGGCGGCGACACACTGATATGTATGTTGACCTAGAATCGCGCGGCGGCGACGGCGGCGGCGGTGGCGGCGGCGGCGGCGGGTTTTTGTATACAAAAGAAGAGGAGAGTAATATTGAATCGATTTTGCAGTCGCCGCGGCGGCCGGCTCCGGAACCGCCTGCCCGGCGCCTGTGCACGGTCGCCCTCGATTCGCGCTCGTCGATTCGCACCGCAAAATGTAAATATATCTATGGAAATATATATACGTCGGCCGCTTTCCCCGAGCCCTTCGACCTGGCCCTGTGGCCTCTCCTTGCCCCCACCCCCCTCCTTAACCCCGGCTAGGAAGCCCCGAGCTCTGGCCCAGGAAGCAGGAGGCGCGACGTCGCTCGAGGCGCTGCCCAAGAGGAAAACTCGCGATGATTTTACTGCCGTGTTTACGAAGCGACGAAAACCGTTCTCATTCATAACGGAGTGGACAAAACGAAATATTTAGACCGTCTTGGACCCGCCGCCGTACTTCCGAATCGAGAGAAACGAGAAGTACGGATGACGAACTAACGAATTAGTTAGCTGTCTACAGTTCCTCAGCTGCCCGGAAGAGCGTATAAGTGATATGTGGGTGTGATTCGATTTTGCGACCATCTCTGTAGACCGACGACAGTCGGTCCGGTTAAACGCAGAAGACTTTTCAATATTGTATTTTCAAGACGCCACTTGCTCCAATTATCATCAGTTTCGATATTGAATAAAAAGAAATGTGGAAAAACTCGAATGCTCACGTGCTCACTATAATTACAGTCCGTAATCGGTAATTTGATTTTATTCACCAGTGCACTCGACTTGCTGCAGTTCAAAAGCCTACCAATAGTACATGCACTATTATACGGATAATATTATGCTGCCCGGATCTACACCAAACCGTCAGAAGTCAATAATATTGAAGTTCTATTGTACTTTTTTTTTGGTAGAATAATCACGATATCCGTGTTAATCTGCAGCGGAAGAACTGCAGAGAAAAGTGCACCGATTTCTGCTTTTCGACGACAGATCGAATTAAATCGTTAAATATTACACATAATAATATAACATCCGATACTTTTCGTCACGAACCTGACCGGCGATAATTCGAAAAACATAGTAACCGAATTCGTGACATACTTTTGTGACAAATCTCGCGTCAACGCTATATAACGACATATCTCGTATCGCGAGAATTCGGACGTGTATCTACTCCGAAAATAATATTATATCCTCGTTGAAATAAAATTTAATAAACGAGACGCACTCGCGTCTCTCGTCGCGTCGTCAATTTAGCGGCGGCGGCGGCGCCACGATCATTTTCTAGGTAGGGCCGATCCGGCGGCGGGGCCGTTATTCGATTTTCGCAGGTAGGGCCGCGCATTAAATTATATCGAAACGGGTGTCGCGCAGTGTAGTACCTTCAATTGTTGGATTATATTCAAATAGATCAGCGGTTCCCAAACTTTTGCGACCTCGGCACCGTTAGAAAATAGTTTGCGTGTCTAGCAGCGTGTCCCCGAATCGTTGCTCTAGATCAGCCTCGATTTTTTAAAATTATTTACTGATGCTCTACACGACGAAACTAAAAAAAAATTCTCAAGGTATTGTTCGTGATCATTATACGAGTAGTAGTAATAAGTTTCAACATTATTTGTTGTAACTGTAAAATAAAATATACGTTTCAGATATTCGATCGTTTACGTAATTTTATTCTTAAAATAACAAACGGTTTCAATTAAAATTGTATTTATTTAAATATAGTTATTATAAAATTCGTTTGTTTTCAACATGAAAACAACAAAATTTCGAACAGATCGCAATCGGTAAGATGTTATGAAATCGTTTTCCTAATAAAACGATACCTAAAGAAAAAAAGAAGAGAACATTTTTAAACGTACGGTAAATGAAATATAATACAACGGTGAGAAGTAGCGAATTTCGCTGACGTTTTCTTCGACGATTACGGTGAAAACGGGCGGCGGCCTACCGTAAGACCAGACGATTTCGGGACGAACTGCAGCGATCGCAGAAGCACGCGGCATCGGTGCAGTCGGACAATCTCGCCTCGTTATTGATGATATTATCCAATATTAATATTATACGAGGTCCGCCGAATCGCCGCCGCGAAGGCGATAACATAACGCGAACCCGCTCGAATTGATTTCAGCGCACACACCGCTACTAATACTTGAATGACTATTATTTTAATTTTATTTTTTACGAGAAACCGCGCGAGGATTCTAGAAAACACCCGGGCGACTCGTGACAATCCTCCTCTATTCGTCGTTTTTACACTCGAACCGCGTGTATTATTTTTATTTTTTTTCCATAAAACAAACGCGTTTGCAGTAGCCGTTCGATTCAAAACACTTGTACGTCCGACCGTTTAACAGCACCATTACGATTTTATTAATATGTATATTTTACGGGGCCGTAATTATTATTATTACACAATCGCGTACAATTATTAAATATTGTGATTCCGTTTGCCACGCATTTTTCCTAATTATAATAATCATCGTTACGCCGAGAACGTAATATCGTTTTAACAATTTTAATCATTCGAACGATTATTATATGGTTTAAAACTATTTTATTGGTTTTAATTATTCACTCGTACAATTCGTATTCGACGTAGTACAGGTATACCCTGTTGTTCTCACGCGGATCGAGACGAGAGATAATACTCGAAAGGTTTTTTTTTTTGTTTTCTGAAATCGTTGACCGTTTTCTATGCGTCTATTATTAAAAAAAAAAAAAAAAATTGTAACAACGTTGGCGTCTGGACTTTGTTCTATTGATTTGAAAATCGAAAAGTGTAACGCGCGTCTATTGTGGGTATTTTCAATTGGGAAATCACCACTTTAATACGTCGGAGAAATTTGCGGAACAAAAAGTGTTCCGACGAAACGTTGAAAAGAAACCGCCGCCGCCGCCGAGCTGAAAAGCATTTATTATTGAAAAATAAGGTCAACATTGCGTGAAAACCGAAAAGGACGGGTTATTACTGGCAGCACGGAGGACATACGCGTACGTGCCGTTTAACAATGATTCTTCTGGCTTCCGGAATAGTAATCTTGTGGAGTTAAGTATCCTCCCGAATTTATGAGGGTCGCCGCGCGCGATCGTTTTCACTTTTTTATTCCAGGACGACACGCGGGGGTCGGTCCGGGGACGTGAAAACATTTTCGCTCCGGTAATCCTCCGGCGGCGAAGCTTGCGAGAGAAAAATTATCACTCCTCTCGTCTGGAAATAGAATAGAAATTCTATGAAATATGTTCCTATAAGAATACCGACGACGTATATCTCTCTATGAACCGCCCGCGTACAGCGACGACGACGACGCGTCCTTGGTTTTTTTTTTTCTTCGTCGTCGTCGTACACGCTATTGTTGGCATTTTATGGCGCTAAAGGCTCGCGCAGGTACTTTTTCGGCGGAAAAAGAAGAATGTTTGTAAAAAAAAAAAAAATTAACCTCGATTTCCTCTGAATACACAAACATTCCGATATACTACCCCTCGGAGTACGGGGTCCTATTGAAAAAAAAAAGTACGTCTATTGTGTACGGAAGACATTATGATTTATATGCGCGTGTGCGGCTCACTCACAATTGTCGCCGAGTTATTATTTTCTTTTTGCCCCTAAAAGGGACCGATAATAACGCATATACGGGTGTCCTCTTTATCCCCGGCGGCGCAAACACACGCGCGCCATAAAAACCGTGGACATAATAATTCATCCTAACTGTAGGCGGGTGTCGGGTTTCTCGGCAACTCGGTTCACCCGTGCCCGAAATTTCAGTTACCTATACCGATTGTTTTGTGGCGTTTTCCTTCTTCTTCTTCTTCTTCTTCTGTTCGAAAATCAAAATCTCCGCGTATACGTTTTACACAAACCCGTAACGCGTCGCGATATTGTACAATAATAATTTCGTGTAGCTTTTCGTGCGGAATCACGCACGTTGGCGTCGTGTACGTCGTTTGCAGATGGACTATTTGTAGTCGAAGAAAAGTTATTTTTAGCACGGTCGGTTCGGTCTATATGTCGCATAATGACGTATAAATTAACAATTAAAAGGTGACGCGCGCGCCTCTCGACGCGGGTATATTATTTTATTTTTTTCACTCTTGAATTATACGCGAGTATAACTCGCGACGTTCTTGCCGCACGGTCGTTAATATATTATTACTTTTTAAGTAGATATCCGTGTGCAGTCGGAATCGGCGAGAATATCGAATTGACACGGTTAGGTCGCGAGCGAGAACCATTCGTCGTCGTAAATGTGTTATTACGGAAATATTTCTAATCGAACGTCGGAGAGAATATTTTCCAGATCTCGATCGCTACATATTCCGACGACAGTAATTTTGTAACGTTCGTTACCCGAATTCTTCCTTTACATTTCATACGCCTAACCTATAATGATTATTGTGTCAGTGCGAAAATGTGCAAAACGTCGTTTTTTTTTTCTTCAAATCAATCGAAAACGAATATTCACAACGGTTTCCTCGCAAACGTGTTTTTCGCCTTGCAACAAGTGTGTGTATTCAAATAAACCATAGACACAACGAATAATAATGCGATGACATGTTTTTTTAGTACCGGAGAATATTATTATGTGTGTGTACACATTATAATAGATGACGATTAACATGCCTTTTCTAATGTCGTTGTATTGAACAATGGTCGGTTCTGTTATATTTACTGCGAGACACGGGTTTCGCCTTGTAAATTTTAATTGGTACATTCGTTCCGACCCGACTGATGTTTTCGTCTTGAGTCAACGTACAGTGCAGGTGACTGAAAGAGAAAATTGTTTAAAGCATAAATGAAAAATGCATATAGACACACTCGGCGCGAAACGCGCGAAACGTATTTAATGTGAATTTCAAACGAGTAGAATAGGTGTAGACGTAAATATAACACGCGCGCGGGCTGTAAATATGTTTGTTAATAATTATTATTATCATAAAGAATACATAATTATAATGCTCCAGTCGACTGTTGTCGTCGTCGAACGAAATTTTATACGACAGTCATTTCTTGTAAATCTCATAAACAGACGGCGCGCGGCGTTTGTGTTATCTCGGCTATCACAAGTTCAAAAAAAAAAATAGCTACAACTAATTATTATTATTCCTCGACACGTTTATTCGTCGATTTCATAACATTATTAACACGTGAAACATCATTATTGCCGATTAAAATAATATGTAATTATGACACGCCGCGCCGCGCCGGCACCTGCGTTTTTTCACCTCCGAGTTTCTGAGTTTTCTCGACTGAAATCGTAACGATTATTCGATTTACATCGAGTGGAAGGGGAAATCCGAATCGCGGTATAATGTTACCGTTGTTATTTCAAGAAGACCGCGTTCTCGGTTCATTAGACCAGTGTGTTAAATAAATACGTGACTATTTTGAAACGCCCGCGCGGTTCCAGTTGTTCACCTCTGGCTCTCGGCCCAATTACTTAATTCTTTCAGTGTTTTCGTAGGGATTTAGATTGATATTAATGTCAAAACGCAACGCGTTAGCGGGATCTCAAACACAAACACAATTAAAAGAAGTTAATTTGAGTGGGATTTTGTCCAAGAACGTTTTACGCGGCGGCGGCGGCGGCGTAGCCGTTTTCAACCCGCCAATGTACCCCGTTCGTTTCGATACAGTTTTATCTGATCGAAACTCGCGTACAGCCAAACTGACATAACGATTGAATCGGTTAACGATTCGATCGAACCGTAGTTTGGATACATTGTGTATTTACACATAATGTGTGAATTTGTGTGTTTTTCACATTTCATTGAAAACAAGTTGTATAACTCTGAGCTAAACTTAGAAACACTGTGTCAATTGAGGTTAAAACAGTGTATAAATATAAAAACAACAACAACACGGACCGTGTTCTCCCGGCTTCTCCTACTCGGGGACTTTTGAAATCGCGTTTTGGCCGCCGTCCACGGCGTATGTTTTACGACAATCCGGACACGTTGATTGCAATAATAATACTCGTAATAATAATTGTAATAAATTATTATCGTCGGCGTCGGCGGCGGCGACGGCGACGACGAGGGGGGGGGGCGAAAGGGTCGAAACGCGAAAGACACACAATGTTTTTACTACCACACTTGTGTCTCGGCTTGTGATTTTGAATAATATACTAGTGGGAAATAATTTATTGGTTTTTTTTCGTGTTTTCAGGAAACAATCTGAAAGTATGTCAGTCGCGGCAGAGCTGTTGCAACGCCGTCACCGAGACTCACCTGATGGATATGGTGGACGACGAATACAAGAGACACCTGGCCGGGCAAGCGGGTTATGTTTATGACCTGCTCAGTTCTACCGCCCATCACTTGCAAGGTAAACAAAACAAAAAAAAAATAAAATAAAACCGTACACGTTCGTTCGGGGGACACGCGCCCCCGTCGATGTGTTATGTATACCGGGCGGTCGGTCGGTCGGTCGTAAAAAAAAAAAAAAAACCACTGTGTAACCTCAGGGATTTCTTTTATTATTATTTATTATTATTAATGAAATTTTACGGTCGTATCGGAAAAAAAAGAAAAAAAGTCAGCAAAAACACACTACCTACACCCCGGTGTACGTATTCGCATGAATGGACCAACGGTTATTATTATTCGTTTCGATTCGAGAATCGGATTTCAATGTAATCGCGCTCGCGAGAAAAACGATTGTTTGTCGCTTTCCTTTTTTCCTAACGTAGTATTACTAAATCATACCGATGGAATTACGATTTTCATAATATATTGAGTTTAAATACGACCTTATCGCGATCACATGGATATTTTTGTCTAACAGCGTGTGCGCGTTTTTTACCGTCGCGACTCGATTTCAGAGAGAATAAATTGTTCGATCGAAATCTTAATCTCGTAAAATAACAATATATTTTCAAAAAACCTAGACTCCCAAAGGAGTCGAACGTATATTTTTCGTTCGATTCGGCCATTAAAACTCTAATCGTTTGAAAATATTATCCAAAAATTAAAACATTACGAACTGTTGCGTGTTTTTTAAAATTCAAATCATAAACCATTAAAACACACATTATATTATATTGAAAGTCATTGCTCATTACTCGTCTCGAATTAAAATAATATCGTCACAGTCGACGATTATTACGAATTTCCAACTATTATTATAATATTTTACTCATATCGTGCATATAGTATATATTCAAAAGTATTTGATTATTTTTAAAATGTAATTTCGGTAGCGTTGCGAAACGAAAACCTCTATTAATTGAAAAATCATAAAATTATTCTTCCGTTATAGTGTATACTCATCGTGTATTTATGTAAAATGAAAAACGAACGAAAGCTTTTCATAAGTGCGCCGCCGTGTTCAAAGAAATAAGTTTTCCAACGCTGACATTTCATTACTTTTTCGCCGTACAAAACGCGCGCGCGCGCTTTTTTTTAATAGTATTAATTTTAATATATTTATACTTGATTTGGAAAAAAAAAAAAATTCGCTTTTAAGTCGGTCGATTTTAAATTCGTCGTAGGTGCCGTTGAACTTTTCTTTCGAAGTGAATATTTTAAATTCGTAAAAATAATAATTCCGCTCGCTTTATTACGAGCCAGACGGCGGCGGCGGCGGCGGCGGCGGCGCTACCTCCTACGTAGATCGCGCGAAATTCAATAAACTCGTAAAACGATTTTTATAAATACGACGAGAGTATGTTTGCTGCTATTGGGTTTATCGAAGGGCAATAAAACGGTAAACGTAATAATAATAATAATAATGTTTTGGCGTGTGAACCGCCTCCGGCGAACACACACACACACACACACACACATCTCGACGTTAGCAGCGGAATGACAGTTTATCCCGATAAAACGCGTAAAAAACAATATTTAATAATCACCTATCGACGATAACCATCTCCAAGGGGTTGGACGTGCGTCGTCTCGTGTTATGGAGATCGTTGGCCGACCTTTTTTTATAATAATAATAATAATAATAATAATGTATAGACGGCACCGAGACCGAAATTATTAGCCGACAACGAAAATAATTATGGCACACGATGGTGTCTTTTTGTGCTATACGTTTCCAATATCAAGAGCCGAAGACGGTGTTTTCTGTTGTGCGGCAAACAGCGCATACAGAGCGTCGGACGACGGCGCGTATTATTAAACCCGTACAGCAGCCGAACCGGGGCTCAGCACCGGTTTCGCATTCGACACGCCCCCGTATAGACGAGATATAATACGTATATCCTATATAAATCCCAGCGGCGGCGTATATATTTTCACCCCGGTTGACGAACGATGGTGAATATAAACGTCCTTTTCGGGACCCGCACAACACCGGGGCCGCCGCATTCCGGAGATAGACCCCCCGGCCGCCGGTTCTCCGGGCACACCGGCAAACTGCATTCCAGTCCAGATCGCGGGCCCCATTCAATTGTTTCTTGTGTTTTTTTTTTTTTTTTCTTTCCCATCTTCTTTCCTCCCGCTTTTAATTCCATTTCGTATATAATCCGCTTTTATTTTTTATTTATTTATTTATTTATTTCATTATTATTATTTTCTTTATCTCCCGCCGTCTTATTAAACCAATCCCCCGTCATCGGCCTGCCCGCCCGCCGCCCGTCCTCCTCGCGCGCCAGCAAACGATCCGTTTCGCAGTCAATCGCGATTATAGTCGGTCGGTGCCGAGTTCCGATGCAACCGCCACTGCAAACGCACTCGGTCTTTTCGTCCACGAGCCGCACACCCCCCCCCCCCCCCCCCGGGGCACAATTAGCAGACGATTCGCATATGCAAATAATGACCGTCGACGACGAGACTCTCTTCCGCGGTGATGAATCGTTTCGATTCAGTCGGAATTCGCGGTCGAGCACTTATTGCGAAAATCACGACCAATCCGTTTAAGGATCGTTAATCGTTTGTGCCGTGTCATTAATAATTATTAGACTCGAATCATTATAATATGCTTTCCGTCCGGAATAATAATATTTCGCGTTCGCCCGATTTACTCGCGATTGACATATTCATTCGTTCAACGATAATAATAATAATCGCCAACTGCCGAGCACGCCGAGTAATTTAATGTTGCAAGTATTTAATCATTATTTAACTCGAAAGCGCGTCGATTACCGCCAACGATATTTTTTGTTATTCAATCGGTTCGATTTTTTTAATTTTTTTTTCGATTCTTATTTACTACAATAGAATTAACAATATTTTCCATTTAGTTAACGATCCGCCATCGTATCTCACACAACACAATACATAAATAAATAGTATATATCTATAGGCTTTTTCTATCCGATTTATCGATGTACAAGTATTAGTGTACATTGTACTCGATAATAATACGCCGCGCCGCCGTACTAATACGTTGTTAAATTCAAAAGCGCCAATTAATATAATATTGATAATACTATTATTTTCGAAATCGAGTTTACCACCATATCCGACGTATTGTTTTTAAAACGGTTCGATGATTTTCGGTTGATTATTAATAAAAAGTTATCGCGCAAGTATGTAATAGGTACCCACGTCTATTATTACGTATTTATACGAGTGCGTATAAAGTTTATATTTGCTCTCTCTCTCTCTCTCTCTTCTTTGTGCAAACTCAAAGTCAACGCCAATTAGCGCATTTGATAAAACTCTCCCGCGACGACGACGTGTGCAATTATTTTTCATAAAAATATGTATAACATACGTATTTATATTATAGGTATGTCTTTCGCTTTGATTATTACGAACGTAAAACATAGTTTTAATGAGTTTTCGTCCCGCGAATTGTCAAACGCGCTATAAATAATAGCAAACAGGTACGTCCTGTGTTTAAGTACAGAATTTCTCAAACTGTGGTCTGCGGATCCCTGGGGGTCCTCCCCCGCCCGAATACCTACGCCCGAAGGAGTCGGCCATCTCGTCCTTAAATATTGAAATAACCGACATCAGTGTAATATTAATTGTATGGCGTTGTAAAAATAAGCATTACCGCCGTAATAATTATCGGTGGAAATCGTTTTAATTGTTCACGTTATACGTATGTATAACAAACGCGTTTTTCTCATTGATTTTACTTTATTCCACGAAAACGCGCACGTTTGTGGTCCAGAGAAAACGAGGCGTTGAAACGATTGTTATTTATTTTCGTCACGTAAGAATTTTTCCATCGATCTCTCTGGGGAAAAAGTTTGGGGAAACTCCGGTTTTAATCGTTTTGCGAACGTACGGTTATAATAGTGATTTTTTTCCTCCGTTTTAAAACATTTTCAAATTGTTTCCAATATTTTCTAGACACGACTCTAGAAAAATAAATGTTACGGAAAATTTGCCAAACGACGAATGATCGAGTAATAAATTCACAACGATTTTCGTTTCGAATACATATTATTTATTTTCGCCGATAATTTACTTTTTGAAATATTCCATCAGAAAGATGGAAAAAAAAATTACTTTACAAATTTCAATATTTCATGCAACTTAAAATACAAATTATAAATTATCACAATGACTTGAAATATAATTATGATTTATGCTTTATCTATATGGTATACTAAAACTTATATTTTATGGCACGTTTTCAATAAAATCTTCGTTATTTTTCCAATTTAAAGCGTTTCAAAAAATCGGCGTCGACGGCAAATCGCGCGTTTAAATAGTTTTCTAGTGTGTTTACACGCATAAAAAATCATCGATTTCCGTTTCTCGTAATAACTCCCATTGAAAATGGTCACTTCTGTGCCCGACACGTTGCCTCGAATTTCATATCGAATACGCACTTTTCAATATGATTTCATATTTATATAAACACGATAATATTATGATACACTGTGATGCAGGGCCGGATTATGGTGATAATTTAAGGGGGGCTATTACTTTTATTGAGGCCTTTTCACCTAGAACAATTTCCATTTTTTTCTTCTGATTTATTAATTTGTAATAAATATAAATTAAAATAAGTATATCATTGTTTTTAAATAACATTTTATTCTATTATATCATATTATACATTTATCGGCATATGCAATAAAAAAAAATATACACATTTATTTTTAATCTTATACAAGAAATTTTGCAAGAAGCGACGACCACTATACCTATAATTGGGTCTTGTGTGTCGGTAATGAAGTATCCAAGTCCATAGTCCATTTTCATATGACATAAATTTAAAATTTATAAGTTATAATAATGTTTTGAAAAAACATGAGTTGACACACTGTGGCCCCTTTCAACTTGCGGCCCGGGGCTATAGCCCCCCCCCCCTAGCCCCCCCTTGATCCAGCCCTGCTGTGATGGTACGATTTTCCCTTTCGTCGGTCTATATCAAGTTGGATAATTCATTAACACGTCGAGGGGTCCCGAAAATTCGCTTCCGATCGTAATAACGATAATATACGTATTATCGTTTCCGAGCGAACCGCGTAACGAATCCCGTCGCGGTAACCGCGGTTTGGGTCTCGTAACAATAATAAAAACACGCGATTGTCACGCGGCTACGACGGCAGCAGTAGTAGCCGAGGGTATCCGATTTCTCGTCGTCTGATCTTGTCGTCTGACGTTCTCGTTTGCAGACCACATGACGCACATGATCCGGAAGTCCAAGAGCAAAACGATCCGCGTGCTGGCCGACGTGTACGCGAGCATCGAGGCGCCGGCCACCGGTCTGCTGGACGCGTTCTACGGCCGGCTGTCGCGGTACGTGCACGAGGACCCGGAGACCGTGCCGGCCGCCGGGCTGGAGAACGCCACGGCCAGGCTGTTCTCCGACCTGTTCCCGGTGGTGTACCGCACCGTGGCGGTGGAGTTCGACCGGCAGGACGAGGGGTCGCAGTTCGACGAGGACTACGTGCAGTGTCTGGTCGGCAAGTCGACGGACGTCCGGCCGTTCGGCGAAGTGCCGGACGCGCTGGCCAAGGACATTTCCAGGACGTTCGCGGCCACCAACGTGCTCGTGCACGCGCTCAGGTGAGAAAACCACTGTTTTTTCAAGCGGACCCCCCCCCACCACCACGTCACGAGTTTTCTCGTCTCTTTTGTGTACCGGAAAATACGCAACGGTGTGTTAAATTTTTGTGCGTTGTGCTCGTCGCCGAGTAGATTTTTCCCGACGACAAACGGCGACGGACCGGAGCACGAAAATCGCATTTCTGTCTCGACGTTTGGTTTCCGACAACTTTTCTCTCACTCGATGGAAAATAGAGCGAAATACACGTTTACAGAAAAAAATAAAACTAGTGAAAAGCATTTTTCCCCCCTCTTCTTGTTAATCGTCGAGACGAATAAAAATTTTATATTTGAAATTGTCGTGACGTGACGTACGTTTCCGTATCACTCTGCTAGATTGCACGTCGAGCTGAAAAACAAACCGGCAAAATGCTTCAAGTCCCCCCCCCCCCCCCGAATCCCGGTCGTAATATTATAATTTATTAATCGCAAGCGCCGTGCACTGTTACTATATTATAAACCGTTCCACCTATGAGATTTTTCCTCGACGGTAAACAGCAGCAGGGCTACGAAGATGTAAAATAGAAACGTGTAATCTGTCTTCTGCCAAATTAATAAATTATAATTATTTATGTATAATACGATATTCTTAAAACTTACGTTGGCGGCGGATATTTGCGCGGAGGCCCCGGGAATAAGGAGCTTGACATTTTTATCTGTTTCAAAAAATAAATAAATAAAATTCCGAGTATCTCGGAAGAATTTTAATTCCATTATAAAATGTATCTATGTTACTCGCGGTACCTACTCGTAAAAGCGTTCGTCTTGCTGCAGCAGCACTTTGACGGATCGCCGTTGATCAGGCGCTTTCGATTTCTGAATTTTCATCGACCCAACGCAGTTTCGTAACGATCGAACGATATTATTATTGTACGAACAGATACGGAGGCCAACTGGTGGACGAAGAGCACGCCCGGTCGTGGCTGGGCTACGGGAACCGAGAGCAGTGCGTGACCGCGCTGACGAGGATGAGACAGTGTTCGTGGTGCGACGGAAAGGACGCGAAACCGTGCCACGGGCTGTGCGTGAACGTGATCCGCGGCTGTCTGGCCCGGGAGACGGCGCACCTGGACGCTCCGTGGACCGGCTATTACGAGGCGGTCGACCGTCTGGTGTCGGCCATCAACAACGGGCAGTCCTCGGTGTGTCTGGAGGACCTACTCAGATCCTTGCATTCCAGGATATCCGAAGCCATCATGTACGCGATGAACCACGCTTCCGATATACAGAACAACGTGAGTGCTTTATTCGATTATTACGTATTATTTATAATGTGTTGAGATAGTATATACGCGCGAGTAATGATAATTTATTAGTTTTTTATTTCGTTAAAATAGTTTTGAGACTGCAGCGCGTGTTCTCTATTCGCGGTCGCGTGCGTCAGATTTTCCGAGTGATAAAACCGGACTACGTATATTTTAAAATCGACAGTGGTCTGTGTAACAGGGCGTTTAGGTATTTAACGCGCCGTAACTGTTATTCAAGCTTCTCTCTGTACGTATTAAATCAAGGCCGTGAGATTATTATAATAGTAATAATAATAAAATCCGAATAAATCGTGCGTCGTCGTCTCGAACGCGCGCGCGCGCGCGTGTGTTTTGTGATGCGAAGCGTCGGCATTTCAATAAACCAAAGTTACGCGTTCTCAAAAGATGAAACGGAAATCCAGGTGGTCCGAACCCGTGTGGAATTTAGTGCCTCTGGCGGGCGATCCTCCGGATATCAATGACTCGGGGTGATCAGATATCTTTGACGCGGGTTTTTCTGAATGGCCGTACTTCGTGACGACGACGGTTAGGTGTAAGTGGTGGTGGTGGAGGATACGAGGACCCGAAATACCGACGACCAGACGGATCGGTGCGCCTAGTAGCGCCACCCGAGCTCACGAAACGCGCGTCGTCGGGATAAGGACCGGTGCACAAGGTATGACTCATCTGAATGAAATGCAGCACTTCTATTGGTTCGGCAAGAGGAATTCCGATCTACCGGCACCTTTCACACACACACACGCGCGCGCGCGCGCGTAAATACTCTCAGATATACAGACGTAGGCGTGTACACAAACGCGCAACCCTTCCGATACTAAACTCGATTTACCATATTTGGACCGGTTTCAACTCGCGCGGTTCAAAAAACACACGTACGTGCACACACACACACACACACTTTTTATCTCTCTCTCGCACACACGCTCTCTCGCACACACGCTGCTGCACCTGACCCGATCCGCGTTCGCCTATATTTATACAAGTAGAACCCTAACAATGTGGGATTCACGCGAACAATAATGCGAATTCGGACGATTTGTATGGGCGCGCTAACGAGGTGTTGGCTCGGCGATATCGTATCATTCGTCCGAGAAGAGCCCCGCGCGCGCGCGCGTGTGTGGGGTGTAAAACGCCCACTAGTTTATCCGATGTTCGTCCACTATACTCTCCGTCGTCGGGCCAAAAAACATCGGAACGTTTCTTCAAATCACGACGATGGTCCGACGTGTAACGTATTATATTAAATTGTACGTATTATTATTATTGTTTGTCGCGCGACGTTCGAATAATCGATTATTGTTGCGCGTGCGAACCGTTTTGTCGGGCTTTTGCTGATTTCGTCGCGCCAACGCAATAAATCCACGTGATGGTGAGTGGTTGGTTTTTTCTCTTTTTCTAATTAGACGGGTGGCGGATCGTACGTGGCGATAATAAAAAAAAAACCTAATGCTACACATTCGGACGAATCGTCGGGAATACGAGAAACACGAGAGTTGTTGTAGTGACGGCAAAATACGTATTATCGAATGGTATTATATATTTTTTCTTTCTCGTCAGTATATTTCGTTTCGACCGAACTAGGTCAATTTGGTCGAGAAAAAATAAGATTTTTTTGCGGTTTTGTTTTTTACAACTCCGACGACGGACGTGTCGAACGGAAGGAACGAAAATCGAAAGTCGAAAGGGGCAAAACCGTTTTGTGTTCGTAACGAAGACGCGGAGTAACGGCGACGACGTTAAATCGAAAGTAATTTCAGTGGCACGTCTAAATTATCCGTTTTTTATAAGAGATCAAAGTCGAATTAGGCTAATCTAAACGCGCGTATAAAAAAAAGTGAAATCAACGCTATACGCAGTTAACGGTTTGAAAAAAAATAAAAACATATCGACCGAAAACGAAAATATTTAAAACGACAGCTGGTCTTATAAAGTGTTGGTTTTTTTTTTCAACCTATAACTTGTATAATATAATTATTATAATCGACGACAGTGTTACATTTGCCATTGGCCGTGGTTCGTGTTTATTTAGATACGACGAGGTGTGGCGGTTTTCGTAGTAATTATTATTATTGCCGCCGTGTGTCGCATTGTTACGAATTATTATAATAATACAATCGTTGTTGTTTGTACTAGCGACGACGCTCTTTTGAATCGTTCACAAAATGTAAAAGCTGTATAATTATATCGGACTGCTATTAAAGATAACGAGCGAGCTTTTTACGGCGGAATAATATCGCGTCCGCGTGCGGCGTATAGCGATCGCTTTGTATATTTTAAGATGGCAACGGATAAAATATACCGAGTTAAGGCCAACGATTTATATGTGTGACAAGATTATATGCACGACGACGGCGGACGATGCATTTTTAGCGTGTACCTCGGAATGGAATGTCGCCATACAGTTGGTTTATTTTTACCGGGCGCGTAAGAGGAAAAAAAAAAAAGAAAAAAAAGAGTGGAAGATAGATAGAGGGAGAGAGAGAGAGAGGGAGGGGGAGCGAGAGAGAGAGAGAGAGAGAGAGAGAGAGAGAAAGACAGATGGAGCGAGAGAGAAGCGTCTATGTATCATTGGCAACAGGAAATTTCTTATTAGAACCCGAGTGAAGAACGGGTGTCTGGCTTCCCAATAAATCTGTCGCGAGAAAAATTCCAGTGATCGTGCCAAAAATAAGACCATTTCGTACTATACATTCGTCGTCGTCGTCCCCCCCCCCCCCCCCGGAGTACTATATAAACTCATATAAACCATTTGAAAGTTCAACAGGATGGACCGCGTTTCCGTTTTTTTTTTTTTTTTTTTTTATTCACAAAACGATCGTGGTGGATTAAATAGGCACGCAGTAAACGAGTCTTTTCCTCTAAACTTTGTGTTCTCGCGCGATCCTACCCTAACGTTTTTTCGTAAACGTTCGACTCTCGTCGATTTAACGCCGCAACGTCTTAAAATAAACGACCGCGTCAACGGAATCGTTTCGTTCGTTAAATCACGTCGACACAACTATAGCGGTTGTTGTTGTTGTTATTATCACGCGAACGAGACGATGTATAAGTACTACTAAAAGCCTAGTATAGTATCGTTTTCCATTAACCAAAGGGAACGATAATTTCTGACGTTCTGACCGGGATGTAAATTGCGTTTTAACGACTGCCGAGTTATTTCATACATATAATATATATTTTGGGTGGAAAAATAATTATGCGAAACAACGAAACGTTTTAAATTCAACGCGAGTAATATTTTATTTTCATAATAACGCGCGCAGTACTCTGAAACGAATCGCATAATAGATTCCGCCGACGAAAAAAATGAAATGAATTCGATAGATAAATTACACAAACTTCTCTCGTTTGCCCGGTTAGAAAAAAAAACGTCGTCGGTTAAAAATTAAGAGCGCTCGACGTCGCGGAAAATTTTTATTTCGAGTCATATAAAAATACTACCTATTCGTTTAGTCTACAGAACGAATTCCGTTCACGTTGGTGCATTATTTTCTAAATCCCCTAGAGCAACGTTTTTATTGCACGGCTAAAGCCAGTGCGCTGGTACATGTTTGAAATATTAAAAAAAAAAAAACAAAAAAAATTATGCAGATCGTCTCGCGATATGAAATGATCCCGGGGTCCGATGTTTTCGAGTAATATATTTCAAAACGTAAGCGTATGATAAATATACCGACGACGACGAATAAATATCTAATTTGTCCGAATCGTTGTGTGTTATCCGTCGAATTAAAAACAAAACCGCATGATCCAAAACGGTATCCGACGTTAAAACGTACCGAGTCGCACGTACGAAACATTTAAATCGTGAAACATTAGTCGCGTGAAAAAAAGGAAACGTTATGATTTCGAACACCGAAAAACGGCATTGGTTATGAGAAGGAGAGAAAAAAAAAAACAAACTGCGGTGCACGAATATGGCTGCTGATTCGTAATATTATTTCTATGGTTTCGTGCGTGTGATCTCCTCGATCTCGCGATTAATCGCGAAAAGTAAAACTGTTTTTTTCTTTCTTTTCTTCCTATGGCCTCCCCCCCGCCGGTCGTCGTGTAAACAAAAAAAAAAAACTCCGAAGTGGACGGGCGTAAAGAAATTACGAGTAAGCAATTGATGTTACGACCGCGACGCGTTTCGAACCGATCGGTCTCGTAAAACAATAATTATTATTATTATTTTCATACGTGTGTTGCGTTCGAATCGCGATTAATACGAATTATATTACGTATATAGACGAGTCGCGTGCGAGCGCGCGCGCGTCAATATCGTAACGATTAACCGTAACGCATCGACGAGTTGTTTTTTTTTTTTCTTTCGGGAGTGGCATCTCGTTTTCAGGACGACCGCCAGACAGGACGCGCGCGCTCCTATTTGCATACCGGCGGCGGCGAAAGGATACCGGTAGAGAGACGGACCGAGGAAAAGTGTACATCCGGGCAGTCCGCCGCCGCGTACGTATAATATTATCATCGAAGGCAAAAACCGAGTTGCGACATTCTCGCGGAGAATTCCATCGCTTTTCAATCGTCCGAACACACTACCGGTATGCCGTGTTATTATTATTATACGTGGCCGTCTGCTGCTGCTTTATCGCACCGATTTTGCCAGTTCGTTTCACGACGTTATTGTCGTCGTCGTCGTCGTCGTCGTCGTCGCCGCCGCCGCCACCGCAGCCACCGCCTCGTCCTCGTCTCCTTTGAACACTCGGCCCATTGTGCGTTTGTTATCCGCCGCATTACGACGGTGTATATACGTACGTACGTACAGGTACCGACGACGACGCGCGGACCGCTATTATTATTCGGACGAGCGATCCAAACGTTTCCAAGCGATTTTATTCGTTTGTGTGCCGCGGCGAGCGAAAAAGAGAGAAAACGAAGAAAAATACTACGAACCTACGAACATTTCATCGAAAAATCCACACGACCTTTTAAAACTATATAATAATATATTATATTGTCAGAATCAAAACTACTCGATTTTCAAATCGACCGACTCGATAACGGTTACGAGAATGTACGTGATAGTTCATCGAAATACACGATAGAAACTCGCGGGGTTCTCCTTTCGTTCGTTAATTTCAATCGATATAAAAAAACGCAAAACGCAAAATGCAAAATGACAATAAATCGTTCGGGTTTGTGTGTCGTCGTAAAAAAAAACACGTTTTTTCGCAAGGAAAGCGTCGACTAAGACGTTCCGTAAATAAAATTAAAAAAAAACATTCACCAGTCATCAACCAAGGATGTGTTGTATAAAAACAAAACGCTCGACAACAGTGCGTGGAGAGGAGAGCGTGGAGAGCGGACTTTATTCGGGAAACGGGCGACGACGACGACGACGATACGAATCGCCGTACCAGAAAATATAATAACCGACAGTTTTCTCGCCGGGCGCGAGACACGACTATTATTATTTCGTTCGGGCGATGAAATATTACATTTTCGTCTCTCGGGGTCGAAGTGACGTTAACTCGATATACATACATATATATTTCTTTATACTCGCGAACGTTTCGTTATTTCATTATTGTTAAAAGTATCGAAACTTTTGCGTTCGGTTCCTTCTCCTGCTCGGAACGGTCGTTGAATTATTATATTCAACGCATGCACGACGATAATATCGTCGTCGTCTGTGTGCCGTATTTTTCTTTCTCGAACGCGCGCAGGTCGGATTCAGAACGACGCGCGTTTGTACTACGCGAACGTACTCGCGATAAAAATCGTCTCGCTAGCGCGTGTTTTTCATCAAACGCCTCGCGTTATTATACGTCGTAACATGCTTACATACGCCAGCGCGTGATTTTTGTCCGAGAAAAATACTATAAAACGTCCACAATGATATTTTCATCGCTACCGCGATAATACGACGACGACGACGACGACGTGGTCTAATCGTTTTTTTTTCTCGATTGGGAAATAAGTAAACGAGTTTTGCCGGTGTACATACTGCACAAATAACGTGTACCCATATATACACACACACGTCATAGCGAAATCGATACAATGTAAATACTGTGCAAGTATGACGTGTCGTGTCGTACAGCTCGTATAAAAGATAATACAGAACAATATAACATATATTACGTACGCGGTGTTGCTGTACGCGCGGCGAGGTGTGGGACGGCGCGCGGCACTTTTCCACGGCGCGGCGGTGGCGTTGCGTTTTTATTTATTTACTCTCCTGCACTACACACACACACACACGTGACGCGCTAATTGAAAAACTCGAAATTCAGGTGTTCGTCGCCGTTTTATTTTTGCTTTTCTCTGCTCTCGGGGATGCGACGGACACTACTATACCTACACAGGTGTTGTTGTTGCGCAGACTACAGTGCGTAGGTTTCGAGAAGAAAAGCGAGATTCAATGGATTAGAAGTTGTCGTAGGTTTGGGCGGTGGTGGGCTTGTCTCTCGTTATATTGTCACACGGATGTTTTTCTCTTCGCAATAAATCTGCTCGATTATCGGTTGTTTGTTTCTTTAGAAAACACTCGCCATCGCGTGCGTGTTGTAGAAAAAACGTCTCTACTCGACCGTCGCGCGTCGTCGTCGTCGGCACTTACCTGTAAAACTCGATTATCCTCCATAAATTCAATAGTTTGAAAGAAAACCAAATTTTCTCAAAACTATTTTCCAGTATTACATCGACCCGAATCGTTCAAAACGACGACGACGACGACGACGATGGCAAATCGTTTTCTATTGGAAAAGTTCAACCCGTTATTCATGTTTTAAATCTTCGGCTTGGGGCCCGCCGTGATATTATAATAATATCCCCATGAAAACGTCTTCGTGTAGCTACCGATTAATTTTCATTTCGTTTTTTTTCCAATTTTCTTTTGTGTTTCAGTAAAGTTTTATAGAATATATAGAGAGAGAGAGAGATACTTTATAGTCGATTACTCGTATTTTCATCTCTTAACTCCGACCGGGACAAAATAACTTTTGCATTTTTCTCATAATATCTATGTAAAATCGTCCAACAGTTTTCCTCTCATTGGTGCGAGTGGTTATGAAAATGTCAAAGACATTGTTGTTAATACGCACCCGGTGTTTATATCGACTAGTTAATAAATTAATAGGTATATAAATTAGATGATAACCGTTTTAAAAACAATATCTTTAAAGCCGTCGATTCATTACTGTAAATAGTACGAGCAGCCGTAAAAATGCTTCGTTTATAATATACATAATATTATAGTCTATCTCGAAACAATTGAGATCTAATTTACACTAATTTATTAATCGGCCAATTTAACCGATGGGTACGTTTACCCCTCCTAAAAACTTGCATTAATATTATAATTATTACGAAACCGATAATTATTATTATGATTTTTTAATAACTGTACGCTGATTATTTTTATAACAACTTGTACACAATTAGAAAATTATTTTTCCCAAGCCGGTTCAGGTTGGGTTGATAATAAAATAAAAAGTAAATTCGTGGTTAAATTTTAACTTGACGTTTTATTTATCGATCGACGTGTAGTAATTACCGCGGGAAATTATCCAGCGAAATTTTCAATTTGACGCGATGACGGAACGTTACTTTAGTCGTCATCGTCGTAATATACTTATAATAATTATTACATAAATTTGACGAATTTAAACGATACGTATTATATGATATTAGGTTAATTTTATTTTAACCAACGAGCTCAAACGCATGATTATAAAACGATAATAAAAAAAAAACGAGAATTATAATTTTAAAAAACGATTATGACGAGAGAGGGTTTTCGGTTTCGCGTTATTTTAAATAAAAAAAAGTCGTACGGTTTTAAAACAAAACACGCGTTTTATTTCCTATGGCGTGTGTACGGCGTGCACCGGGAACTGTGTTTAATTGTTTGTGTACTGTGTTCCCAGAGAAGAAGGGTCTGAGTCGAGTTTTTTTTTCATTTTTTTTTTTTCGCTAATTCGTTCCTTGTTTTTATTCACGAGGACTAATCCGTTTAACACACTCGGTAGCCCAGTGCTAAACAAACATCCGTTGCACCCGAGGACTAAATCAGAGACTGGAGGCGTTTTGTTAAACGTTTCATATTTTAAATATAGATTAAACGATAATTTTTTTTTTTACATACATCGATCGCAAAGCGTTTTACGAAAACGTTAAAAAAAAAAAAACGACTGTTCGAAATTAATTGGAAATTTCGAGTTGTAAACGTCGTATTTTTAAATATTTCATTGACCGTCGCATAAAGAACGATTAGAATATTATTATCGTCGTTACCATTTAAACGTCCTCGGCACTGTTCAAACTATTTTCTTCTCGCGTTTGCCGTTATTATTTCAAAACGATTATGAACACAAACAATAAAAATGTTATTGTGTTGATAATTTATTTATTTTCCGAGTGGAAATTCTTTTAGTTCGATTGTCGCGCCGCGCGTTATGAGTAATTGCTGCCGGCTCTACTATTCGTTTATCTTTATTTGAGATCGGCGCATTTCTCAAACAAGTGTCAATTAAAGTAACGCTCGTTGTCGGGGCGTTTTTCTTTGATTAAGTTTTTGGCAAGAAAGATACACCGCAACGAATGTCGCCGTTACCGCGGTCGTCGAGCAATTGATTACCTTTGGTCATTTTAAAGTTTCGAACGCGATATAAACTTACGACGTATACTCACGCCGCGCCGCGCCGCACTCGCATCAAAATATATATATAATAAATACGTGTCGAACCAATACAGTAAATAATAATAACAGCGACTCCGTCGGCTGCCCGAAGTGACGTGTGACACACCCCAAAAGTTCGATACGACCTACTCGTTTCGTCAAAAACCGTGTTTTGATTTACGATTATATCGAATATAGGCAATTATCCTGGAGTGGTTTTTCGATAAATAAAGGAATGGAAACGACGACGACCTCGTAAATCCAACGCCTACGTGTTATTCAGGTACGACTCGCCGGAGTCCGATTTCCAGACGTTTAACGTACGTCTTGCAAAATATTCACAACAACGTTATGTACATAATATACGTAATAGGATTATTCACAGTAATCTCTTTTGTTCACACAGTGAAGGAAACATTAATGTAAAAATAAACGATCTTTTTTCGTTCAGTTTTCGAATTTAGTTTTCAAAGTCCGTTTACATATTATTATAGTTTTGCGAAGGATATTCGACTATAGTTATATTATTATAACTCGTATAGGTCGAGTGGTGTTTTGTTTACTCGAAATAAATATCGGTCCGAATTTGTGAAGTGCGCCGAACATTTTTCTCGTGACTCATTCTGTTATCATTATGGAGAAATAGTCGGTCTCTGAAAGCGGTAAAATTCTATTCAAACAAAATAAATATCACCATTGTCATGCAAAACTCGGTTGGAAATGTTATAATAATAATAATAATAATTACGCGCGCGCAAGGATTTCGTATGCACTGAATACAGCATAAATTATGTAACCGAACGATCAGAACGAGTTTTGAAATTTAACATTTTCCGTCTGTTGCCGGTGATAACTCGATTTCGAGAGAATCAAACGCCTTTTTCCCGTTCGAATTCGGCGTACACGTGTAGCTTTAATTTGCATCGATCGTTGTTATTATTCAGGTATTCGGCTTGAGGACGAGAGAGATAGCTCGCCCCGTCTGTGGCTGCAAGGTAGCTATAGCTAGCTAGCTAGCGTTAACAAACAAGACAAGATGTCGTTTATTTATGCAAAACGATTATTGGCCGTGTTGCGGTCTGAAAAATCCAATTTTTTTTTTTTCTTCTTTAGTACCGAATTCTTATTACGCCCAAGGTTAACGCGACGCGAAAATATTCGTCGAATGATTAATTTGGAAATTAAATGTAAATCTCGCGCGTTGGTTTTAATGTCAATCGATGTCCCACGAGTTTGCACCGGCGCGGTGCAACGAAAAGGGTGCGTGTAAAAATATCTCTGTGTGTGTGTGTGTGGGGGGGGGGGGGAAACAGTAATTTTGAACGTTCCAATAAATCTTATAGTAGGTACCTATTACATATTACATAATACCTTCGAATTTAAATTTCACGTACGTATGTTTTATTAATACGTCGCGAGTATTTCCATAATCACGTTTGGCCGCGTAATTTGATAATTTATATTTTTTATCGGTCGAAATGTGTGTAACCGCGATAATTTATACTCCGACACGCGAATCGGACACGGCGTGTGTGTATACGTATAACGACGACGCAAGGATAGTTTGATCCTTATCGATATGCATGGTTTTGAATAGTAATAAAACCGAAATGATTTTCACCGGTACGACCTAGTTTTATATTTCAAAATTGAAGAACTCACCGCCGAACGACTCGGGGGACATCAAACGCGGAGCTCCTCGAGAGCGTCTCTCGTCAGAGCGTACGCGCAAAGAAGACGGAATTATTTCGAACGCGTAATCCTCGCTAAAAGGGAATGGGGAAAAAAAATCGACTTTTTCTTAATCACTATAGGTACTGCGTATACGCGTACGTACTCGATAAGCTTCCTTAGCTTCCGAAGCGTCCGAACGTCGTCTTACAGACCGATTAGAAAACACAAGAAAACCGTTCGGGTGCCGTTTTTCTTTAATGACTACTCCCGCGCGGTGCCAAAGCGAGCGCAACGAACACAATTCAAACGAAACGACTGGGGAAATTGAAAACCGACCTACGCACGTACAAAATCTCCGGAAATCCCATCCATTTATTATTATGAACCCCGGCCGCGTGTAGTGATAGTAGTAATACAGAGATCGACGATGAGAAATCAGAGTTACGAAATCGAACGGAGCAGTAAGACTCGGGCACTGTTGACGTACGAATTTTAATAATATTCGTTGACGAAAACAAGCGGACGGGTCCTCTCCCACGACGACCTATTGACATTGGAAAAATATTCGAGAATAATTTTATTGTTAAATATTCTCGAACAGATCGTCTCCTTGAGCCCATTAATCTATAGATTACGGTCTGTTTTAAGGATCGCCGAGCAGACGGATTAGTGCGCGATCGGAAACCCGATATAGCCGCCGCGCCGTCACTTTTATCGTTTAGACTCGGAAATCGTCGGTCGCATTGTGTCGGGTCGCGTGACCGGACGCAGCACGCGATACCGAAATTATTATTATTATAATAATATTATTAATAACTGCCGGGACTCTGTGCACGGCGGCGGCTCGGTAAAAATCGTCACTCTCATAATATACTTTTCGCGATTCGCAGAACAAACCACACGAGCGGCAACTCGTTGCTCAAACTCTAGTTTTAACAACACGTCGACGCGCAAAGTAAACAATAATTATCATTGTAATTTCGCGCTGAACCGGCGCAAATAGTGTGCAAACAAGCGAGCACAAATAATACTGCACGTGTGTTTACGGCGCAACGGTGCGTGTGCTGCTTCAAAACCGTTCGGTTATTGATCTGAAAATCAGCTAATTGACGGCCGTAGTTTTTATTGTACCCGATATATTGTTTTGAAAAAAAAAAATAAAAACCTGCTAAATTGTATCAAGCAGCAGGTCGTCAAACCCCGACAAACAACACCGAATATAATATAAAGGTACCGGATTTCATAACGCGATAAATTAATGCGATATTTAATTATTACCATTATTATTATGTAACGTACATAAATATAATCCAGCGGAGAATTTTTATAACCTTTATTTATTTTTATAACGCCGACCGACCCGGTAATATTATTTAACATTTCATATTATTACAATGTTGCTTTCGTACAGTGAAAAAAAAAAAAAAAATCGATTGGAGCAATGCCACGCGTTCGAGTCGGAATAACGGTGCGCATAATTTTTATGCGCAGCATTCCGCCGCCGCCGCCGCCGTTCGTAGTTTTAAATAGTTAATAAATAATATGAGTTATCTTTTCAATGTTTTTTCAAAAATATTTATCGTTTTCGTATTTCACATCGTAGTAGTATTCATAATATGCCGAGAGATTACGTACGAGAAAGACAATATTGTCTATATATTGTAAATGGGTTTTGAAAATTGAATTTGAAATGCTATTCTAAAAAAAATATACGGTTAACGTAATAATAATATCAGCATTTTAAAAAACAAATAGTTGTGTTCAACGGCGATATAAAAACGATATCGTTTCACGTGCCTATATTTAGTTGCGTTTTTTTCCTTTTTTTTTCGCAAAATTTTTCTCATTCCAATAAGAGTTCAATAATATTATGATCTCTATTTATAAATAGAGGTGTATAATTTACGCGGAATTACTCGACAATACGGATGACATCGCGCGTTTTGACCTTTTTGGAAAAACAAAAAAAAAAATTCAAGTAGTCATTCGCTTATTCGAGTTTGTGAGAATTGTTTTAGCTTAGGTGCGTGCCTATCCCCCCCCCCCCGACATTTCCATACGCTTCGGGTCGAGAGTGAAAGAAAAGAAAAAATTTTGAAATCGAAATGACATAATATTAAAATACTCGTTGCCAACGCGACCAGTATGCTATCCCGCTGTACGTAATTCTTCGGGGGGAAAAAAAAGAAGAATAATAAATATCGAGTTGGTCGACCCGACATTTTTAACTAGACGGGGAACATACGTATTTTGTCGAGCGCCGCCGCATTAATGTGACAAATAAATTATTACGAACCGAATCGATTTTAATTTATCGTTTCATTAATGATTATTACGTATATACTCGACGTTGTCTTTTTAAATTACCAAGTGTCATTGTGTGTATACTACTCTACTGCAGGTTCTCGTAATCGAATCGATCATTGAAATGTGGTAACTCGCGCGCGATCAGACCCCGGAGGAAGTGTAGTGTAGCAGTACTTAAACGCGTGCGATTATGGAAAAAATATTTAATAACTAAAATGAAATGAAAAAAAAAAAAAAAAAAACATAAAGGAGAACCTAAATCAATCTCTGTCAAGCGAACAGTTTTTATGTTACAATATAAATATCTCGGAATAAATTTTTTTTTTTTCTTTTTCATACACGTGTATAAAATAGGTTGTGTTATACCTTGTGCGGCGCAAGAAAGTAATTTGCTATGGCTTACAATATTATATTATTATCGCGTTCGGAGAATTCGTTTACGCATTACACCGTTTATAACTGTAATACGTAATAATAATATTATAGCGTATAATAAATACGAGTCGGTTGTTATTCGACACGCGTTTTCTGCCACTGTGTTCGCGAAGAACAGGACGAAGAACGCCGGCTCCCCCGAAAAGCGGGGAATACGCTTTTTTTTTACGCTCGATCGGCGTGCAGATAAATACGCGCGTGAAAACTTTACCTCGAAAGGATCAAAAACAAACCTACGGGTGCGCGCAGGGTTAATAAGAGAGGTCCGTGACCGCTTAACCTCCTCGCGGCGGTTTCGCCTCGGCGGCGGCAGCGGCGGCGTTAAACGATAATAATAATTACTATCGAGTTGGTTTATCGTCGTTTATCCCCCCCCCCCCCGCCTCCGGATCTATCGTGTAACGGCCACGCGCGGGATTCGAAAAAAAACGTAAAATAATAACGTCATTATCGCGGTCATGTGTTTATTATCACCGAGCGAGAATAATGTGAAATAAACGCGTTACCGTGAGAAACCGATGGAAAATAATAATAACAATTTGTCTCCGGCCGCGGTCACCGAGAAGAATATTATCCAAACGGCGCCCCAAATCCTCTCTTTCTCTACGTGTAATAATACCGCCGCTCTCATCGTCGTCGTCGTCGTCGTCGTCGCGTTGCCCGAAGGCGACGACGTCTTCGTCTTCGCCTTAGTCGTCGTCGTCGTCGTCATGAACCCGCGTGTGTATACCGCCGACGACTCGTTCAGACATGTCGGAGACCCCGTCCGTTTCATTGTTATCCGTTTTTTTTTTATATATACGTAGTTTTTTTTAATAATCTTTTCTCCCCTCCACGCGTCTCATTGTTTCTTTTTTAGTCACGAGGTATTTTCCCCCCGCTGCACCTCCTCCCCTCGTTTACACAGCCGCCGCCGCTTCGCATATTATGTATATAGGTACACACACACACACACACACACACACACATTATACGTATACTCCATGCGCCATCGTCTCGGCCGCGTAAAGGTTTAAGTAGAATAATAAGAATAGGAATAATAATAATAAGGAGAGGAAGAAGAAGAAGTAGTAGTAGTAGTAGTAGTAGTAGTAGGAAGAGTCATCGGTACGGAATCCGCGACCGTCAAAGAACGCAACGCCACACAATGATCCTTCCCCACCGTCCTACTTCTTCTTCTTCTTCTTCTTCTTCTTCGATACGCCGCCGTCCGTTCTTCTCCGGCCTCCCACGCTACGCAATCTTCCCTCCGTGATCTATAGACCGCGCGCATATATTATATTATATACGATATTATAATTTATATTATGTTTTATCGCATTCCTCGTCTCGTACACACACACGCACACACGCATCTCACGTGCATGTGCATGCCCGACGTACATGCACCACGTACATTATATTTTATTATGTACGAGCAGCCCCGACGCAGCGTTGCCCGTGTATTAGTTCCTTTTTTTGGCATTTTCGTATGACGTGTGTTAGTGTTTAATTTAATTGTATTGATAGTGCTAATATTACGCGGAATTCACAATTTAATTGTTTGTTAATTAACATTTAGATTCATCGATAACATAATATATTTATAGGATGTATGGCTTGTTTAAAAATCGGATTTTTCGAATTTTTAATTACTGTATTTAAGTACTCCATAGACCCTCTAAAAAATTCACTTCAATACAAAGTCATCCGCCAGAGATATTTAGCGTTACCATTTGAGTGAAACACACCGTATATACGTGTAACCGTTCCAGAATATTCCCGGCGCTCGCCACATATAAATATTGAAAAAAAAAACTATTCTATATTTTAAGTTGGACCATATTATATAAATGGTTAACAAATTTCATCAAAATCCGTTCGGTAGTTTCGGAGTTTATCGCGAACATACACAAATTTAGAACACAAAATCAATGTACTCGTATTGTGTATATTCTCGTCGATATTCCAATGGAATTTTATACCGTCTACACTTATGACGATGTGTTTCGAAACAATAAAATACAAAACACACGCGCGCGCGCGGGTGTTGGGTGTTATTTCAATGTGTGCGTGCGCAATACGCGTATCTGGAGAAAACGTGACGACGACCACGTCGCGCGTCGGTCGTATCGCTGCCGGTTCGACACACACATTTCGGTCGGGCAAACCGAAATATTATAATTTGCAGCCGCGATATAAATTCCTTTTAATTTATCCTCCCGGCCGGCAGTCACGTAGCGAGCGCAGACGAAACAATCGCGCGTCGGTTTATCGGCATAATAATATACCTATATTGTCGCGTGCACCTGACCCGAGTATTTTCTCGTCCTTTTCTAGTGACGACGGCGGCAGATATATATACGTACGTATTGCAATCCATTACCGCGAGTTACTGCGACGTTTCGGCAAATGGGCGCGGGGGACATAGTGTGTCCTCTCCGCGGTTCAAACGTAATATTATCATGAAAGTTTGACGTGAACGCTTTGGACGCGCGTTCCGGTCGGGTCGTTCCGGAAAATTGCGAACCGGGCGGGGGGAGAAAAAAAAATAACAACAAACGCAACGTCGCGACGTCGCTCTCCGGCGAGACGCCGCCGCGCCGCGGTCGCGACGATTTTAATTGTGAGAAACAGAAGACGTTATGGATACATATTTTATATCGCCGTGAATACATTAAAAACGACGACGTTCCGATGAATAATTCAGGGAAGTGAATAGAGCGCGCGTTTGGGTTTCGGACGCGGACGGCCAGAGCGAGTTATTATTACTAACCGCCGCCGATGAGTCACTTTCGTTTCAAAATCGGACGATAACACACTCCGGCCGCGGTTCGATTTGTCGGCGTCGTCGCCGTAAATAACGCCGCGAGCCGAACAGCGTCGTACAATTCAATTGCGGCTCCTCCGATACGGCATTATTGTTGTTATCTCGCCGCCGAGTGTGGTGCGCACGTGACTAAACAATAGTGTGTTATTCTAAAACAAAAAGTTCTCGCGGTGTGTCCAAAACTTCGCTCCGGGCTCTCCTCTCTCCACGGGGTCGTCGTCTATAGAACCCGCGGAGACTCCGGCACAACCGCGGCAGCCATTGAAACTCGGGGCTACCCGAAAGGAATTATTATTAAACAAACTGTAATAAATCACGTGGGATTTTTTTCTTCACACACACACACACACAAGCCGATCTCGTCTGGGTATCGTTTCGTTCGATTGTGTTCGAGGTTAGGGGCTCGAGCGATGTTCGACGTGTCGAATGTCCGCGGCGTGATTATTATCGTGCGGCGACCGATCGTTTGAAAATAATATAATGACATAATAATCTGCCGATAAAAATATTACAGTAGACTATTATTATTATTTATTTATTTTTTCACGAGTCGTTGAAAGACCGCGCAAGAGTCGCGGTCGAATCCTTTTCGACGTTATATAATTTATATTTACGTTAGGTTTTTATTTATACGGATTGTTTTTCGAACGCGACGTTGATTAATGTACGCCGGGCTATAAATTTTCTCGTTCGTTTTCAACGAGTCTGCAATAATATTGTTAACGGCGGGCGGCGCGCGGCGCGGCGCGGCGTCGACGACGTTTGCGTTTTCCCTTTTTTTTTTTTTTTATTACGTTTCTTTTACGCAATCCGAATCAAACAAAAGTCACGTCTATCTAACACGTTTCCCTCGCGTTCGATTGCAGGTGAACTATTTGTGCGGACCGCCGAAGTGGAACACCCGAGCCCCCGCGGCGACCACAGAGGCGCCCAGGACGCAGGAGAGTCAAGAGGTATGGAACGTCGACGAAGAAGACCTGAGCTCCACGTTGCTGACGTCTAAACTGTCCAAGTTTTCCGACTCGGAAACCGTGGTCAGGGTACGCGGCCTGTTCTCCAACATGGCGCAATCCATGTGCTCCAATTACTCGACGACGAATTGTTGGAACGGCCGGACGGTGGGAGAGTGAGTGTTTGGGTTTTAATTTCACATATTATAATATAATATAACGTTATTGTTACGCTCCGTAATATTGACAAATCGTTAACGACAACAACTTACTGTTGTTGGCAATCAGTCGCGACGCAGTTGACGATAATATAATATATCAGATAGTCTACTGTCGAATTCGCCGACGCTTGAGTTTTTATTTCTTGTCGATTGCGTGACCCCGCCGACAAGGTGGATCGCCCAACGAATTTTATTTATCGATTTAATCGGTTTTTTTTTTTTTTTTTATATAATTCGTATCCAACACAGATACACAGACAATGTCGTCGGGCCATTGTTGAGCGCACAAATGTATAACCCGGAATTCGATTGGACGTCTTCCATCAACACTCAAGACAATAAAGTAGCGAAAGTCATTGATAAACTCAGACATATCAGACAAGTAAGTAGTAACACGTGGCGCGTTTGTCTTTATGCGAAAGGTATACGACGAGAACTCGATTAAAATACTTTGCTAAGCAATAAACGTAATATTTACCGACCGTATTTATTATGTTTGACGCGTTGTGGCGCGCGCAAAAGTGCAAGGTTGTCGAATTTCGTTGTGATTACTCGGACGAAATTAATAATTGGGTATTCTCTCGTGGCACATAAACTCGGCGCGCGCGTTTAAATAGCGTCTCTCGACGATATTACATTATATCAATACAATAATAACAATAATTTACGACGCGTAGTAATGATTCTCACTGCTTAAATCTCTTTTTACCCCGCGCAGAGGGAAGAAAAACAACAACCATATATCGATAGATTTACACACCCTCTCGCGTAAACCGTCGATAATCGTTCGAATAATCGCGCGGTCGTCAATAATTTTTCGAACGCTATTCTTTCCAGATGGTGTTGAACCAATTGACGTCCGGTCCTCAGCCCGATTTGCTAATGGCCGACGAGGCCGAAGGGTCCGGCGAGGGCAGTGGCGGCGGCAGTGGGTCCAGTCGCTCCGGCTGGGACGACGACGACAACGTGGACGAATACTCATCGGGCGACGGATCCGGCGAGAACCCGATTACCACCCAGCTGCCTGGCGTCGCAGACCCCAAAGGTAATTTGGAAAAAAAAAAAAAATTTTTAAAAAAATATCGGACACACGCCGCGCGAGTCGCGGGGTATTTATTTCTTTTCGTGTCTTTTGTTGTTTTTTGTTTATCGTTTTTTTATTTTTTTTTTCCCCCCTTTCTTTTTTGTTCTTACAGGTCAACCGACTGATAATTCGGCGCCAAAATCCGGTTCGGACGTAGTAATCAAAGAAACGACGGGCGCCGCGCCGTCTGCTCTACACGTACCCCTATTGATAATGGTGTGCTTGGTCCCGATGACGAGGATATTTTAAATCGTACTCGATCGATCGCGTTAAGTTATTATTATTATTATTATTATTATTGTTGTTAAGTGAAACTTTGTTCTTGAATTTACTCGGCTTTTCTCCGGTAGGGTACCACTTGGAAAAAAAAAAATAAAACCAAAACATTTCTGAAGATGATAAATAAATTATTATTATTATTATTTATTTATTTTTTTTTTTCAAAACGGGACTTTTATTTTATTGTCATTATATTATATTTGTTTTTTCTTCTTTTTTTTTTTTTATGTCCTTTTAGACTGATAAAATTTGTATTCATAATATTATTTATGTGTAAAAATATGTTCTTTTAGTAGACGATTTACGTTTTGTTGTCGAAAACTCCGCGCAATATAATATTATTGTAATAACGATTGTTCATAATAATAATATATACGTATATATATATATACCATTAGGCTTACTAACATAACCCAATTTTTAACTTCGCCTTAACAGTTTATTCGTTCTCGAGCAATAATTATTAATTTAAATAATAATGTAAACTTAAGGTAGACAAAAAGAAAAAAAAAAAAAAGGAAAAAAAAATTATGTAAATACGTCTATAGTCTATAGTTTTGAACACTTAATCTTACATTAAGCTCTCTATTACACATATTTTATTCGACGGATGATTTTATATTTTCGTGAATTCCGCATTTTTTTTTTTTTATTCTCACAAGCAATACGTGTTTTAAATATTATTATTATTATTATTATTATTTTTGGAAATTGTTTTTTTTTTTTCAAGACTGTAATATTTATATACAATCAGTTAAGCCGGGGCCGCCGCGTCGTGACGATCGAAGAGATCGGCGGTGTGTATATTGCCGGAAAACGGCGGCGAATGTGAAATTTTTCCGCCGCGTCTCGAGATTAGAATGCCGTTATATAGAACGTTTGGGACACGCGAGAAGAAACCGAATAGGGTCGTCGTAAACACCGCGGGACGACCGCGGTGTTGTTTAGAGATTTGTTTTTTTCATTTAAGAGTTTCATTAGATTACGAAAAAAAAAAAAAAAATCATAAATAATTCAAACAAGTAGTGTGAACGAAAGTTCGGTTATCGGTTTTCTTTTCTTTTTCCTTTTTTTTTTTCATTTTCAATTATTATAATAATTATTATCGTTGTTGTTGTTATACACTGACCGATCGAAACGCATAATATTTTATTCAAACGCGCGCGCGTACTTGCCGATATAAATATATAAATTATATCGGACTTATCGGCATACCTATTTTATATAATAAACGCATTACGGTATGGTTTTCGGAATATTCCTTTTGGGCTTCCAGCGGGTGTCGAGAGAGAGATTGCTTGCGAAATATTTTTATTTTTTTCCTATATTTTTCGACGTCAGACCGCGCGCGTCGCGTCGTAGAAGAATTGGACGAAATTTGTTGGAAATTGTGTTATTTTATGAGTGTTTTTATTGGGAAAAAAAAAAATAAAAAAAACATATATATATATATATATAATAATATTTAGCGGCAAACCGAATATACACGTGTTTGTTACACAATACGTGTGAAAATTGCCTTGGTTTTTTTTTTTTTTTTTTTTTTTTTTTCATTTTGATGACTGTGATTTGTATAGTTAAGTAGGCAAATTTAAAAATTATTATAAATTGTCTTTAATGTTTATTCATGCTATATTAATAAATATTGTATAGTTATATATGTATTATAATAATAATATAATAATAAAGAATACAATTTTTAGACTACGACTTTCGTATTTACATATTATTATATCGATTGGAGAGAGAAAAAAGAGAAAACGTCCATAAATCGGATCGGATCGAATAATCTCGAGCAGTTCGCCCGTACAAGCGGGGGCGTGTGTCGTCGGATTTCCTGCTTGCCCGGCCGGCGGGGGTTTCGCGCGATCGGTTGAAATTGTTACCTGCCGGAAAAGTGTACCGGTGGCTAATAATTACTACGCAAATCCGTTATGTTTATCCGCAGCGCGGCGCAGCAGTGCGTTTTCGGCGCGACCATTATTTTGTTATTTTTGTTTCCGCCGCAGTCGATATTATTATCGATCGACGCGAACGGTAAGCCCCGAGCGAGGCCGTTCCTGGATCCGACTCTTTACGCGTTTCTAATGATTTTAATCCAATCTATTTGGTAGCGATTAATATTTGTAAAAACACTTTGAGAAATATCGTCCAACGACGACGCGTATCGATCGCACAGGGATTTTCAGAGAAAAACATGCGGCGCGATCGGCATCTACATATTTGAAAAACAGCAGTTTTCATAAAAAAAAAGAAGATTTTACCTTTGGTACAGCCGAACGTTTATAATTTTTGTCCAAGTGAAATTTTTGTTTTAATACTTGAAAAGTTAAAATCGAGTTATACTATTCTCTATTCGATTAACGTGTCGAAATGATTTTAGGCACGTCGAGAGTAGTACGAAAAATTGCAAACAAAATCGTTGAGTTATACTTATAATCTTTTTTATGGCAAAGAAGTAGACATAATATTGCCGTAATAACAGTGTACTTGTCATTTAATTTCATATCAATGACGTGCGTCTTCGAAACGGCGTGATTTATTTAAATTCTTCGACGACTTCTTTAATTCCACTTCCACACATTCAGCAACGTTAATAGATCGAACGGAACGAAACAAAATCATAGGTGCCGCCAGTACAGGTACAATATACTGGTAGTTTCACGTGTATTCGACGTTTTGTAAAATAAACAACAATTATTTTCAGGGGCTTTTAAAAGTTGCCGGAGTGGGCAACGTTAAATTGGTACTCTCTGTGGCGGTTTCGCCTTTATAATAGATACCGTGTATTGGATAAACATAAAAGTGTATAAAAGCACTGAAACGTTAAGAAGAAGAAGAAGAAGAAGAAGCAGAAAAAAACCGTTTTATTTGTACGTTTATTTTTATTATATACGTTTTCTTATGTGGCTTTTCCTGGATTATTAGATACGGAATATAAGCACTATAGTCGTTCATAACTCACAGACGATAAAAGATTTTCAACGTCGTAAAACTAAATTCACTAGAAAATAGTACGCGATCGATATTTTTCCCGCACAAGTATTTTCTTCATATTATTATTATAGTCGTTGACGTATACACGAGGTGTACACATTGGATTTGCATTGTCACGAGTTGTTCCGTGTTTAAACGAGGCTTTGTAACTTATACGAACACACGAAAAATCGAACAAGTATGCCAAACGATTTTTGTAATAATATTTTTGTGTGTCGCGAGTAAAACCATTTTCTTTCTCTCTAATACGCGTTTGCGGCAAGAGGTTTATCGACGAGTTTCTTCTATTATTCGTACGCGTCGTCGTCGTCGTGTAAAAGATCAAATGAAAATCGTTTTGAATTTTACAACAATTATTATTTAAACGTTAAAATATAATATGACGATTTAATTTTTTTTCACACGGGTAACCGACGACGACGTAGATGTATTGTTATTTGTTCGACAATTATTATTATTTAATAATAGGCCTTGCATAAAAAGAACAAGCCGATTACAGTTGGGAAAAAAAAACAACAACAACAACCATTTGAATTTTTATCCCATAACGAACAGGTATAATATTATTATTGTATTTCTTTACGTGATAATTTTATCGAACAGAGAGAGAGAGAGAGAGAGAGAGAGAGTACGGCTTTAATAATTATCGTTGCGCAGTCGCCAAGACCGTAATAATACACTTGATAAATAATTATAATATGCAAGTCCTATTGAGAAGCGATCTGTTGGGCGCTCGTCTTTAAACAAACCGAACCGAACCGACGACGGAGATTTGAATGTTTAACAATGTATGACTCGGGAAAATACTCGAACGGTCGGAGTAAAGTTTAATTCGAGCTCGTATTAATTATTTACACGCTCGATCGGATGAATATTTCACGTCTCCGTCGAAATAATTACACTTTTTATTGTTTTAACGTTTTCGCGTCGTCGTCACTCGTACGCTCTATGTAGAGCACGGTTTTTATATTTTATTTATTTATTTTTCCCTGGCCACCGCCGGCCAAGTACAACGTTTTCAAGGCGTATGCACATTTACGTACACGCACGTATAACAGTAAATCGTCGTGTATCACGCAGACGAGGCGAAATTATATTTTACGACATGCAATTTATTCTTACACGTATAATACGAGTATATATTATAATATTATACTCGTATATTGATTGTTGTTCGACGGCACAACGCTTGATCTACGAATTTTTTTTCGTCCTGAGCGTAATAATAGTAAGTAACACCCTTTAAAGTACGTGGCTTCGGCAGAGTAGTGGCGCATTAGTCGTTATAGATTTATAGCACGCGTATCTTTTTTTTTTGTTTATTCATACGCGCGCGGATAAACTCGCAACACTGCGCTATTTTATACATTTTTAACGCCGACGCGCGCGACGTCGTTCGAAATCGTGGTGTTTGTTTTATTTTTTACAGAAAAGCGGCATTTTTATTTCCCGTCGTCGTCGCTGCGACCGTCTATAAAAAGAAGCACACGCCGCACAATATTGTTGTTATTAAAATAATAACGATATAATATTTGTTTTTTTTTCTCCGATTCGCAAATAATATCTCTGTTTTAACGCCGCCGCGGTAATAAATCCGACCTATTTTAACGCGGACGAATATCGTTCGCACACTACTTTTAACGATCGTTATTCCGTCGGAAACGTTCGCCTGTCCTTGTAGATGGTGTGTGTTGGGATTTCACCGACTCGCCGAAAAAAAAAAAAAAAAACTACACCTAACCCGAAACCCCGTCGACGCACAATATCGCGCGCGCGGTCGGAATATTTACTGTCTGTAATATAGCCGATATTTGAAAAAACGTATTGCGTCAAAAAAATAGCACCCCGGGTGTGTGTATAACCCGTCGTCGTCGTCGGGGGAAAAAAAAACCCAATAAATCCTGCGTTTCGGCGGCGGTACAATGCCAAGTCAAAAAGGCAAAATATAATATAATTTATTGAATAACATTATGTGAAATCCGTGCGATCCAATCATGTCGATGTGAAATATAATAACGTGCGTATTGGATATTATAATTATTATAAAATTTAAGTCGAAAAACAAATCTATTACTATTAGGAACGATGGAAAAAAATCTGTTCGAAATGGCATAATGAAAACACAATCGTCTCGAGATCGTTCGTCGATTTATTATTATTTCCAAATCAAACTTAAAACACCGAACGAAAAGAACGAAATTCGAGTTTTATAACATTCGATTTTGCAGGCCATTGGTTTGTCTATTTTGATTTAAAAATAGGAAAATCGATCGAAAATGCGATTCGAATAATTACTACGAGTTTTTTATAAGTCATCTTGGCTACGCCGACGGACGCCGCCGTGGACGACGCGCGACGTGTAAAAGAGTTTTTTTCAAAACCAATTGTATTGGCGTTTATCGCGCACATGTACAATAGCAGGTACAGTAGAACTTCGATTAACCGTCACTCTCTGTTATTCGTCATCGGTCACCGCCGAAAAAAAAATAAAAATAATTAGGTGATTAGACGATCGAGATGGCTTGATAACCTAACCGAGAAGCACGGGATGGCTTGATAAGTTTAAATTTCGTCACGGAATTCGTCGACTAGACATAAGTGGAGAGAAACTTAGTCCTATGGTATCAAAGTGTATTGATTGGTTTGAAGTACAAGAAGAATCAAATGCTACGCAAGTAGCTTACTTCTACGTGAAATACGTAATATTGCTGCTAAAAAAGCTAGAGAATCAAAAAAACAAACTAAAATGACAGATTTTTTTTTTATAATATGTGTGGTATGTATGTTTATAATTTGTTATATGTAAGTATTTTATTTTTTTTTTAAAGTACACACACGTAAAAAATATAATAAATGTGTGTATAATGTGTGAACACGTTTTTTTTTTGCAAAATTTCCGTTAACCGTCTATTCGATTAACCGTCATAGCCCCGGTCCCGACAGTGACGGTTAATCGAAGTTCTACTGTACATTATATATTGTTTGAGGTGAAAAATAATTAAAATATTTAACGCAATAACTAATATCATAGCGTATACGTACGTACGTCGCCGCGCAGGTATATTACATTATTTTTCGCTTTAATCGCTTATTCACCGCGTGAGTCATACGTCGCGACAGAACGTACGTGCGCGCTTCCGGTCCCGCGGATCCCGTATTGAATTATGTAGCTCTTTGTGATGTTAAGGGCTTATTAAAATTCAAATTTCCGTGTTTGATCATTTAAGCCTAGACGGATTATAATAGGGTTATTCAAAGGACACCGCGCACGAATTATACGTAGCCGAACAGACGGTATATGGTTAAAAGTCAAAATCAGTCGTACGCGCCACGTATTCGAATGTATGCGCACGTCTGGCACATTCAGCCCCCGCAGCCCCGCGAGAAATAATACGTAGAATTTAAATTTCCAGTGAAGAAAAAGGTAATACGACGTATAATATTAGCCCCGTACGTTGCGAGTGTCGGAGTGTGTTGCGCGCGTCCGGCGTTTTATGAAATAAAATCGTAGCAATCGATAACGAGACGAGACGTTTCGTTATTTCGTACAGACGTTACACAGTTCCACAAATCGTCGACGACGACGACGTTAAACGTTTCGACTACGCTTTTATAAAATGTTGTTTTTTTCTTCAAAAAACCATCATTAAAAGTACATAATAATAATATAAAATAACCAAATACGATTATTTGTTAAATCGTAACACTGTCGATCTACTCTCGGCCTGCAAACCACATTAATAACTATCGATATATTATACGCGCGTGAATGTCTTTTCTCGCATAAAATCAATGGCTTTGCTCCGGTCGCCGTCGAGGACATGGTCGCGCCCCCATCATACGAGTCGCGTCCTTTAATGCCATAACGTTTATATCTACATTGAACAATACAGGAATAATATAATCCCTTAGATAACGAAAACAAATCCTGCGATTTCCAACGAGTCACAAAATGTTCGAGACAATTTTCGGTGGGTTTTTTTCCACGTAAATTAGCAATATTGTTAGACGATTGTTTTTATTCTATTCAATTCATATCTCTTTTAAAATCATCCTCGATTTATTTCTCTGAACTCTGAAACAAAGTAAGTAACTTCTAAGACGGCAGTGAAAATTTGATAAGAAATATCAATAGACGAGCAAAGAAATTATAATAATATTATATAATTTATCGTACCTACACTATGTTTCGAATATTATAATTTATATTTAGAGTTATTTTTTATCTTTTCAATATTACATTTTCCCCCTTCTTTTGCGTAATGCTTCCGCGAGTATTATTACTTTTGGATAATATTATTTTTGTGCCCGCGTTTTCTCCCGTTTCTGCCGTCTCGGCGGCGGCGGCACTACCGTTGAATACGAAAAACGTTTCTTCTCCGCGACGTCGTCGTGTGCGCGGGTGTAATAAAGGCGCTCGTAAACCGCCCTCGTTCGTTTCCTTTCGGCGTGTCGCCTACGGAACAATAATTTAACTTCCGCGGCCGTTTCATTCGGACTGTCGCTCGCGGCTGCCGCGCCGCCGCCGCCGACCCAAAACCGCCGAATCGCCCGTTTTTCCATCCGGTATATGTGACATGTCGTTTTCACGACGCGGCGGCGGCGGCGGCGGTTCACTTTGAGACCAACACAAACGTACAATCTAACACGCGGTCAGTTTCAGGCGGGAGCACAAAATATGTTATCAAATCATAACATTTATCGGGTCGAATAATTTCCAAAATAATATACAAAGTCCTGTAATAATTCGTCGACTGCTTGAGTTTATTACACTCGAACGTGTTCTCTTTTAATTAATATAATTATATTATATTATATTCTTTTTTATCGTTTAATAAGCTGCGTATCTTAGTCATTAATATAAAATAAATTAAATAAATAAACACTATATATACGTATGATTTTAAGTGGTGGCTGTGTGGCGCCTCGACAATTGATGATGACGATAAATACGGACTTTAGACTCTAGTTACGGTGGAAATCAATGATGCTCTTAGTTTCCAACTCGCATTATATGGTTGTATAAACCATAGTATTTACCATCCACCAGAGTCGGCGAAAAATAATATTGAAAACTAAACAACAGCTATAGCGTCTCGTTAAGCCATCAGACGTGAATTCAAACACTCGCGCAGGCGCGTATGATAATATCTTCTGCTCTCACGCGGTGGTAAACTTTTCGGTATAAAACGTAAAAGTTATGGCAGCCGAAAGTGAACTGCATTTAGTTTGAATTTGAGAGCGCGCCAATTTATAGCCACGCGCTTAAAAATAAATCAGCCTTACTTTACCGTAGATTATTGTGTGTCGACTACTTTAACGAATACGCGTAGTATAATTAAATGCAAATTAGATACATCTATTTTAGAAATATAGCAGCTGTCATTGTTTTTCTCCCATTTTGCTTTGTCAACGATTCTTGCGTTTGTTATAATACCTACGTATAACTCTGGTAACACGTCGTCGTATTTTGTAATATTTTCGAGCCGTCTAATATATATATATATATTTGACGACTAGAAAAACTTACTAACCGATACACCGATTGAATTATAATTTGAACGATTTCAATTTTCACACGACCTCACGTCCCCGCACGTATTTCAAATAAAACATAATACTCCACCGCAGGCCTGTGTGTATATTATTCCCTCTAGAAATGCCGTCCACGCATCATAGAAAATTCACGATTCATTACGGTTTATAATCTGCGACACCTGTCTTTTACCCCGTCGCGTCTTTCGTTTGAAAACTTTCGAACGCTTTCGGTGGCCGGTGCTTGTTATCATTTACTGCGGGCCGATCAAAGTCTGCGGTGTTTGTCGACGCGGTCTTCGCCACTATTGCATAATGTACGTTTTGGACGTACAGTTTATTGAATTTTAAATAACTTTACTCGTCTTGAACGAGACAAAACCAAAACGTTCAATATCATATTGGATACGCGAATCGAGACTTTAAAAAATGTTGTTTAGTTTTATAGACTCACGCAACACGTACGCTTTTCGTTAGAAAACAATATTATTGTTTTTTTTTTTTTTTTTCAAAACGTTATACTTATTTATATACCGTGTTTGAGATAGGGGCGTAATTTGAGGGGGTGGGTTGCACAAAACCGTTCCGGCGGGCCTGTTGAAATGAAAAAATTCAAGCTTTTTACACGTCGATTGTTGGTTTTCACTGGTAAGGTGGTGGGAAATGAATTATTTATTATATTTTAGTTTTTAAATTGATTTTTACTAGTTGTGTTGGTTCGGTGCGAAATATATGGAAAAAAAAAATCGAAAGCAAGATAATTTACATATATACAATATATTTTTGGCTTGGTGAAATTTCAAAACGGCTCGCTTGAAAGAGATTTCGACGTCCATAGTTTATCGAAAATTTACTCGATTTTATGAAAATCCGTAATCGCGAAAAAGGAAAAATAAACTCTGCGTTACGCGAGTGATCACGAGTAGACGTATTGTGATCGTTACTATTAGTGAATTACGACGTACGGAATGAGAATAAACACAATATTATAACCGACGAACAATAATGGAACGCGAATAATTACGCGGAGTGATGTCATCACTCGCCGAGAATGTATCGGCGGCGGCGGCGCGCGTACAAAATTCGATCACGTCCAGGATTCAGTTTATTTATTATCGCCGCGACTATATGGTTGTCGAGATACGCGCTCCGCACGACGACCGCGCTAAACGTCGGCCGGGGGCTTCACATAAATGTACGCGCGCTAATGGATTTCGATTCGACAATGTTCCGATAAATAAATCGTCACGGTGTATATCGGTTTCGTCTCTCTCTCTCTCTCCGACCGAAAAATCGTCTTCGCCCGTGGCATGACTTTTTCGGAGGCGAAGTGGTTTTTCGACGGTATTATTCGTCGGCAGGCGTGCTAATTATAATAGCGCGCGCGACCGGAAAACACGCCTTTGTGTCGAAATGCCAACGAAATGAGCTGCCGCCGTCGCGCACAAAAACGCTCGCGGGAAACACTGTATAATATAGCGCGATAAATATGACGCGAGGCATGAAAATATTATATCCTCATGGTCCTAGTGCGAGCCAGTGGCGTAACTTCAAAATTTGGGCCCGGGAGCGAAATTTTCAACGGGCCCCCATCGTCCCAGGTATATATATTATTAAGAAGATCCGGGGGAGTGTATTCGCCTTACTAAAATTACTAAAAAAAATTTTTTTAAACGTTAAACGTTATTTTTTTCGGAGTTTTCATGTGGTATTTCAAAAACAGATGTAGTTATAGTAGGATTTTCCGAAGTAGATTTATTGACTGTCTTTTTCAAAAAACTGTCTAATCTGGGCAGTTTAGCATCTTTAAATTTTTGTTCTATTATTTTTGTTGCGCTTTTGTGCTCCACTCATAGGTTTACTCATTTTAAAATACAAATTTCAAAAAAATTATACACTTGAATAACAAATATTCAATTAAAACTGAATACGCGTACACGAACGATAACGAACAATAAACGGCTACACGAAAATAAAATCGAAATATATGCGATTGTCATCGACTGACCGACGTTGATATAATAATATTCATACCCATATCGCCTACGGCCTACCGAAGCGAAAAAGGTCGTATCTAACAATTTTGAATTTATCAAAAAAAAAATGATTTGTTTAATTATAGTATATTATAATAGAAAAATATAGGTAGTTTTAAATTTTTATTAATAATCAATAGAAAATTTTTTTTGTATTTCTTTGGGCCCCTATACGAACGGGCCCGGGTGCGACCGCACCCTCTGATCCCTCTTAGTTACGCCACTGGTGCGAGCGTAAAATCACCTCGCAATCGTATTTATCTTTCAAATGGAAATCGATCTCGAGTTTCATTAGACGCGGGGCTGCCTATCCGACTCGCTTTGGACCGTTCGAGTGCAATTTAGTCGAACCAGCTGTAGACGTGTGGCCTTTGAAAAATAAAAAAAAAAAATTCTTTAAAAACAGTTTGACAAACGATAAAACGCGTAATAATAAAAATGTTTTTCGATTTCAAATATGTGAGGAGTACTACCATACGTATACCTGGTGAATTTCTGATAGAAATCCGTACGCGCGATCGATTCGATTCGTGGTCACCTTCGTGTAACCGTTCGCGCCCGTAGGCTCGATGTCGCCTCGTAATCGCCTCTTTGCCGATTCTCGTTATATAGATCGCCCCATCAGCCGGCGCAGTGAGTCTAATAAACGAGCGTTTTTCTCTCCGTGTACGTGCGAACCGAGACCAGCCGTTTCGAGTTCATCGGGCGAACGAGTCGACCGCTGTAAACTACAATAGTGAATTAGTATAATAATAGTCGTGATAGATTATGCCGGGAGACGGCGCGTCGTCGTCGGTTTATCATACACAATAACGTTTCGAGGCGGATAATTTTCTACGGAAAAAAAAAACCAGAATTACGCGTTGCATCTACTCGTATCTATTATAAATACGTATTATACTATTATTGCATTCGAGCAAAAAAAAACACCGCAAATCGATCCGCATTATTGCGATTCGATTATTTCTATTTTGATTCTTATTGTCGACTGAATAATACGCGTAGTATTATTTTGTTCTGTTTATTTTTCTATCGCGCGCGCGCACTGTTTAAATAATCGTTTTTAGTTTCACACAAATCACACACACACACACACAATATTACCGTACGGTATATCGATAAAACCTTTATTGTATTCCGCGCGTTTTAGACACGGTGGTGGTAAAATATCAATCAATATCGGCCGTTGTGCATTTCTTTGTCTGTTCGGTGTTGTCATGACGACAATATTATATTCATCTCTGCGATAATAATGAGAAATAGACGTTTTATTTGTATTTTTTTTTCCGCCGAAAAAAACCACATTGTTATTCTAAACTCTACCGGCTGCCACGGCATCACACAGCGTATACGTATTACAGAGGTACATTTTATAATATTATAATATACTTGCTATACCTCCTTATTTACTAATTCGAGTGGACGTAAATATTACTACGCTGTTGCACGCTGCACCGGGCACCGGTCGAATCACGTAAAAGCCATAAAACGTGTACCTGAATAGCAATAATTGGTCGGTAGCCAAGACGTATCGTCATCAGTACGCAATATCGAGTTAAACGCGTTCAATAATTGAACACTTATGCTGCTCGATGACTGTAATAATAATAAAAAAAAACCTCCGATCGAGGCGAACACGCCTTTTTCTTTCCACTATAGTATATACTTTTGTTGATATACACAGATATTATACTTTGTTATTACGAGAGTGTCGAAAACGTACCGAGCGGTTTTTGTATAAACACACACACACGAGCGCGAAAACAAACATATCGACTACTCGTATATTGCGTTATACTTAACGTGACCATACGTCCCGCTTTGGGCGGGACAGTCCCGCTTTCGAGCTAAGTGTCCCCAAAGAACCTAAAAATGTCCCCAAAGAACCTAAAAATGTCCCGCTTTAAGAAAAGTCTACTTGTGGTAGGTATTTATTGATCACATATATCACAATCATACATTTATACAGTTTACGTATACAATTTGATTTTTTTTCAATAAAAAAATTGTTATTTTACCCAAAATTATATGGTTTTCTCATTAAAATGTACATGTGTCCCGCTTTGAAGCAAAAAAATTATGGTCACGTTAGTTATACTGTGTAATATTATGTGAACGATTTGATAAATTCCTCACAGCTGACCTGTACACGCGCAACGTAATGCTTAACCTGCGTTCCACAACATGATTCCAACACAATTAAATACCATCCGCGATGCGTATAACAATAATCGTATTCGCGATATCAGACGCAATAACTGCAGGCGGCCGTAACGTGATAAAAACGCGCGACGATAAAGCGGCCGATTAGCTAGATTAATCGCGACGCATAGGCATCGTTTGGTTTTGGGATTTTTCAAAGTGAAATATGGGAAATATCATTGGACCGCCAACGGTAATACTGCGGCAGACGACGCGCGACGGTATACGTATATATATACGTAGTTTGTGTCGTATAATCGTTACTGCGAAGATGCGAAATAACGTTTACGATTTGAACTCGGCTCGAGACGACAGACTACCCTCCGGCCGCCTCTACTACGGTTGTCTGCCACGTCGCGCGTCGTCGTAAACACGGCGTTTCTCCCCGGACACGCATGACCGACCAACAGGGGGCGAAACCGCATTGGAATTCGCGTTTAAAAACATGATCATCGCCGAGAGCGAATCGCAAACTTTGTGGATTTTTTTCGTGCAAAATCGTCGACGAGCTGAAATCTATGAAAATACATCACAAGTTAAAAAATGGTAAAAAAGTCAGAAGCGTTGGAAAATCGAATTCAAAAGAAATCAGATTCGTCCAAAGGACGAAAGGATTATTATTTTTCATATAAAATACAAGTGGAATACGTAAAGCGCACTATATAATAATAGTTACTATATAATTCGCGCGAGAGTATAATGTGTTACCTCAGGTATAATAACTACTAATAAACTAGTAATCGAAATAAGATTCGACCGATAACGTGTATGACTGTGACCAATCCACTTTGTAACGATTATTATTTTATTGAAAATTGATGGAATTTTTTTTTTTTTTCAATTACATTTATCGACGGATTCTCCACTGTGGTGCGCGCAATAGTAATTTTACCGAATCTAAAATTACAACAACCCGGCGGCGGCGGCGCGTTATACTTGGAAAAGGGTTCGTTTGAATAAATTCAAAAATGATTTTAAAAAAAAGCAAAGCGTACATAATACATTGCAGACGGGAGATTTTAATTAAAACTATTACGACGATTCGGTGAATCATTACGACGCGAAACGCGTCGTCGTCGTAATAATAATAATACAGCTACACGTATAGTGTACGAAAATAAACACAGTTGGTTTCATAATAATATGGAAACGTTCGTATTTTAATCCAAATGTAATATTAAAAATGTAAAAGTCGATTTAAAGAAACTACATCGTATGAGTTATGTAAAATGTAATAATTACCCGTCGTCGTTTGGTGGCGTCACTTACGTATACGTACATCACGTGATCACGATTTACCATTTCTGGTGGAGATTAAAAAATATTAAATATGAAATGGTTTTACGCCGTTTTCTCGGTCGTTCCCCGTCGTCGTCGTCGTCTGTTCCACGTGCCCCGTGAATTGCGGGGCCATTTAAATGCAGCGCGAGTACAACTGCGGGCTTCTATAATATTTTCATTTCCACAGCCGAGTTAAACAAAATTTTATATTAAATTATCGTACCTTCAGTAGTGGTACGTACGACCGCGCACGACTACTACTGACTAAACTAATGTTTTCGGAAACGCGCACAAATTGTAACGAGCAAACAGACCCGCGGGGGCTTCGCCCCCCCCCTCTCCGTACTGTGTTTATAACAACAATAGTTTAAAATGCATATAATAAAGTACTTTATTTTAGAAACCAGTAAAATAGTTCAATGTTCACGAAATTATATTTAATTTAAAACGTATTCGTTTTTCAAACGCTTTTCTTTTTTTCCACGTCACATCGACAAGTTAATAAATATTTTTATTGGAAAAGCGTACTTTTTGTCCATATAGCCAATTCTTTATTTGCCGTGTGACGGAGAAACCGCGCGTTAGCACGAGTAGCCGAACGATACGAACAAGACTGAAATGTTAAAGACTGATCGACGAGAGCCGACGATTTTCCTCTCCGACGGACTTTAAGTACTCGCCCTAGGCACCATTGTCTCGCTAAGTAGTGGACGGTGTGACAATAACAACCAGGATTCGTTCCTCTTGTCTACAATACGAACAAGATTGCATCTGATTAATTGCCACAGACGACGACGGATCGAGTTTAGACGATAAACACGATGTTCCCGAGATTATTCGTATCGTTATATTGTAGTTTTAAATTATTCGAAAACGTTTGGCCGTCGAAAAAGAACGCCTCGCACCTGAGCCGTCGTGTTTTTTTTTTTTTTCAGTCGATGAGAATAAACGACGTATAATATTATTTTATAACATATAATATGAGTTTGTTGAGAAAAAAAAATGGTTCCAGTCACAATGCGTTACGTTTAAAACGTTACGTCTTTAGATACACTCGAGTGGCAAATTTTTCAATTTCAAACCCGAGACATAAAAAAGCTAATCGCACGATCGCGATTTAAATCTCGCGCGCTATAAATAGTAATTTAAAATCTACTGGGGGATTCGCCCTGCGCCGCGAGACGTCCGCAGACGTCGAGTAAATTATTGTTACAACTGTGTTAAAACGAGATACAGACGAACCGTTTCGCGACATCGTCGTCGTCTAGCCGTTAAACGGATTTCTCGATTCCGACGACGCGACGTAAACGAATGGTTTTTATTTTTCTCTTTCTTCCCGCGGCTTTTCAAATGATTTTCTTTTCTTCGTCGCGAGCGTGCGTACTTTAAATCATTTCCCGACGACGACGACGACGTGTCGTGTCGTGTCGCCGCCGTCCGATGGTTCCCTCCAGCCTATGCCGGGAAATGATCGACAGCCGTAAACCGAGTAAACTTTTCAAGCTACGTTCGATCCGCTGCGAGTACGATCCGTCGTTATTGTATATTTCGCGTTTCGGTTTATTTATTTCATTCTAATGGGGACGACGACGGAGCGACGTTTGACTGACGCGTGAAACGGTCGATTCGATTTTATCGTCGATAATATAATTTTGCGTTTTCCGCATTTTCGATTTCCCAAAGTTCATCGTCGACATCGGACGCGCGCGCAAAATCACAGGAAATAATAATAATTTAAAATTTATTTCACGACGAAAACCTCAAACAGATAAATAGCATTGAAAACTCTACGACTTTTATTATTATTTTATTCTAAATCGTTTTCTTTTCCAAGTTTTGTTGGCAGTCTATTTAGTATATTATACATCTTCTATTACATTTATGTCGAAACGAATAAATAGATTATTTATATTATAAACTCGCATTTTAATTATATTTCGTTTAGATAATATATAATATGTACCTGTGTACTTTTTATATAATATTCGATAATATTTAATTCAATTCGACTAATTATTAATGTTTGCAATTTTATAACGGCATTGTGTTTTTTATTTGTTTAGAAAATGACGTCAACGACTAGGTTCTTGATGACGATTCCTAACTATAAATCGTGCTTTATCCTTATTGACTAGTCTAGTTAGATTACGTACGTATAATCTGTGACAGAAATATAAAAACAAAGACGTATTAAGTAATACGCGGGGAAAAAAATAGAAAACGAAAAAAAATTCCGGCTTTTCCGCGAAACGTCCAAGACTTTCTTCTTTTTTTTTCGTGTATTTTCAAATAACGTTACGCCATCAAATGGCATTTTTAAATCGTCCTCCTGACGATCGCCTATAATCGATATCTATTTAGACACTGGCCTGAGATCCAAGAGTATCCATTAGTACGTTTCATCTGCGAAAATACAATATTATTATCGATACAGTAGGCACACAAATATTGGTCAGTAATTATTTTCCGCATTCAAACGGAACAATAATGAACTATAATTTTACGTCCTTAGTGTTTTCGATTAATTAACTTCATTCGGCATTACAACAATAGGGACATGGTTTCACGGGATATTTTTAATTCGCTTTACAATGAACACTTAGAAAAATGTTTTTTTCGACCTGTAAACTAATTTATATACTTATCCATAGCAATCTTGGACCCCAAAATCATATGCTTTAAAAACCTTTTTTATACAGCATTTATAAACTCTAAAAAAAAAATTGAAACACGTATGTAAAATTGAATATACTTTTTATTAAATGTAAAAAAATTATTTTGTAGGTGAGAGATATTTTTGCAATGACGTCTTATTAAATTTATTTAATTACTGTTTTTTTTTTTTTTATAAATAAGAGTATAATATTATTATGTGTATTTTTTTAACATATGACTATTTTGTAAAAATATAATATAATAGATAATTTGTTAAATAGGTTTTGACAATTATTATTAATTCTAAATAAATATAATCCATAACTTGTTATTAGATTTCTGAAATTAGAGTAACTTTAATAGACCCAAGTCCTCTGACTTGCACGATTCTGACTGAAATCATTTCAGACGTCACCGTCACGCCATTTGTCCATTTACCTGACGTGGTTAACGACCAAAGGACTCCGGGAAACTTCCTAGTATTTGTTGATATGCATTATCTCTCATCGGACGAGAAGTAAGTTTTTTTTACTTTCAGCGTTTTCACGGAACTCAAAACACGGTTATGATTTAATTACAGGTAGTTTTTCAGTTTCCCGTGGTGTTTTTTTTTGTGCAATTTTAGCAATTAATTTTTATCAATTAAATCTGTTTAATGGTTTTTTTTTTTTACAAATCGTTACACGGTTTAACGTATCGTTCTAATCGGTTAGTGAATATACGTGATAAGTAAAATGTGAATAAAAAATATTACACTTAATTAATATAAATTGTTCAAAAACATTTTCGTGTTAATTAAATGTTTTTACGTCACCTTAATGTACGCGGATGTAAAGAGTTAATCGATTAAATTATAATTTTGCATTTTAAATTTTCTACAGTTCACTACTTCTAAGTAGTCAGGTTGGTTAATTATTTATCACTTTACGAATATCGCAACGGGCAATTGAAATACATAAAACTTTTTATCAGTGGCGTCAATAAGTTTCAAATCGAATTCAGAGCAAAATAAATTATTCATTCGAAATATACAAATAGAATTGAAAACGTATTAAGTAATCGCTATATTAATATGTTTCTAAAATATAGTTGACTTCTTTAATCGTAAATTTTTCTGTTTGCAAAACCATTTCTCGTCGATAACGTCAATTGTTTCGAAATAATAGATTAATATATATTTTCATATCACATTAACAGTATTATTCGCATAAAAATCAGTTTAAAAAAAAAAAACACTTTGATTAATAATACAGAACGTTATCGAAACGTTTAAACATCAATCATAATATTATATTATGATAAAATTTAATTTATTACATTAACTCGCTAATTTTTTTTTTTTAAATAATGTAAAATAGTAAAACGTCGCGTTGAATTACGTTTGAATTTTGAGCAGCATAATAATTTTGATTTACTATCGTCTTTTAACATTTTATTTTATTTTTTTTTACAACAAAACGTACCTATTACACTTTGAGATTAACCTTATTCCAACACTCTTATTCGTCTCTTATTTTTATTGCATTTTTCCGGATTTATAGCGAATTTCAATGGTTTCTTTGTTTTCCCGCGCACGTTTTACTTGCATTTAATTGCATTCGAGTTGTAATTACTGCAACTACTCGCATACCTACAACGTAATCAATTATAAGACATAATTATTATTTGTAACAATCGCTCATAGCGAATTAGATATATTATACTCGTATATTTTTATAAAATACACAATATACTACGGTCGATGTACTAGTAGCGAACGTCCGACGGGCTATGGCTAATAACTCCTGGAAATCAAATGTCCAATCGTCACATCGTGTGCCGGAGATTAAACTTGCGCGAAATGACTTTTTCGACTGGCACAAAACAACGGGCACGAAAAGCTCACCGGTAAAATACATTTCACGGGCATAATAGTTTTAATACCGTTCACTGTTTTTCGTTTTACCAGACTGGATTCGAGATACTTTTCTAAAATACGAGTAGAATTAGTTGATTTTACGTACTTTCAGCGTCTATTCGATTTTTGTAGTACATAATTTTTACATTCCAATGTTTTATATAACTTTAAAATTTTTTTTTTCACTCAGATTTGAGACACGTTCAGACTGTTTTCAACGCTTTTCCTTTTTCGATTTACAGATTGATCGGACTCTCGTGATATTTTGGATATAGTTTTCGCAGTGGTATTGACGTGACGTAATGACGTCGAGGCAGTGGAAACGGTTTTGATAGTGAGTGAGGTATTTCGTATTTAAATTTCTTCTTTGTTTTTCATGAAAAATCTACTCGTGCTGTACGACCTTGGAAAAAAACAAAAATATGAACTTTAAAATATTATATAATCAATAGGAGCATTTAATTCTATAATATACACATTGGAAGTACCTCTCGAGAAATGTTAACCGTAACCGTATCGGCTGATATAAATAATTATGAATCATAATTTTTGGAGATGAAATATTTCATCTAATTGGCCCACCGCGATACACCGATGATAATATCTTCGTAGATTTATATGTTTTTGTTCTATGCCGTCTTATTTTACCACCTGTAATCAGAATGAAAAATATGGCTTAATGGAACTCCCGGTGTAATAATATCTACGATAAGACTCGAGTTTAAATCATAATAATATTATCAAGGAATATTGGAATCGAAAGTTTTTTTTCTTTTTTCAAATCAATAAATAAGTATTCCTTAAACTTTATAATTGTTATTAATATCTTCATAAAATATATACTCGGGTACATAAAACGGGACGTGATTAATAGACGAACTTTTTCTGAATACATATTGCAGGTTAGGCGCTGTTAATAAATCATTATCATTTATCTAAAATGATAAATACTTTTTTTTTGCTCGATCTTTATACATTTTTCATGAATTTTACTAAATATCAATATAGGTCTGTAATATGTATTATTCTTGTGCCAGTCTAACCTCGAGAAAATATTATAAACTCATTAACAATATTATTAGTTTGATCTTTAATTATAAACGTTGTTCCTTGATAAAATATGTATTAGTGAATATTGTGTTTTTTTTGTTTCTGGCCAATTAGCAATAATTACCATGGGAATCGTTGCCTACCATGACTGAGAAATAAGAGTCTGAAAATTGAAATTTCCAACAAGATGTAACACAGATTACTTAATATGTTCCTATAAAAGAGGAAAAAATGATTGAGTATAGTACGATATTAAATGTATTTTAAAACTGCGAGTATTGATGAAAAATCTGATACTAAAATATTATTTTATTACTAGAAAGTACTAGACGAGACGTACGTATAGAAAGTCACAAGGTATACAAGAAATACTCGTCGTCGACATGCCATAATGCCGCAGAATAAATTATTCGAGTTTAAAACCATAATGATTTAAAACTCAATAAAAGAAAGGACTTTTTTTTTATTTCATAACCGTAAATATTTTCCAAGAATAAATATAATTGAAAAGACACTCTAGACGATAGGAAAAAAACCTCACGACGAATAATTTGAATGCACGCGCATTACTATTGTGCGCGTGGTGACATAAACGGCCGATAACAGTATCCAATCCCCTTAATAGCAGAAGTTTCTTTATGCATTTGACGCGAAAAAAAAAAAAAACGCAATAGGTACAAGTTATTATTTATATTGTTCGTTCGGCCTTGAAATAATCTGCGCACCGTCAAAGTATAAATGTATGAAAGTTGTGCTTTATACAACAGTGTTTATACGTTAGTCCGATGAATGAAATGGCAACAACAAAAAAATTACTCATCCAATTACAATTATTATTAAAAAGGATCGCTCGTATTGTTATCAATAATATTTATTACCAAAATGGCAAAATTATTCTGTACGTAATAGTTACTTTTAAACCATTTTTTTTTTGTCACAAAACGGACGACCTTTACCCTTGAAAAAACTATGCGTTTTATTACATTACAATAATAACCTCTTTATTATATTACTATGGAAAAAAAAATCATCAATTGCTTCAAAGTATATATTGTATTTTCCGAAATGAGATCTATTTTAACCTTTTAGAATGCATTTCACTACTCGATAAGTTGGGTAATTTTAAAAAAACAAAAAAAAGCTGTATTATGTTTACGTATATTTGTAGATTCAAATAGGAATATCTAATTTTAATTAATAAAAAATAAACTCGGTCGGTAACATATGTTTGATTTTTTTATTTTTTAATTCAGAGATTTTAATATTTATTTATTTACGCCGGATAAACTTTAAGGAGCTTTTAATTAAGCTAGTAATTTTTAAGACTTGTTTATGGGGCACTTTAAAAAACACAACCATTTGCATAAAACGAATGTTTACATTATTTGTGGGAAAAAACAATGTAAGAGTTTATTACTCGACTAGAGTTAATTAATTTCAAGACTAACGAAAACGAAAAAAAAAAAAAAAAATGATCGCGTTTAAATCGAATTGGAAATTTTCAAATTAATACCTCGCTCTCGGTAGAATGTATTTACTGGAAAAATAAACGCCACCACCGATCGTTTCGCGGCCAAATAAACAATGCGATCTATCGGCGGCGGACGTGCTCGCCATGTCCTCCTAGCTCGGGTCGCTCGTCAAACGTTTTTAAAACATTCAATCGACTGGGATTTATTTATTTTTTAAGTTTTAAATTCTAAATCCTAAGGGTCTCCTCCTCTTTGTGTAATCATACTTTATTCGTCGAGAAAAAAAATCGCCCGAATTAAAGTCGGGCTTAAAATTTTATCAAACGTTTGATATATGAAATTCGATTTTCAAACGGCATTTCACTGTATTTTATTCAAACGAATTCACATTCTATTTATTTACGGACAAAGGACGAACGTGGGGGTCATAAGTTTTTCGCCAACAATAACTGGAATCGGCTGCTGGAATAAATGACTCCGGACGCGAGGAAATTACCAAATATGTCGCCGATAATAATAAATTACCGGGCTGTAATAAAAGTAAAAAAAAAAAGGAAAAAAATTATTATGATTATCGTGTAATAAATAACTACGTACCTCTCTGTCTGTTCTACGTATACAAAACATTAAATAAACCAAATATTATTTCGTATTGTTTTTCACGTTTTACAATATATTATTCTCGCGATGTAATATGTTTGGCTGAAAAAAAAAAATGATATTCAATAATATTCAACATTTATTGAAATATAGCAATGATTTCGTAATTATTTATAATATTCAAGGACTCACTTCGAAACGATACGAGTAGGAAAAAATACTTTTTAATTTTTTGGAAGTGCGCGTGTGTGCACCGGTCTCCCGTGCACCTCCTCGGTGGTCGAAACCTATGAAACTGAATAATATTATGAAATGTGTTTATTTTTTTTAATTTCATTTCGTCGTTTATATTATAATGTTTTTGAATTTTAACAATGAATATACGTATACTCGTATAATATGTATTTTGAAATCGTCGCCATTACGGTCGTGAGGAAAAACAATTACGTCGCGCGCACAATACAATAATAATATTGTTATTCCAAACGTATTTATTCGTATTGGGTTTGAGCAAACGCATTTATTATACTTACGTGTTTGTAATGTGTGTTTGATGGCACTATAAATTCATAGTTTACAAGTAGCTAGTACGTACACCCGTATGAATACTAAATAGATAAAAAAATATAACGTATACTTAACGAAATGTTGTGATTCTAACTAATAAAAATTCATTCGTACAAACGTGTGCCATAATATTATATACGTATAATATGTTTTGTTCGATATTTTTTCATAAAATGTTGCTCAACGTACGTTGTATTGTAATATTATAAACAACGAATATAATATTGTGTCGCACGACGGAGAACGTGCGAACGATTTATTTCAACTAAAAACCGCGATTTTGATGTATGTGCATCTTTTTTTACTCGTAAAACACTTGACACGAATATACTCGTACGTCGTATGGTGCTCTCCATACTTCAAACGTGTTTCGAGCGCTCGCGGTGTAAAAAAAGAGACGTTTTTAAGGACGTTTTAATACGGTTTACGAGAAAAAAATCAAATGAAAAATAATATAAACTAGTTTAAATTAAAATTAATAATTATTCCGTAGGATCGCGTGTTTCAATACTTATAATTTCACTGTACGGCCAATTTTCAATTGGAATCCGATTCAGCTTGAGTTTTCAAAATAGGGCCGAGTGGTGATCAATAATAACTGAATCGAATTCAATAATTTCTGAAAAAAAAACAAAACATTATGTTAGTAAAAAGAAATTAATTCGGTAAAATCATTACGCTAATCAGTTATCACTAGAGTCCGGATTTGTATGCATTTTCATATTTGTAATGAGTGTATGCATTTCGATGGGAGTAAGAAATGTGGACGATTTGTGTCACAGATAATGCATAGAAAAAAGTTTATTTTGCATATAAATGCATATTTTAGAGACGACTGCATATTTGAACATTTTTGCATATTCAAGCATATTTTGAATAAAAGTTTACTAAGCCAATTATTTTGTTTCAATTTCATCGTAGAAATTATTAGTTCATTACGTATTGTTGGGAAATAAATGTTATTCTCCATATTATGTTATATTTTTGGACAGTTTATGTAAAAATTATATCTCGTATATAGCAAGTCGCAACACGGTCATCGGCAACAATGCTGACTGCTTTTTTTTATTAGATTTATATTTTGTAAAGTATTTGTTTTATTTGTTGAATATATTTTTAAATATTTAGTAGTTCTTTAATAAATGTTTAAAGTCGATGTCTATAGTTAAAAAATTAAGTTTTTCAACAATGTCAAATTATTATTTATGGAAGAAATTAAAAAACTAAATATTAAAATGCATATATTTTGGGTATAAGAGCATATCAAGTGCATATTTTGAAGTTTTTTGATGCATAAATGCATATTATTTTGGCCTTTTTCAGTGCATACAAATCCGGACTTTAGTTATCACCTATTATAGTGTGTGTACGTACGTGTTCACGTTGTAAAAACAATCCCAAAAAAATACATTCTGAAAGTAAAATGAAAGCCAAGCTGAAATTGCATCATCCATATTTCAGAGCTTAATTATCCTCCAAGTCAATTATGATCTAAGTGCATATATATATATATTTTAGTCCGTGGGGCTCTGCTGTTTACATAAATGTACAAGGTACACCGGGGGAATGTAGAGACGTACTGCTACTACATAGTTTATACTAAATAGTACATACTGATACTAGTAGTCATTAGATCCATTAGAGTCGCTTACACGGAGCTTTTCCACGAGTGACTTTTAAACTAATTCGCAGTTTGCTTAAAAAAAAAGAAAAAGAAGCGCACAGTGTAAATAAGTTCGCTGGCAAACAAGCGCGTCTTACGTATATCTAACTAGTCTTCTGGCACGCCGGTGGAGTTGAAATGTTTTATATATCGTTGATGATTGAAAAGCTCCGTGTAAAACGACTAGCTTTATCAGCTACTATCTGCAGGGCCGTGGTCCGTAATAGATATTCAAAATTCTTTTCCTCAAAACGAGGAATACTTGTTATCGCTCCCACCGTGATGACGTATGATTTAAATTTTTTCGTTTTTAAATTTTTTTCCACTTCGGCCTATAAATATAAACATATTATACGAGTACACGGTCTACTTGACAATATTTTGAAATAAAAAAATGATAAATATGCAATAACAACTAACTGAATCCTGAATCTGAAATATCAAATAATGCAATTGAAAAACAATTTAAATATATTATATTAAATATGAAAAAATATATATGCATAATATTATGTTTTTTAAATTCTCGACAACGAAAGCCCGCGTTTCATAGAAATAGCGAATATATTTCGCAGACGGTGCTTATAAATTTCATTCAAATTGCACGTACCTATTGTTGAAAGTATTGACTTAGAAAATTGAATTTATCGTGCATTACAGTTGTTTCGCAATACTTATTGGATATTTCAATATCATTCGTGCGCTGGAAATATTTATCGAAAGTGATAATTTATTATTTTAAAATAATAGAGTTTGATGTCCTTAAGACGAGTACGAGATACCGGAAAAAAAAAGATCGATCGAACCAAGTTAGCCCGAGCGAAGTAAAAAAAAAAACACTAAAAACACTCAATAACGCCGAACGAATATTATATTCGTTTTCGTTCCATTAGTGGAAATATACGTACGGGCGAATTCGGCGAACGGTCGGTCGACAGAACGGCCGCGGAATCTAATCATTTATTCAATTATTAATTTCAGCGCGGCAAAAGTTCGCTCGCGCGGTGACGTCCGTTTTCAATTAAAAAAAATCATATTCACTTTTGTCTCGTACACGTCGAACGTGGTAAAATAGAGATAGTCTGCGATGCCCCATGTATATGCGGTATGTATTATAATCGAGAGCGCGTAGAGTACACAAAACGAAAACAAAAAAACACAGAGAGAAAGAAAGAAGAAGAAAAAAAAAAAACACGTCGTCGGTCGAAAAAAAAGTCGTTTGACGAGATCGGAATCGAAAAATGATATTTCAGCCGTCGCGCGTCGTCGACAAACGTCCGAACGATTATTACAGAGAAGTGGACGGTAAAACGTGGGAGACACTACTACTACCACTACTACTACTACAACACTCGTTGTAAAACCGATAAGAACTTTTTCGAGCGCGCGCGCGTAGGCGCAGATATAATATTATGCGAGATCGATAATAAAGTTAGTGAAAACAACACACGAAGAGTTGTATAAATACAGTGATTCGAAAAAACGATTTCGCGTTCGGAATCCGAAACGAACCGCGTGGAAAAACGAATAAAAAAAAAACCGTCGAAAATATATATATCACGTGCTTATAAAATATCGCGCGCAGAGTTCTATTTTATTTCCCCCTCCCCCTCCCCGGAGCATTTCGTTCCGTACATAATTTATCTATGGTCTACTGTGCGCGGCGAAGTACGCGAGTATATACTGTACGCGTGGAAGGGGAAAAAAAAATCGTCATCGCATATTTTCATGCGATGACAACAATAGCAAGCGCGCATTATACAATTTTATATATACGAGTATATAATACGTTGCGCGTAGTCGCGCGTTCGGATTCCAGAAATTAGTCAACTAGACAAATGGCATTGGAGACCGCAGTTTTTGACCTACGCGAAAACGGTGGTCGGTCAACCGGATTTTTCTCTGAAACCCAACACCGGAATCCGATTGGAAAATATGTACGTCTGGGACAATATTTATGCGCGCGCTCGCTCACACAGGTATGAACACGCAGTCGGCGAAGAAGAAATACGTGTTTTTCGAAATGCTTCTTAATGCGCGCACACACTACCTATACCACATAACATACGTACAATACATCATTGGGAGTCCGCAGAAATCGCACGGGTCGGCGGCGGCGGCTGCGGCGGTCCATTGCTCTGCGCGGGACGGGGACCTACATAACGACAATAATAATAAATACAACAATGGCAAACACTAATGCAGTGTGTGTCCTGGTCCTCGGCCGGCCGCGACGTGCCCGGACCGGTCGCGACACGCATCGTTTCGGCCGAAAGATCTCATTGATAAAAAGGACGAAAAAAAAAAAAAAAACCCGCAGATATAAGCATACGTACGGTATGTTATGCTCGTATTTTATTATTATCTTTATAATTGCATTTTCTGAGACGGGGCCGTAAACAATAAACGCGCCGGGCGACGACAACAACCCCTAACGGGCGAAGAATACTAATGAAAACAAAACGCAATCGAAATACCGTGTGTCGCACATACGCGCACGTCTAAATAATAATATATACGTACTATCCTAGCCCCTCGACGGAAAATGATTTGTTGTTTCGCTCGCAGAAAATCGTCCGCGGAGAAAATCCTCGAGCGGGACGTTATCGTGACGTTCCTGCGGCAGGTCCTTTTGCCGCCGTCATCGCGATTGGACGCCGTCCAACGGCATCATTTCAAATTGAAAAGGTTACGTTGTGGTGTCCTATATACGTATTTTCCTCCGCCGGAGTAACAGAGAGCAACACGGACCGGGCGCCGAGGAGTGAAAAGAGAGAAACTGGCCGCATATATAGACATAAAGGCCAAAAAGTAATTTATAAGTACACGTACCAATTATTCGTGTAGTGTACTATTGCGGACCCGACCGTCGTCGTCGTCGTCGTGCGAGCGAATCGTTGACGATTTCGAGTATTATTGTTGTTCGACAATTACTTTTCACGAAGGTGAAGGCAAATCTATGGAACTCGACCACTTTCTCCATCTTGACGCTACAAGAAACGTCTCCGAAGACCTCTTTTTGATTTAAAAGTTACTTTTTGTAATCAGCATAATATAATATAGCTGCTCGTGCTAGAATAAAAAATGATAAAAATTATTTTCATTCGAAATAATATTAAAAAAAAATTATTATTCTTTGTATTTGATTTAATTTTTTTTTGCACTTCAATTAAAACTTTAATGGATTAAAAATAATAATATTTTTTTTTACAGAGATACTATACTCTCTCGCAAAGTGAATAAGCTAGTTAGCGTTTTAGTTTCGTGAACTAATAATTATAGTCTACTTGCGTTCGAGTAAAAAAAAAATACGTCTATAATCTCGGAGGAAATCTTAAAAAATAAACGATTCCGGTATTATCCTTATAAATTCAACACTTCAAGACGGCGCGGCGCGCGGCGATTCAAAACTCTCGACCTGACAATCGTTTTATGAAAATCATAAACGCGCGATGAACAATAAAATTACGCGCCAATAAAAAAACATTGGATAGTGTATTTATTGGGAAAAGTTTTCCGTGTATTTGCGGAATCACAAATTCAAAACAACACGACAAATCTACTTTCTAACTATCCGGAGAAGAAAATATTTTATTCATACCGACTGCTGTGACACGGTCGAAGCATTAAATCCAAAAGATTTCCGACCGTGTTGAATTCTACTTTTATCGCGTCTTATATATTATATATTATAGTTTCGCGAGACATCTGCATTAGTCGATGGTCGAGCACGCAAAGTCATTAAGTTTATTCGATTCGAATATCTTTCCCCGTTAAATCCCGACAATATCGGTTACGAGTTAGAATTCGGCACACACACAGTGTACAATAAAAATATTCCAACATATTATTATGTGTTTGCGGTTAAAAATTAGTTTCGTGCGAAATGCCATACCGCCGAGGTTTAGAGTGTATTATTTACTTTTTACGACGTCTCCGTATTTTCTCGAAATATTTTCATAGGGAATATATGAGATATGAATTCAAAAACAGATACGCGTATACGAGTATACTGCTGCGTGCACGACGAGTGTGTTTATTTTTCCATCATTTAAGTTGAATTATGAAAAAAACATCGTGTTATAACTATACTTACCAGCTGAATAACCCGGCTTGGCCCGTGAAAACGAAACTGCCGACTGAAAATTTCAAAGCTCCAGCGCCCTTTTTACCCCCTTTTAACCATCCCTTAGGGGTGGTGACGCGCGGCGACACTCGGGAAAGTATTTGGAATAAGTCTGTGAAAAAAAATTGGAAAAAAGTTGAATAGCGTCGTCACAAAACGGGAACACAAAAAAAGGCCTGTTCTTTTATATTATATAAAGGATAATCACAACTTCGCTATGGTAAATACTTCTTTATATAGTAAACGATAGATTTCGTTTGGCATTCGGTTTATGAACTCTGCAATAGTTTTCAAAACGACGAATCGGTTTGAATTATTATGAAACAACGGTATAAACATGACGATAAAGATACAAACGATCGGTCGCGTCGCCCTAATTACAGAAACCCCGCGTGCACTTTTGGTTTTAGAGAAAACCGGCGGCGGCGGCGGCGTAAACGGCAACGAGAGGATACGATACGATAAAATTAACTGCGCGGCGGGGAAATAAAATATAAATCGTTTTTATAGACGCGAAAACGTGTTAAACGAGGTTTTTAGTGATTGGTATACATTTTATAGTCGCAGTGAATTTATGTATTGGAAATGTGTGTGCTCGCAGAACGTGAATTATGGCGCGAGTTGTTTTTATTGCGAACACGCTTTTATTCGAAAACCGTTGCGTCGTCGCGTGTACGTAATAACTTCATAGTGTGTGATGCCGCCCGTTGTGTAGACACATTCGGTAAAATCATATTTTTACACGCAATAATGCGCGTAGAGATAATAATAATAATAATACGAGAGATGCGACAGAAAGCGTTATCGGTGCACCGAAGCCGAAGTATTTAATGTTATGCGTCGGTGTCATAATTGTTGTTGTTGTTGTTGTTGTTGTTCTATTTTAACGACACACCGCGGGCGTACGCGTTTCAGTGTATCAAAACGTGAACTTTAAGTCTACAATAATACCGCCTAAACCGACGCGTTATCGCGACAGCAGTAGTTGAATCTGGCGAAAAAACACAAACACTTTGCGCGTAAGTACTTTTCGACCGACATCGCGCGCGATTACGATATTTTGTGTCGAATGCGTACGGAATGACGCGCTATTATCACTTAAAATAAACAACCGTGAATATAAACGTTTTATTTTTCTTTTATAGATATCGTTGTTTTGTGTCCGAACACTTTTGACGTGATATTTTTATCTTCATAAAATCGAACTGTTCCGGATTGCAAACGAAACACGATAATCCGTCGCCTTTTCGACGTGTTTAAATGGATTGACAAAAATCTAGACGACGACGCAGATCCGGCGCGGTCAAATCGACAACTAATTAGATGGGGGGAGGGGGGAAGTCGAAGCTGTCCTTCGTTATTTCGTTCCACAAGTCACAGCCGCGCGCGCGCAAAAACTGCCAGTGCGTCCGTCGAGTCGAATGATTAAACGAAAATAATAGTTCTAGACGATTATCCGCACGGTATTTACCGTAAAACGAGATTTACGAAATCATTGACGCGATGACGCGTGCGAGCGTATAATAAGAATCCTGTACACCGGAAGTATGACGAACCAAGTTAGTCCTTCGCCAGTTATTTTGGAATTATTTACGTATGTGTCACGCTGTCTTAACGCTGCGAACGTTCAAACCAAAGCCATCCCCTCTCGCTTCTTTCGCCACTCCTTAATCGCGGTTCGAATCACTGAAATCATAATAATAATTAATAATTTTATGCACTTCGAATGCATCGCGCACACGGCGTATGAATTTATCGGACGACCAAGCGGTGATTATGGCACCGGCGGATGCGGTCGATTCGCTCGCGGTCATTAGCTTTTCAATGCCATTTGCGGTAACCGTAGTTTCGGGTACACATATAGGTAGTATTTTATGAGCATATGAAATATTTTTAGAAACCAATGTCGCCGTACTGAAAAATCATCTTGATTCGAAATGAGATTGAAGTCTATTAAATAAAAAAAAAGAAAAATGGAAAAAATCACATTAAACTTGGCGTCGTCGTCAAAACGTACGGAGAAGATATAAAAGAAGACCCAAATAGAAACTCGGGAAAATGTTGGAGAGAGTTCAAAAATTAGAACAGTCTATACTCGTAATATTTGTATTATGACCGACGATTATATTATTAATCTACACTCGCAATTTTGTTATCCTTTTTATAGCGAAACCTACGAATTTAATTTACAGACACGGTCGGAGAGGGAAAACTTTTAAAAGCGTGGGCGTTCCGTGTTCCACGTAACAAACCGGCCAGTCCTGATCCCGGAAAAGCGTGAAGGTAAGTGCTGATGGATTATTCTGTAGGGCGGCTGTTTTCGACCGCGCGCGCGAAATACCTACCTGAAACTACCGGGGGACCGTAAATGGCACTAAAAAGGTAGAGTGACCGCGAGCGAACCGACCGCATCGGCGCGATCGCTCGCGGATTAAATAAAACGAAATCGTTAAACCGTCCGGCGGATAGGTACCGCGCGCGCGAGGGCGGCGGACTGCCTCCTCCGGGACGCGGTCGCCTCGGCGGCGGCGTCGCCAATTTTTTGATTACGTCATCAGTTTTAACTGCTACGCGGTTTGTGTTTGCTCGCAGTGTGCGCGGACAATCAAAACACGAACTCGTCGCGATCGTTGTGGAAACGTGTGAATCGGACACGCGAAAAAAAGGGGGAAAAAAAGGTTACCGACGAGTACGCGAACGTATTTATGTAAAGGTTTTCGAGTTTTCGATGCGGCAGAAACCGGCAAGTGATATGCCCGCGAGCCCTGGACGGAAATTAAGTTTTAATCTATCCGCGAGCTCCTTCGACGACGAAGACGACGACGTGATCGCGCGAATCGACACGTATGCCGAAACGTGACCTGGGGGATCCTCGGACAGTCCCGCTTTGGCGGGAATTGGAATTTTTTCGATTTGCGCTCGTCCGAGAAGTAATGTATGGAAAAACGGCCGAATAATTTGAATCGTATATTGCAGAAACCCCACCTATAAGCGACGGAAATTACTGTAAAACGAATTTTTTTTTATTTTCTTATACTCTATACCAGCGATGGCAAATAGGATTATTTCAACGTGCCAATTTATGACATAATTCAAAAAAAAATTTTCAGCCGTGCCATTATTATTTTTATTAACACAGTATTAATACAAAATTAATGATTATAATGTGGAAAATTATGAAAAAATGGAAATAATGTGTGAAATTCGAGTGCCATCGAAAATCTCATGCGTGCCAACCTTAGCACGCGTGCCACTTATTTGCCATCCCTGCTCTATACCCCTCCCCCCCCCCCTTCGACCTTGGTGAGTTTATGAGTATTGAGTATGTTCGGCGTTGTGTATAGGACCTTGCTCTACTTCCAGGAATGAAAAAAAAAAGGAAGAAGCTTTCGGGAAGTTTTTATTAATATCTCTCGAAAGTCCCACTCGTGCGTCACTTACGGGGTTTCTGCAATAAGCGATTCGTATTTGTTTAATCGTACTATTAAATTCTAATTATTATTATCGATAAACAAACATTGTTTCTCTTCTCGTTTCGATTAATAATGTTCGTTTAATTATGTTCTGCGTGTTACAACTATAACTGTTGTAATCGTTCGCAAGATAATATCGATGTGATTTTCCTCCTGTTCGAAAATTCACGGCGGCGCGGCGCGGCGGTCTCTCCGAGGCGAAAAAACTATAGTCACGTTAGGTATTCGGTAGGTATACGTGCTCGCTATTATTACTATAATACGCCGCGACATTTGAACGATGATGATAACGACGACGTGCGCGGGTGCCGGAAATTTCGTGGAAACGTACACTACCCCACTCTCTGTGTTTCTCTGTGTTTGTTCGCGTGCGTGTACTCGTATATATATACGTACGTACGTACGTACGTCGCGAACGAGCTTAATCGAATTTGCACGCTCGAGAGCCGTGCGCTCTATACCCGAAGTGGCGTTAAATTCGGTTATACGCAACTGCGCGCGGTATGCGATCTATGTACCATAATATTATCGTATTTTATTGCGTTAGCGGCGGCGCGCACGCGCACTAGCGTCAAAACGAACTCGTTTTACGGATCGCGTGATTTTTCGGTCTCGCCCAACAGCCCTTGATCCCGGACCCGGCCGAGGGCTTCTTCTTTTTTTTTCCGCCTCTCTCGCGTTCGCGGCGGTCACGTGCACGTAACAACATCGTGACGTATAATAGTGTTTTATCGAAGGACCGCCACAAACGAAGCGAGTAGAGTATAATACTCGCATTGGCGAGGGGAAATTACAATCGAACGGATTTTAAACGCGAAAAACTATTTCAGACTGCAGTTGGCCTATAGCAATAATCGGCAGGGGCGTATATATGGGGGGGGGGCGATGGGGCCCGGGCCTCTCCCCGAAAGGTTTTTTTATTTATTAATTATTAATTTGTTGGTATACCTCGTATTTAAAATGTATAATATTCGTTTATTCTTGTAAGAAAATATGTAATTAATTTTGAGTGACTGTAGTAAAAAAATTGTTTACTGCAACGAAGAGTTTTTATACATTTTTTACATTACATTTCATAAAAAATAAAAAAATGAGTTTATTTTTTCTCTGGTGAAGTAATGATGATAGTCCGAATAGTCCAAAGGTCTTTTAGCGTTTAAGCAATATTTGTCATTGTGCCTCCTCCGTCATTTCTCCCTAAACTCTAAATACATAATCGGCCCCCTCCGAAATTAAATCCTTTATACGCCACTGAATCGCGGTGATGTTATACCGACGTGTTTGAGTACGAAAATAATTCAATCGAATTGTAATTTGAAATCAATAATACGTATTTACCCGATTTCCGTTCAAACGCCTAGTCTTTTCCTAGACATTTTCCCGTGTCTCCCGGATCATCAAGGCTATTTATTTAGGTCAATTTGTTCGACATTTAGTATTGATTTTTTTTCCCCACCATAAATATACAATAAAAGCTCGGGTTTTTGTTTTACGCTTTTTAAACCTAATCCTTTTAGTTCGATGTTTTAATTTATGATTTGAAAGTACATATTACACCCGTGTATACGGTTCGTTATAAATTCAAGTCGGAAGTTTTTCAATCCGTTAATAAACGTATATTTTAAATTGTTTTTCTTTCGAAATCTCATCCCGGGACCTTTTAGATAGTCGGAGAAAATAAACTTTAAAATGTCAGCTTGCTTTTAACTCGGGAAATAATCGTTCTTTCTTAGTACCACGCAACGTTCGACAAAAACAATTAAACGCGGCCCGGAGAACCGCCTTTTAGATGCTTTTAGACTACCGTACCCAACCCGACCAATTTTGAATACTTTTTTGATTCGCGTATTAAATATTAAATAAACGCAATAACCGAGTGTTGTTCAAACCGTCGATCCTTTATTGTATTCGAGACGTATTAATTCTATATCGTTTAATCTTATTGCAATATTAAACTGTACTCATCATTATCCGTTTGGGGCGTATGAAACACTCCGAGTAAATGAAACGTTTTGAAAGTCTTAGTAGCTGAAACCATTGAATAAAAAAAAAAAAAAAATCAATAAATGTATTAAATTCTATCCAAGTAACTTTGGAATACGATACTTAAACAATTCGTTGAAAATGTATTTTCATCTATACGTTTGCTCCGAATTGAAATTTCAAGCCGACATAATATAGATTCGAAACGAACCGTTACAGTAGTTGGTACTGAACGTTTCTCGACACAAACGTTTACACTATTGGAACTTTGATCGTTTGTGACGCAATCTACACGCGAAAATGATTATTCATATTTTATATTATATGAGACCTACGTCGCTGTTGCACACTAAAAATGAAATAGTTTCGGCCCGTCAAGTTAATATTATTTGTGCGGAACGACGACGCGCGACGGTGCTCCGACGACGTTTAAAGAGGCGTAAATCAAAAAAGTTTGAAAACCGCTGCGATCGAAGTTAAAATTCGCAAAAAAAAAAAAAAAAAAGAAGAAAAACTACGCTTGTCGCCGTAGTTTTTCAATAAATCATTCGTTATTTTTATTAATTTCTCCGTTCGTTCTAATTGTTTTAGATTTTTACGGACGATTATAGTATAGTTGTTATATTATTTTAGATTTTATCGTTTGCGCGAAGATTAATTTCTGCGAAACAATCGCGTTAGTGGGGGGCTCGGACTCTCGCGGAACTTTGACAGTCGTATAATACACCCTCGGAGTAAGATATCCTTCCCATCCTTCCCGTGACCAGGTTGTAATATTTCGCGGTATACATTATGATTATAATAATATGACAATAAAACCGGTAACTATGACGCGCCGATCGTATTTTTTTGTTATTGTTATTATAAAATTATATCTCGTATTGTTTTATTCGCCGTGGGCAGCGCGCACGGTTGTTTCGAATCGCTTTTCCCCGAAACATGGATTCCGAGACGCGCTTGGCTCCAAACGATCCGTCTCGACCGAAGCCAGCGGCCAAACGGTCGAAAACGTGCGCTTCGATTTTGAAAAAACGCGCGAACGCGTTGCGAATCGAAAACAGTCGACTGAAATACGAGAAACAGGTTAGTCCGTTCCCAATCCGTCGTCGACGTCTCGTAACTGCTCGCGAAATGTTATCTTTTCAAACGATATTACAACAAACGACCCGGAATTCGCGATCAGATGACGAAAACGTGGGCGTTATACTTCCTTCCTTTTTTAGCCGACCAATGATGGAAAACCGTTACTCGTTAGAACTGTTTTCACTTATCGACAACAAAAATATCACATTGGTGTTGTTTTCGTTATGCATTTCGTTCGGTCGAACGTTTCTTCCACGGCGCGTATCGATAATTTTAATATTATAAATTCATAAAAACGAGATTCATCTAATTCGTATTTTTATACCCGACTGTGCTATTTCCGGCGTACAATAATTTACAATAATTGCTCCCGAACACACGTCTGGTTTGAACATGGCGAATACAAGAGTTATTACGTGCGACGGACGCGAATAGCGTTTGGGCTTTGAACCTAGAAGGAACCTAGAAGGATAGTTTGAGCTACAAGGTATATTTGAAAACGAAACGCCCTCGGAGTGTACGTTATTTCGTTGCAGAAATACTGTATAAACAATTTCGGGGAGGAGGTCAAAAGCTCTTAGAGCTCTTCTCTTCAATCGCGTGGTGGATAAATATGTGCGGTATGGCAACGATATTTATACCGGCGACGTGCGTAAAAAAAACAACAACAATCGTTCGCCCCGCCTATTATTCGAAAAAATAAAAGTTTGCAAAAGCGATAGAGAAGAAAAAAAAACGTTTTGCGAAACGATAGATTTTTCATGGGAAACAATCGGATTCGTTATTCTGTTTTTAATATTATAACGTTTTATAATTAAATAAAATATGATTGAATATTATTCGGTACCTGTAATAAATTAGGCCCTCCGACAGCACAATAATTATTATCTTTTCGTCTCGATCGTCGCGCTAGTGGACATTTTTCAAAAGAGATTTCCAGCTATAACGATACAAAACAAACATTAAAAAAAAAAAAGGATACGTTAATGCCATTTCAACGCGTACGAATAACTCACATTAGTTTTTACATAATACAAGTACTACGCAGACGTCGCTCGTCGTGTTATACGCGTAATTTGTATATTATATTTTTTTAAAACGCAACTCTCTCCGGCGCGGCGGCGCTTTTAATTAATTTTATACATTTTATACATTTTATTTTTCCTACGGATTTCAAAACTAAAATATTCATTAATATCAATTAGCCCCCCCCCCCCCCATCTGTGAACAGTAGTTTATAATTTTGTGTTTTTTTTTTTTTTCCGCCCAAAGCGTTAAGACCGTGAAGTATGTGTTCGCGAAACAAAACTTATCTCTGACAATAATCATTGATATTTATCATTGTCTCCGCGTGACGGCATGACGTTAATTTTAACTGCGTTAAAACACGAGCACGTTATCGAATTATAACTTTTTCGAAAACACACGCAGTATAATAAATACTATAGATAGACGGATATTTATTTATTTGAAAAGCGTAAAAGACGAGGCCGGTAGAGTAAGGAAACGTGCTCTCGTAAAGAGCTGATATAAACTATACTATACTAGTCTGAAAGCTACGGTTAAAGTAAAACATTATACACGTCTTAATTAAACGACGGATTTTAAATAAATAAATCAAACCGCGAACGTGTGAAAACTTTTTTACCAAATCGGTTTAAAAATGTACGTATACCGGGTTGCGTTAGACCAGGTGATTTAATTGATATTCTTTATACGATTATGGAAAATATCGACAATCAAAACACAACCAAGTTATTTACCTACTTACTCGATAATTACCAACTAAAATGGTCATCTTGGTGCGAATGGAGTTTAATGTATTCGAGTGTCTGATAAAAAATGTTATCCGTATTGAAAAATATTGAATCGAATTCAATATTTTTCCTCAATAATATATTGACGTTATTCGGATAAAATTTTTACGAACTGATTTGTGTTAAATAATCGGAAATTATTTCTCAAACGGGAAACAGCAGTAACATCGCACGTACAGAACTGTACAAAAACACACCCAGCCGCCGCGCCGTACTTCTTTACTTTTCTTCTTTACTTTGCGAATAACAATAACAATGGTAAAAAATCCGGTAAACAAGTTAATGAATTCAAATATTATGCACTTTGTTGTTTGGTTATGGTGTTATTTTATATTGCATGATGAAAGCCGCACGATAAAAGCGTAAATATTTAAATTAAAACCAAACTCGCCCTAAACTCTGAAATTGGAAAACCTCGACGGCCATTTAGAGTTTTATCATCAAAAATTACTGATATGGACGTACGTACACGACGAGCGACAAAAAGCCAACGCTGGTAATTTAATTTAATTTTTTTTTTCATTTTTAAATGAAATTAGCTGCTCGAGTACACAATACGGGTATTATTGAAATATCATTTATTATCGCGGTGTCAACACACCTGCAACCATTTTTTTTTACATCAATCATTAAATAAAATAAATAAAAACGCGCGTACACACTAACCGTAATAACACCACTGCGTATTTGACCATGATTTGCTGCCGAGCACGAATCCATCACTCCCCCGGATTAATAACGATGTTTTCGGAACTAATATTTCAGCCGTGTTTTTATTCCCAGCTCTACGGTGAGTGCGAACGCGTATGTAAATCGTTAGACTAAAAAGGCCCCTTAAACGACGCGCAACACTCGTAACGTCGTCGAGTATTACACGTCGTCCCTCCCGCGTATTACTTCCAAATTGTTGTTTTATAGTACTTTCGCTTTCTTTTGGATAACAATTCAGTCGGATTCAAATCCATCACGGCCAAACGCACAAATCGTAGTCGTATTTCACGATGAAACCGAAAACCGGAGGAGCAAACAATAATAATTATTATTATATTATCGTGTTTAAAATAATACTATACTCGTGTAAAAACATTACGTAGACATCTTCACTCGATTGCATTCGTTTTCGGTGCGATTTCCGACGAACGATCGCGCAATAGTTTTCACAACATCGCACGAACTGCACTTGGGCCATTGTAATATGATATTGACACGATCGACCGGAACGGGTATTAAATATTAATCAAATCGATATTCCCCCGGTTCGACCTATATCTGAGCGGCGCAGATTATTAAATTAGACGAATTTAATCTAATCCTTCATAATATAATCAGTGCCGCAACAATTGGGTGTGCAAGGTGTGCGATGCACACGGGCCTCCGGTTCTTAGGGGCCTCCCAAACCATAAGCTAAAAATTGAAGATTGTCCGTTTCAAAATGAATTTAGCCTATATTGGTGGTATTCTTTACTTCCTCGTGGCTCGTACCTCGAAAGTTTTTTGATTTTTTTGTAATTGTTTTCAATGAATTTATTATTAGCATAAGTAGATGATAATTAATATCATATCAAGCTGCATTGGATCTGTAAATAATTCGGTTTTATAGTAAAACGTACAAATTATTATAGGAATAAAATTACGAAAATGATATTATAAAGTATGACATAATTTGTAGAATAATAGTCATTATCGTGGGGGCCCCTCTCTGTTATTGCGAAATATTTCTCAAATAATTATTGTATGGATACTAGACTCGGATCACTGAACTAAATTGTTCATTATTTTTTTGATTATTCGTTATACTAATTTATAGAGGAGGTATTTAGAAGCTCAAATTTTTATAAATTTACATAATTTATTCTTCTGATCGGTTCCGATCGAATCCGTCAAATATTTAAGTTCTGGTACTAAAAATACTAAAAAATTTCTGTATAGTAATACCAAGATCAAGTAATAAATATATTATTAATTTGGGGCCTCTAAATAAATCCTTGCACACGGGCCTCGGAATTCATAATTGCGGCACTGAATATAATGGCATGTTTTAAATAACGCCGAGGAAACGTGTCATATTATTTTACATTTTTTAAAATGGCGTGCGGAAAAATATTTAATTTTTCGCGTTCCGGTCGTCATAATTATTATTATTATTTATCTAATCTAATCGAATCGAAACCGCGCGCGCGGGTGTGTTTGTGCGAAGGTGATGTGCGAAGAAGGAGAAATGATGAGCCATCGGAAACAGCTGAGAGACTATACGAAACTGATGGACAGAGAACGCAGGGTTTTGCACGGAGAATTCGTCGCGCTGAAAGACGAGTCCGTCGGAATATTCGTCCGCGGCCACGGCGACGTGGAAATAGCCGGTCGCGCCGCGGCGCACTTGCAGAGGGTCTTGGATTTTTTCAACGGCCGGCTATCGCAAATAAACTCGTTGGATCCGTCGGGCTGGTCGCAAGTGCAGAAAACCTTATTGTTGGAACATTTGAAAAAATCGTTGGAAGAAAACGCGTCTCGGATGGACGAGTGGATTAAATTGGTAATTGATGCGAAATAAACGAGCCGCCCGACCGACTGTCGAAAACACAACATACTTCGATGAACAATTATGTTAATCAGTGGTTAATTTAATGAAATACATTTTTTTTTTTTTCTTTTAATCCGGAGGTATTTCGTTCTCGAGTTTGAAAATACGAGTATTTCGTCTAATACACGACGACTGTTTTTAAGCAGCTGCAGTGACTTTACTTCCCGTCATATAGTTATCAAAACTTTACGTTATAATAATACGTTCGGAAAACATTTGACATCCACACTTTACTGTCAAATGATTATTTCAAAAGTTACGCGAACAATAATATGTCAGCTGCGTTTTATGAATTAAAAGTTCAAAATTTGTTTGAAAATTATAATCATTTACTTGGAAGTAAAAAAGAAAAGAAAAGAAATAGAGATGAGCTACAAGACCCGGACGAAATATAGACCACGAGTACGGACAATTGATTTAAAAACAAAAAGTGCTATGCGATAAATCTTGACTTTTTTTCGTACACCGTGTTATAATATCGTAAGACTCGGGAAAGACAGTGAGAGAATAAACAAAAAGTGAATTAATATTATAAGTATTCAATTAATGTTTTTTACGAGTCATCCTTTTTATTTTAATTCACTTCACTCATTTAAACTTTCAATAAAAACTTATAAATTACAATCAACCGTCTGTAGTATATAATATATTTTGATTTTTGTTCGTTGAAAGTTTCGGAAAAATATATTGTTTTAGAAAAATATACGTTGTAATTTAAAAACAAAAAAAAAAGGAAAAAGGAAAAACATGAAATATTCATCGTATACGAATGTGTGTTGTTTTCTGTAAACGTTTTTCGCTGTAATAAGTTCAAATTATATATTTTTTAAAAACTGAAATAAATCTGATCTGGATAACGAGTGTTTTACGTTATAAATCACCCTGTATTATAAATATGTAATGGTAATGTATTTTTATTTTTATTTTTTTTTTCACTGTTGGAAGCGCTTTTTTTTTTTTTACAATAGCCAAAGAATAAAACTTTTCGACTTTTAGTTAAAAAAAAAAAAAATTCCCTCGCTATTGCAGTAAAAACGAATATTATATTAATAAATCACGAGTAAATTTAAATGATTTTCACTGCAATATACGTAATAATAACAAGTATAGTACCACCGACCTTTTACTTATATAATAATTTATTACCGTCAAATTTGTCTGTAATATCCATTTTGAGTTTCGTCCGACTGATAATTTATTACGTACAGATATATTATGTTATCGACAATGTGATTAATTACGGTGTGTGCCTCTCTATGCATATTATAGTACCGTAGTCGTAGTAGTAGACAATAATTTCGAAGAGATTTTATCAAAATCCTACAACTACGTACGTATTTCATATTATATAATATTTAATATTAAGGTAGACTTTTATATTATTTGAAAGACGTGCGAAGTTATCGACATTTTTTTTTTTTTATACTTATTGTGAATAACGTCCGTCTAAATAATGTTGTTTTCCCATTAGAAATCAATGCGAATATATTATATTTCAATTGATATGTCAAATCTCGCGCGACAGCAAAGGAGGAGTGTTATTTATTTTCTTCTAAACTATCGGTTTGTCTAACAATAATTTCGATAAGTTTGAAATGCACGCGACGACGAAATGATAAATAATATGCATAAGAATATTAATATTACCTATGTGATTTATAATTCATTAGTGATTTGACAGTTCGATGTTCGTTTGACGATTCGCTCGGATAAGAATCCATCAGTCCGTAACGTATCGTCCATTCGTTTCGTATGAATAATATTTATTTCGACAATTTCTGTAACACACAAAACAAAATATACGAAATAGAATAATCTAATGTAATTAATTTAAATGTGTAAAGCTAATGTGTATAATAAGACGTAATACCGAGTACGACATCGAAATGATTTTTAATTTTTTCTATTTCGCGTCGATGAATTACGATATTTTAATACGTTTTTATATTTTATTTGTCGTTTCGAGTCATTCGCGACGATCAAATTTATCTTTATTTTTAATTTTTTTTCGCCCGGTTCGTAAGAGATAATTTGATTTTCTTAAAATGTATTTTACTAAAAGGTTTCATCATTTACTGTAACAATATTATGTTGAAATTTGATTTTTTTTTTTTTTTTCAATGTATTTTACATAATATACTTTAAACTCGATTTTATAATTATTATTTCATAGTGATTATTGTTTATCTTGGATATTTTTTTTCACTCATGAAGTCACATTTACTACCACCTCGTCGAGAGAAAAAAAAAACGCTCCTGAATTTTCACATGTTTATTATTATCAATATATACGTACGTTAGGTTTATATTGTAAAAACTTTATTAATTAAACCGCCCATTATAATTTATAAATAATACCGCGGTATGAAAAGCCTTTATTTTTTTCGAGATATAATTAAGTAACTTTACTTTATTATGAAAAAATAGTCACGTAATCAATGAGGACAATAATGCATAAAAAAAAGCCAATTACGATGTAAATAGGTCAAAGTAATGGTGGCAGGAGTTTGTACCTACCTAATCAATTTTGTTTTTTTTTTTTTTTTGTTAACTTTTGGTGTTTATTGTTTCTCACGGAGTACCACCAACATTTTGATAAATTTATTACCTACTTAAATATTTACTTTTTTTTTTTTTTTTTTTTATCTCGGGATAGCTTTAGATTAATGGCAATGCGTCAGCGTGTATATTTATATATATATACTATATTATATTATCGGAATTTGTCCTCCAGACGTAAATATTATACAAATTATAAGAGTTATCGCGAGGGAAATCCTTGGCGCGAGTCCTCGGATTTTGACAGTCACGAAATGCGACTAATTTCTAGTGCACCGACAAGTGTGTTGTCGTCGTTGCTCACTCGCTCGCGTCAGAAAACGTTATCAGTTTTCGAAATCGTGAATATTTCGTTCCTACAACCACGATGCACGCGCATGGTTACGGACGGCACAAACTGGTTGACGAAAATCCATTCGAGTTGTTAAATTATAAGCGCGCCGCGCCGCTTAAAACACACATCATCAGAGCGTGCGATTAATATTAAGTGACAATTTGTTTCTGTAAAACTATAATATTACGTTCGTTATGTACCCCTCGTTGACCGTGTAGCCCCGACGTTTATTTATACATCGTTATGGTTTATAATTTGCATGCCGAGTGTTAATAATGATTTCATACTCGGCGGACATGATTTTACGACGACGCGCGACGCACGGAAAAATATTTTAAAACCGTAGTAGGTCGTTTTAAATAAATAATAATTTAACGTTTGTTTTTTTTTTGATTTTTCGTCATGAGAATTGTGTGATTAATTACACGAATTTATATTTTATTTTAGATAAAAAATACAATAAAGAATTTTACGTGAGTTTTTTAAAATTACGATTAATTATTTTAAACGTTGGCGCGCGGAAAAGAAAAAAAAATGTAAACAGTTATAGTTTCGGATGTAATATAGGTAAGTCCTACACGATTTGCCATTTTTAATATTATACTATAATAGTGGAGATTTGATTGATAAAAATCAAGTTTGCTCACACGGTCAAACAAGACGTGTAGGAATAATAATTTACCGATACTCACGGCGTCTCTCGAAGTCAACTACAATTTCGTTGACAATGTGACATTTTTCTTAGACCGGCGGCGGCGAGTGTCGATTTTGACGTTTCACGGCGCAATAAATTTTCATCCTATATTTGTGTCTCTCAATATTGTGCGTTGATGTTTTCGTTTTAGTCACTCTCTTGTTGTATATTTTTATTTTATTCGCTCCAAAGCACTCCTGGTTTTCCCAATAAATACCTACAACAATGTAACATACAACGTCGATCATTTATATAATAACCATTAATAACAATACATATTTACCTGTAAAACGAAATCGATCCAACGTTTTTTTCACTTGATCCGTATAAGTGTGCGTTTCCAACTCCGCGGCCGCGCGTTCTCGCCCGAGTCTCGTATCTCACCCCTTTTTTCGATTTTAAACAATATTTTGGCGACCTTCGAGAGGGACGCGACTCTTGACGTCGAGAATCTCCGTACCTATACTACATTATATTTGCAATGTAAACTATAGTTTTCCGAGTAATATTTAGAAAAAGTATACCGAAATGAAAAATAATTGAACACAATAATCGGAAACTATAAGACAAAGCTTTATTGTTGAAAATACACCTGTTCTTCTTACACACAACAATCATACATCGTCCGAGCGATAATTATTGTCTGTCGATTGGCTAAATTGAGTACGTGCCTGATTGAAAACCTGTATGCTAAACGTGTATTTTTATTGTCATTGTAATTGACGACCATATAATAACTCTGTAACGCGTCTCTAAATCTAATATCTATATATTATTTATCAGGCCGTTCCCTGCAGTGATTTGCATTGATAGTATTTATTTATTTTTTTGTATCGTTAAGTTATTGAAATTAATTATTGATTATCGACGATTCATAAACTCGTACAATGAGCGAATCTCAACACACATTTCCAAACAACCAACAAATAATATTATCAATATTGTATTCTCAATAATTATTTCTTATGCGTTTAACATCCAATGTCATGCGCCGCACACTAACAATGATTGTTATTATATATATGTATATAAATATTATATATAAATTGATAATTTTCACGTCGTAAAAAGTTTTCTCGTGCAGTTTGTTTTTTACGAGGTTTTACGCAATAGTATACATTAAAAGTTAACACATTGATTTCTCTTGAAAGTAATTAATAATTTCTTTATAAAAAAATATTTGAATAGTTATTTTTTAGTTTTTAATTTCGTGTGTCATGTGAAAAATGAGTTTTAGGCATGCCAAAGTTATTAAAAAAATTGTTTACAAAATTAATGTTGACCATTATAATATACGAGTATATCTTGCAAAAAGATTAACAAAAAAAAAAAAACACTTAACGTAATTATTTCGAACTTTTTTGGTGTATTTAATGAATCATTTAATATATTGTTGTTTATAAAGTGTTTTATTTTAATTTTAAATTTATAAAACGGTAGACCGAGCACATCAATGATACTGTACCGCGATGGCTCGAAATTAATAACATTTGAATATTATTAGTTGGCAGTGGTAGCTGTTCGGCTTCCGAGTATCGACTATGACAGTTTTGATATAATATGTTTTAGTTGGTTTCGATAAACAGACTGACAACTTACTATTTACTAGCACAGTCAGCATAGTAACTATAGTTGGGTAAGTTGAAAATCATCGTTCCAATAGTTCTAATAACCTAAATTCGGTAAACATTTAATAGTAAATATATCAACTGTTTAATGATTAATCAACTCTGCGTATATACTGTTGACCTCCGCAAATAATTATGACATAAATATTATTATTATACAAAATATATAGTTATTTGTGAAAAATCGAAAACTATCGTGTCACAAGATTTGAGAGTAGTTATTTATAATAATAATAATACCTTTTAATTTCCAACTCTGAAAAATGAAAGTTCTGATCTCTCGGCGACTTCCACTGATTCACGACGGCCGTGGCGCGCGACGGTTCATATAGTATAACATTAATTCAATAATGAGATATTAAATATTTTATAGTATTTACTAGCTGACCCGGCAAACGTTGTTTTGCCATATATTTTCAGTGAATTTTGCAGTATAAAAAATATAACTGACTTATTGTAAGTGCGTGGCGACGACGGCGTCGACGATTGAAAGAAGAATGGTGCTCGCACGCACGCAAATTCGGTAAAAGTTATGTAATAATAATATATGACATTGCGAAATCCATACCTTTTGCGTAAACGTCGTCGGGTTTTCTCTTTAAAATTGTATACGCCTATCGACCAATGACTGTAGATTTGCCTGCGATCGTATTCGACCGCCCAATGAAAAAAGTTCTATTGTTCATCGCACGCACGCAATTTCGATAAAAGTTATGTAATAATATGATATTGCAAAATCAATTCGTTTTTGGTAAAGATCGTCGGGTTTTTTGATGACATAATAATCAGCTATTCATCAAATTACTCGCTGATCGTTGCATCTCAAAATCTAGCCCGTGAAAAGTTTACCCCTTCTTTTAAGGGTTGAATTTTGAAAAATAAGTTTGTAGATTTATTTATATACATCCCCCTAGGGGAGGTGCTCAAACGGGGATTTTGTATTATGAAAAATTACTAACCTATTGTATAAGTATGTACGTATATGTGAAAAGTATATGAAACACGTATATATATTTTAATTGAAAATGATTCGCAAAAAAATTTATAAACAATGATAATGGTCACTATGGTTACAGTATATAGGTATACGTACATACATATGTATAAATGTTATACATTCATAATTGCTAAACCATTTAAAATTTCAAAAGTACATCACAAAATTCCCGTTTCAGCACCTCCCCTAATTGGGTTTTTTCAAATTTTTTTTTTCGTAAAAACCTTCTCCTGGCAATTACGAACGATTCAAAAAAAAAAAATTTGAGCTAAATCGGCCCAGCCCTTCTCAATTGATGAATTGTTTTACATTTTTGGCTCCATTTATGTACATAATATATTATATATAACCGTTCCAGAATATTCTCGGTGCTCGCCACATATAAATATTGAAAAAAAAAACTATTCTATATTTTAAGTTGGACCATATTATAAATGGTTACCAAATTTTATCGAAATCCGATCGGTAGTTTCGGAGTTTATCGCGAACATACATCGTGACACGAAATTTTTATATAATATATATAGATAACACACTCGAAACTCGAGTGATCGAGTAATTTTACTACGCGAGAAGAAAATAAAATATATTCATTAATTCTGTCCGACAGAAAATATATTACGAGTATACTCGTTGTTCAATAACGTGTGATTAGCGACGAGCGGAGAAAATAATTCGACTTCGGCATAATAATATTACTATGGGAAAAATCTCGTCTCGCCGCGTAACGTCAAAAGAGCATTTTCAACGTAATCTTATTCGATAACGGTTTGTTTGTTCCAAACTATGAAATATCGATCCTATAAAATCTACATTTAATTTTAACTCTCTAAATCAGCGATTGAAAATAAAGCGCGCACGCGCGCGGTAGTGAGTAAACCATCGTATACTCGTTACTTGACGTCGAGAGCATTTAATTATAAACGAACTAAACGCTAAGTATGAAATAATTTCGCATAATATAAGCTCGACCCCGGTGTTTGCCGATTTTGGTTACTTTTTCAAATTTCAAAACGCTTAAATAACAGACGTTTAACCACGATAATCGTTTCGAGGGAGTATTTTTAGTGCAGGTATTTAGTGAGTATCTTATTAACGTAATATTACGGTGGTTTTGTTTTAAATAAAACGTAAACTTGAAATTAATAAGTTAGATTGCGTTTATAACACTAGCCTATAGCCACTCTCTATAGGTGTACTTAAATTTAATTTCATTCGTTTTTTTTTTTTTTGGGGCGGTCGAGAGAATTCGTGTTTAATAATCGTTAAAAAATGCGACGGCCAAAAAAAGTATCTGCCGATTTTAGGTAACTATGGTAATGTAAACAATTAATTGTATGATAGATAATCACACGCGATATAATAGCTCATTCATCGTTCATAAAATAATTAATTTATATTTTTTTAAAATTTGTCAAAATAATAAAACTTTAAAACTTTTTACATAACTCTTCAAAATGGCCAAAAGACAGTTAAAAGTAAAAACCGCTTGGTTCCGATTTGCATTCAAATGCAAAAACCATTTGGTTCACAAATTCACGTTGATGATGGGCGCCGCTATGCTGGTGAGTATGATTCGATAGTCTATACGTTTATTGTGTTGCCGCAAAAACATAATCAATCGGGGTTTCCTAAAACAATTTGTGTTTGTTTCGCAACAGCTACTGGCGTTCCTCAACGTGGCCAATATGATGAACTTCGTGGCGGCCCCTTACGCCATCGGTTCGACGCTATTGGTAACGAACAAATAAAGAAAACATAAAACAGTACCTTTATTCAGTTTTTTTCGGTAAAATTGACTTACTTTTTTCGTACACGTTGTTTAGGGGAGGCTGGATGATTTGAAAAACGCCGCGGCCATAGCGAAAGCCGCGTGCGCTTACGATTTTCTATATCTCGTTTTTCACTCTTCGAGGTAAGATCGATTTGATGTTTGATTTCGATGTGAAAAAAAACACCGCGTCTATAAAAAAAAACGGTGGCACTTAACCACGTGATATATTTCGTTTCAGTTCGAGTTGGATAACCGTGAAAATCCTCTTGGCGACGTTGCATTTCTGCGGTGAGTTTTATTTTTATTTTACAAAATAATTTCGCGCACACCACACCCCACACGCGCGCGTCGTTCGCGTGATTTTATTCAACGCGTCTCGTTTCACAGTGATCCTGTTCGATGTGATATGGATAACGAGCATGCACTGCTACGTGAACCAGCAAACAGCCATAGCCATGTCCGAGGAGAAAAAGGAACACCAGGACAAAAAGCTGGCCTGGTGCGAGGGACAAATAAAGATACGTCCCTGCGGACCGGCCAAATCGCTGCTGAAAACGGCACTGAAAACCGGACTGGACGTGGCCAAGTCCATGACGGTCAAACCCGCGTCCGCCGATGTGCCGCCCGCGCCGTTGAAGCCCATTCTGCGGGTCAAGGGGCCGGGGCCGTTGCATCAGAGGGAGCAGAAAAAAAAGTAGCCGACCGCGGTCAACGCGACTCCGCGCGATCGTCGTCGGCGATCGATCGCGGGAGAGCTCGGTGAAACGCCGTCGTTTTTGTATCGTTAGACTTTTTCCACGAGCGCCATCGATACCCTCGCATAGGTGGTTTTTCTTTTTTTTTCTTTTTGGAATTGCAACGCCGCGCCGCCAGCGTTTCATTATTTGACGTCGGAATAATAATCGAAAATATTTCTGTTCCCGTTCGTGTGTTGCCGATTTTCCGGTATACGAAAACGAACGGACGATGAAATGTGCACTTTCGCCGTGTTCATATTACGTACTTTTCACTTTTCGAATAAAAATCGTGTTCGATCGGTTGTTTCTGGAAACATTATTACGCGTAAAGTATTACTTATATGACGATCGAATAATAACGTGTACGTTCGTATGTTTCGTGACATAAATCGTTTTTAACAAATTATTTTCATTCTCACCGGAAATCGTAGGTTTTATTTTGTCGTGAAATATCGCCGTCGATTTATAATTTGACGAAAATCTTATCTATTTTCGGTGTCTGTGAAAATAATTGTTTAAATGAAAAAAATGTTATAATATTATAAATACTCGACAGTGCGCCGTTATCGTTATAGTATAAAGTATACGATTACGTGTAATATGATTTTTAGAAATCGCTTTTTATCCAACACGATTCGAGTCAGGTGAAAAGTTCGATTTTAACCGCGCGGTACACTGAGCCGTGTTTGATTATTATTCCGCGTGTCAAACAATGAAATATGGCGGTCAATTTGGCGAAAAAGAAAAAAAAACCATACTATGCGAATTATATTATTGTATGGCGCGCAAATGCGTCGCGAAAAGGTCTAGGATATAAAAACTTGTCAAAATGTAAATTTTTAAAATAATTTTATCAAACAATCGATCCGAAGTAGAGCAGGTAGGTATAATAAATAATAATTACGTTTCGCCGCCTGTTAATTAATAAAAAACACACCGAATAGACACACATTTTTACTCACATATTTCCATTCGTTTATCACCAGGTGAAATTTAAATTTCTACATTGCCTCGAACGAGTTCGAACCGATCGTGTGAGTATTACCCAATCTCGTATCTTTATTCGATCGAATTAAAAATAATATCTACAACCATTCCTAGAAGCTAACGAAGTAAGTATAATGTATATAGAACCTATATGTATTTTAAGTATTTTAGTAAATAGTTTTGCATTTGTAAATACAATTTTTAAATCGAGAAAAGATAATATGATTTTACCAAGTTCACGAGCAGGTTATGGAATAAAAAAACCAAGTGGAGGAGTAAGTAAGTATAGGAGTCTACTTACGGAGCCGAATAGTATTATTTAAAGTCGACAGATTTTTGAACGATAAACTACTCGAACCGGCGGAAATCCACTACAACAGCATTGGAACCGACGACGTCGTGATTCAAAGTGGATTCGGGTGGTTGGACGAGCAGTCGCGTTTTGTAACCGATCATAATATTGACTGTAAATCATTGTAAAATCATTTTAAATTAATTGCCACTTTATCCATATTTAACAAACAAACGTATTTCAAATAAACGTATAAACAGGGTCTGGCGCGGTGGCGGTGCAACGATGACGTCCATATTTTTCCGAAGAAAATATAAAAGTAAGGGTTAATAATTCGGATCGCTACTGTCAAACGATCGAGACTTTCCTCCGACCTATGACCAAAACCTGTTCGCTAGGAACCACCGAGCGGGAGAAATTTGGTTCCAAACAAGACGGATGTCGAGAGAGTTGTTTCCCGCGGACGTCTTCTCTCGGAGCCAATCGCCCAGGCCTCATTGGGCACCTGCAGCACACTGGAAATGGCAAGATGCAAAAAAGGGCATCTTAAAATAATATCTTAGTCAATAATATTTGTTGTCATTAAAAAATAAAAGAATTTTATCCGTATCTTTTTTTGTTTATTTGCCAACTGCCTTTTGAAATGAGCAGCGAGGTTTTTCTGCCGGACCCTGTATAATAGCCAACAGACATTTAAAATAATATGAAATATGTATTTTACGACGGCGATGTCGTCATGATGAAAGTCACTCGATAGATTCGATTCAATCGAGTCGCGATAAACAGTAACGATACACATTCGACACGACACTGCGCAGTGGTCGGAAACGAAATCTAGCTTGCCTAAATTAACATCTCCGAAGAAAATCAATATTTTTGAATGCGGTTTTTTTTTTTTTATAATAATCTGTAGGTCAATTTGAAAATAAAATATATTTTTTTTTATGGAATTTAATTTTCGGACAATCTCTACTCATTGCCAAATCATTTTATTACCTTATTTTTTTATTCGATTAAAAACACACATATATATTATATAATATATTCAAAAAATTTATCAGTCGAATGAAATACAAGTGTTTATACCGGTAATTTACGCTGATTGTTCTGTATTTTTAAACAATCTTTTAAAAATTTTAAGAGCGGACGCAAATAAACGCAATTTTTTTCTTTTGATCTCTATAATAGCCCATTAGTTAAATTATTATATTTATATGTGTTGTCAAATTTTTAAAACTACACTTTTAAATTAAAAATCGGAAATTTTCGAAATCGAAAAATATAAAAAAATTAGTATAAATAAAATTAATTTAAAACTTCTAAAAATGTACTTGTCTTGTTCCGTAGTATTCATAATATATATCAAAAAAAAAAAAAATCGAATTTAAAACGTGTGCACTTGGTACCACGTGATACAATAGAGTGAACGCACTTTTACCTTCGATTTTATAATATATCGAATACACTTATCTGAGAATTCAGCAAAGTTAAAATTAATCTGAAAAAATGAGCGTCATTTCACTGTGCGTCGCGGAGAAAAATAAAACGTGACCGAGAAGAGCTCTCGGCACCGCCGCGCCGTCGACACTACACTGAACGGGGCTGCCGCCGCCGTGGATCCGGGCGTCTCTCGATCGGCAGGATCGCGTGGGCAACTCGGCTGCCATTGGTCGGGCGGTGCGAGCAGCTCGGCTCTCATTGGCCGAGGCACACGCCCAGTATCGAACTGATGACTCGCTTATTCCTGTCTCGCGGCAAACACACGCCCCTATTGTTATTCGTTTTATTACTATTACTATCGTTACGTAATTATGTATTCATAACGAACTATCATTATAATATAATTAGGTACCAATTATAATACAATAACTGATTTTTTCGATTGTTATACGTTTCTGGTGCAAAAATCACGATTAATTTTTCTCCTTAATTTTTAATGAATATAGTCCCCTCCCTCGCATTGAAAACAAAAAAAAAGAGACCCCATTAATCGTTGTATAATAAAGGGATAACACATATTGCATCGCCGAAAAAAAATAAAAAAATTAATAAAAACGAATACTTGGGTAATTTGACATTTCTACGTTATTGTGTATTCATCACGTGTCGTGTAACATTTTTTCGGATTTCCTGTTTATTTTTTTTTTTTGCGGAACAACGTGCCACGAAGCAATCTCGATCGTAAGAATCCTAAAATTCCCAGAGCGGCCCCTCCACCAGCGTGTTTCCCAGAGTGTGTTCCGCCAGATGTGCGTGATTATTTGGAAAACTATTTCATATTATACTTGGATTATTTATATATTATTTAAAAAAAGTTCACCTGAATAATAGTCACTAGTATAATATCGTTATAATGTACATTTTGTTGTACTTGAAATTGAACAAAATAAAAAATTATAACACTCGTATTATAGTATATGTCATCATTACGTTAATGACGTAAAAATGAACTAATTTTAATAAATAATAATCGATATGAACGATATCGTTGAAACATTTTTTCGGAGTATCGGTTTTTCCTTTTTTTTCTTAAAAAAAAATCAGGGTCGAGTTGGAATTAAAAAAATTGGTTGTAAAAATTTGCGATCAATTATAACGAGTGTGCGGCGAACTTGCGGTAAAAACTGCACATGCAGTTTCATGCTATTATTAGTATTTCTAAACGTTAAAAATACGCAAGAGTGCATCTAGCCTTAGGCTAATTGTCTTTGGTCGTAAGGATTAGATAACTGATTCTGGCCCCGGGGGCTCTGAATCCTGCACATGACGACAATATGACGGCGGAGAACGCGAACAGCTATTAGCGTCGATATCACAACAATAATAACACGACAGGTGAATATCGCATAAATTACTACTCGTGAGTCGCGAGTGACTTACGCACATTTTTACATAACATCGTAATCGCAGTCGTATTTTTCTGTACAGGCCGTCGTCGTCGTAATGATATTATTCGCCGCGGCGCTATCGTATTTACCACGAGCGCATTACGATAAACGCGACATTATACCACGATTAAGGGCTATAGAGAGCCGGTCGGGGCTGTGCGTCTCGCGAGTAAATTGAATAGTACAATATACCATTAAAAATATTATTGTGATACGCGCGCGGTGGGATTCAGACGCGAGGAGAAATTGTTTTTCCGAGCCGGCGAATAATTATACAGGGTGGGGCAGTGAATCGGGCGATTTTAAAATAACTATAAAAACCCAACAAGTATTTTTTTTAACAAATATATTTATATAACCTGAAAGTATATAAAATAGCATTGAAGAAGTGTTAATTTGTTATTTAATTTTTATAAATGATGTCTGCAAGATGGGGCTACGAGTCATACAGCTAGAGTGAATATTCTAAAAGATTTGTTTCCGAACCGCATAATTTCTCGAAATGGGAATATTCCATGGCCTCCACGTTCGCCTGATTTAACAGGCTGTGATTTTTTTTCTGTGGGGATATATCAAAAGTAGAGTATACCAAACACCACTAAGGACACTTGATGATCTTAAACGAAGAATACGAGAAGAGGTGACACAAATCTCACCGGAAATTCTGCGAAACGTCATGACCAGTTTTCAAAGACGCCTTCACGCGAATGCTTGCTTCGAAATGGACGCCATCTTGCCGATATCATTTATAAAAATTAAATAACAAATTAACACTTCTTCAATGCTATTTTATATACTTTCAGGCAGGGGCGTAGCTAGGATTTTTTTTTTGGGTAGGCCCACTATAAAACTTTTACTCACCGACGGTAATTGGGACTTTTTCTGATATTTTTTATTAGCCTACCGTAATTTCAAAGTTTTCAATGATTATTCTTATCAATAAATGAATAATTAATTACTTAAAAATTAAAACAAATTGAACCAAAAAAGAAGCATAGGCACATATAGTTTCAAAATAAATTCCAAAATTCAAAAATCAAAAAATAAATTCCATAATTTATGCTATAAACCCGCTCCCCGACTTTCTCTATCATTTAAAAAAAATTTGAGCCAAATCGGCCCAACCGTTCTCAACTGATGCAATTTCGAATTTTTTGTCTCCATTTTTATATATTATATAGATTATACTGTTGTAAAAACGTGTATAAGTGTCTGATATATTATTTTTAATATTATTGGTATTTTTTTAAATGAGAAAATCTGGGTAGGCCCGGGCCTACCAGGTCTACCTACTGGCTACGCCCCTGCTTTCAGGTTATATAAATATATTTGTTAAAAAAAATCCACCCTGTATAATAGACGCGATACAGGTAGAAAGGATCAATGTATACAATGATTTCACGCGTGATTTCGATCTAAACGCGCGACGGCAATTATTATTATTCATAGAAACAATAGGCGCCCGATATGTCATGGAAAATTAACCGCGCGTGCGCGCGCGCGTTTAAAAATTACGTTCTTATCGTCAATGTTCACGGTGAATAACAAACATTATCGCGTTTTATACGTAATAGACGGTTGTTTTCATAAATAATAGCATAATATTATATACGTATTGTCGCGGGCGTAGCGTTTGAAAATGTTTCTTTCCGCTCAGGGTGGTCCGTCAAGTTTCGGCCGAACTTTGACGCCACCGAGGAACAACGAGGTGGGGCCACATCGTAATACGTAATATCGTAAGACTTCCCAGTGGTTTTTTTTTTATTTTCGAGCCTTCTTCTCGGCGGCGGCGGCGGGACTAATTATTTATTTATACCTGCCGCCGACTCGGATTATCGTACGTTTTATGAATAATAGTCTGTTACAGATATGTATATATCTGTTTCGGGCCACCCAAATATACGTACGGCAGGTGTACGTATGCTCACTGCTATAATATACTTTTCGTATAGTTTTATTTACGAGGTTAATCGAGCGAATTAGTTGTCGTGTGTCATAAATAATAAAAACGCATTTAGGCCACTGAATATCGGATTAAAAGTCTGAATAATATAGAATAATTTAAAAATACCGGATACTTGCACGCGAAATCGAATGCATGCCGCGCGTATATTCGAATATGATAAAACACGTTTTCGAAAGTGCGTACGGCCCGTCTAAGTGGTGGTAGTAGTATTTTAATTTGACAAAACTATTATTATGATATAATGAAAAAAAAAAAAAAAACATTTAATTTATATCGATAATCCGTTTAAACTATGTATAACTGAATTTTTTCCACCCGTGTTTCGTATCTACGCGTTAAACATAATTTGCGTAAAATTAAAGTATTAATGTATCTATTAAGTCGTGGATTGTAAATAATTTATTATAGCCCGCAGTGATTTTTGTTTTTCGATCTCGCCGACTGGTTCTCTGGAGCTGATGTAAAAGTCTAAATAAAGATTTTGCGTTAAATTTGTTTCATTTAGTTTTTCTACAATTTTTCTATTTATAATTAACCCCGGAAATATCGAAATGTCACACGTCAAATCTAATAAAGTAATAACATAATCATAAACATAAATTTAATCAGAACGAACTTTTCTACGTTGTACGTCTGTAGTCCGTCGGTATTCGTGAATAATTGTGATTTGTGGTTATCAAAAATGTCTCGCCGAAAATGTAAATATAATGAAAAATTAATTAAAGAATTTCCAATGTTTAAAAAAACAGAAAATGAACACGAGGCTTATTGTAAAATTTGTTGTATAATTGTTTCATTGGCCAATAAAGGCAAAGCTGACTTAATACAACATTTGTCTTCGTCTAAACATTCAAATCAACTAGTGGTTCAAAATCTATTTAAAATGTCATGTTAAGTTGTTAACTAAATAAATAATAAATACGAGAGTAGATTTTTCAAATTGCTTGTATGGTTTTGTATATTATGTACTCTTTTTTTAAAGGCACGATCTGGTAGCCCTATGTACACTTCTTGTAATCGGTAAAAATAAAAAGTCCAAGCCCCCGTAACTACGGTCGAGACTTTGAGTACGATTTCGAAAATACCGCTCTAAAAAGTGTACGCCGTCGACCGGCTATCCGGCGGCGGCGGCGGCGGCAGCGCGATCGGCATTCGACGGACACAATCGGCCGTCGGGCGAGTTCGGGTCCGGTCGGCGGCCGCCGAACCGAAATCATCTGCCGTCGGTGGTGCGTGCAGCTGCGGCGGCGGCGGCGTCGAGGCGGCGACGAGAGCAGCGGTAGTGGTGACTGTGCGGTCTCGTCGAGTGGTAGTCGCCGTCCCAAGTAGTCGCATGCACGCGCAACGTAGTCGTCGTTACCCGTACACGTACACGCACACGCGCACACGTACACGCACGCGTACACGTTCACGTTCACGTACACGGACACACGAGCGCGGCGCGGGCGCAACGCGATACACGCGCGCTCGCTGTGCACCAACACACACCGGGGAGAGCCGGCCGGCCCAGGCAATCCGATCGATAACTGTTTCCGGTTCGAAAGAAAAAAGTAAATAGCGGCCCGGATGCAATCGCCGTCACGCGACTGAAGCCGGCGCGCCGCCGGGTCCCGAGCATCGACGTGTCCGCTGAAAAATTATCCGATTCCCGTCGTCTCTTTCCGTCCGTCTTTGAACCGCGACGAAAATGCCGAGCTTTTCGTCGGTGCTGGCGTTCGCGCTGCCGCTGTTGCTGTTCCGCGGCCCGTCTCAATCCGCGTCGTCGTCGTCGTCGTCGTCGTCGTGTTACCGGACGTCCAACTACTTCCGGACGCATTTCAACGACACCGGCAACGTGCTGGAACAACCCACGTCCAGTAAGTCGTCTTGAGTTTTCATTTCTCTTTCTTCTTCTCCTGTTAGAGGCACGCGCCGCCGCCGCCGTCTCACGAAATTGGAAATACCAGTCTGTAGTTTCTCTAGTTTATCGATTATTGTTATTGATTATTTTTTCGATTTTTCAATCGAATGTCACAAACAATGGGTTGTTGTGCGGCGGCAGCTAATCATTTCGCTTTGAACGGCGAAATCGTACGGCAGCCGCGGCGGGCACGCGTTCCTTGTTTTATCGATTGATTGTTTCGCCGCGCGAAACACGATTCACTCGTTTGACACTGCCGCCGCCGCCGCCGCCGCCGCGCGCGGACCGAGAAGGGTCGTCGGATAATATTTTCAAAGGGTGACGTTTTATTGCGCGTTTCCCGTCCCCCCTAGCCGGCGAGTCCTTTCTTTCTTCAATCCCCGTCCCGCAATGTACGCGTACACTCACTCCGATTGTCATTTAAACGCGAATCGTGCGAGTGCGGCACGCGCACGTGTATTTCATAGACGAATGTCGTCGATCTATTTACCTAAACTCGTCTTGTTTAATATCATATCGAACGCGGCAAACACACGCGTTACCTACAACAGCAGTGTACCGCAGTTTAACTTGATTAAACTCCGTAATGGGATTTCTTGACAATTTCACTCGGATTTTATCGTCGGCCGGTCATCGACTTTGCCCCCCAGTCGTTAATTAGATTTCATAATAATAGTAATACGTACGTTCCGCGTAGAGGAAAACGATGAAAACAACAACTCGTGTTGCTGCCGGCGCGTCAATGATAATCGATAACTGATAATAAACTCCACTCGTCGTTATTACCACAAAAGCAGCTATAATACTCTCGTGTGTTCTACAACGATTCCATTAGGCCGAACGAAATCATGCAGGTTTTTTGCTTTTTTCCTCGATAACTTGTACAACACAACAATCGTAGAATAACGACCGACTAGTCCTCCTTATCTACGTTTATAGTAACGATAAACGTGTATTGTTTAACGATTAATTAGTCTGATTATAAGCACTACAACGGCTATATAACTTATGTAAATACGTACATACATAATATTATAATATGTGTTCTGTTTCAAAAAGAACCGTATTGTTCGTCGTCGGCGGAAGGCTCGGCTGAAAACAACAAATTATACGCGTAAAATTATTATTTTCAACAATATGAATTCATTGATAGTTCGGATGGACATTGATTCGATGGACAAACCGAAAATATGTATTCGGTCGGCCGCCGGTACTTGTGTTAAAATAGTTGTTTTTTCAATGTTGTCAACTATCTAATTTCACCATAACAATAATCTATCTCTAGCACATTATATTCATTTTTCATTTGACATGTTCGATTTGTACAAGTACGATTGATATTTCATCGAGATCGACGTTGCCATTCGACTACAGTAAGCCCCGCGCAGTTATCGATTATTTACCATAATTATTCTAATGTTCTGTCTGCAAACGATTTGTGGGACCCACCCGATAATGCCGCGCGACTCGTGTACGAGTCAGCAGGTACACACTGTGTGTTGGGTACGTCGTCGTCGTGACTGTTGAAAGTTTTACCGTCGAAAAAATTCTAAACCAAAACCGCTTTTATCGACGTGAAAACGCGCGCCGGTGTTATGAAATAGCCCGGGTTTTTTTTTTATTTATTTTTTATTCATTTTATTGCCCTTTTCTCGTTCTCGTCCGCCGTTCTTTCCCCGGCCGACCGGGCACCGGTTTGTTGTCGTTAACAATGCGAGATGGCCGAGGTATTTGAGAAACACAAAACTATTCGTGCGGAATGTCCAGGCCACTGGATACGTACACGTGTGTATACGTATATCGGCCGACGAAACGTTAAGGACTACGATATTAAAAGAGAACCCCCCCTTTCGAAAATCAACCCGACGGTTCTCGGCCACGACGATAAACTTAAACCGACGACGCGACGATAATATCATAACCTTGTGCCCGTCTCTGAAGTTTATCTAATCGAACGCGTTCGCGCACGGTCGACGTGTGTTAATCATCGTTCTTCTATCAACACACAAAATGTCTATAAACGATCGGGCTCGAAAACACACGGTAATATTTTAACTGCGCACACGTGATCGCCGTGCTGGCCGCAACCGCAAAACGCTGACCGCGTCGCGTCGTCCGAGTAATTTCCACTCGTGCTTATTTTACACATTTTTTAAGGTGCGAAAACCGTCTGCGACCGTCGTCGGGGCTCGTATCCACATGCATCGTCTGTAGAACGATAATTTTATTATTCGTTTTGTTGTTTGTCATTGTTGTAAACTGCAGAAGTACTCGTCTCGTCGACGTTTAATTATTTCAATAACGTTACAACGACGTCCCCGTCAAAATTGTTTATCGAAAAACGCAATATTTCATACGAATCGTACCGATGATTTTCGTCGCCGCGCTCGGCAAAACGCTGCTCGATTTATCATCATTGTTATTGCTTATAATAGTTGTCAGCAATATTGGTATTTATAGCTTACCATTTACTTTGATCGGTATTACTGTTATAATATTATAGCCGTCGGGATAGATAAACAACATGTATTGCCGTACGAATTATTTTAAATTGATTCCTTTTACGATTTACTATAAATTCACCGCGTATCCGTGTATCGTAAATATTATGATAAATACACGTTTCAAATTTAAATCGTCGCGCACACCACGGACGATGATGACGAAGTAGATATCAAATACAATTTAAATTATTTCATAGTAAAACTCGAACACAATATAGAGTTAAAAATGTTTACATACTTGGATATCTATTCAAATATTCAACTGTGCGAGTTTTTAAGTGTTCTTATTTTTAAGGTTCGTGAGCAACAAGTGACTGAATAATAATAATAATAATAATAGTGCATTTGACTTTTCAATGAACATACAAATTAACGCTTCTGAATAAAAGCAATTCTTATCCACTTCATAAAAATGACAGTATAAACAAAAGGAGAAGGACTCTTTTGTGTTGGTTTTTTATTTTCCCCCTACCGTCGTCGTTAATTGATATAATTTATTTTATTTTACATAAAACATCGTATTATTATACAGTAGGTAGGTAATTTCTTTTATTCGGAAAATTTAATGAAAAATTAAACGTCTCGGACAATCTCGGATGCTCGTTTTACTGTTGTTTCGCGGTGCTCCGCGAGGATCTACCGCAATATATATTATGTATTTTATAATTTAATAAAATTCCAAACTAATTGAAAACTAATTGACAATTTTATTGTGTTCTACGACTGTAGATATACTATCTGAGTAATGAGTATAGACGACTAATTATTGCGGCAATCAAATCTTTTATTTCGACTAATATTATAATAATGTACGTACTACTGTTGCACGATAACGATTGAAAATCAACGTAATTTTCTATTATTTATGATAAATTTTACAAACTGAGGGAAAGCTCGGTGCCGACTATTCAAGCGCTGTGCAGCTTCTTTATTTTAAAACTTGGGCAGTTGTCTGCAAGAAGTATATATTTTATTTATTCCATTATTGAATCTGAAGAATCGAATCCAACTGTATGGCATTAGGTACATATTCGCATTTTTTTCTTTCGCACAAGTAAAATATGAAATGTACTACTTGCCGATGATATTATGATTCGTCCAGTGATAAAAGTATTCTTTTAATACACACACACACACACACACAATAATAATATGGACAGTAATTACCGACGGTTATACATTGATTTACGAAATAATAATATTATTATTAATATTACAGCAGGTCGTGGCCGTGCAGTGGGTAATGATTGTTATATACGTATAGTAGGATGGCGTTCCACTTCAAATGTCATCATCGACGATTACGACGGATAGGAACTAAAAAAAAAATGTCGACGCAATTAAAATGATAAACGAAGAGTTATTTTTCTTATAAAACCATTAACGCCGCGCCGCGCCGGGGGTATATTATATTAATCGGTATATTATTCTCCGCCGCCGGGGGGTCGGCTCTAGCTGGAATTTCGAAGCGCGTTTTTTTTTCACACCGGCTGCTCTCACTTCGGGGCAAAGTGAAAATCGTCTCGCAATTATCACTAAAAGCCTCTTTTTCTTTTTTTTCTTTTTCATTTTAGTTGATTGGTCATTTTGACACGTCATCGTGAAATTACACACGGAAAGCGCGCGCGCGCGCGCAATAATAACCGTAATGACGGAATGCGTTCTCATAATAATATTATATTATATTATTATATATTATTATACATGTATACGAACCGGAGGGCCGCATTAAACTGCGACCGTAAGAGCTGTTTAATGGAACAGACGCGTACGGTCGTCCAGTCACGTTCTTTGTAATATAAACTTCTATAAAAAAATCCGTGCGCACTATATATATACATATGGTGTGTGTGTGTGTGTACGTAATATTATAAATCTTTTTCTTTCATAAGTACACATTTCTTACGCGGCGGCGGTTATAGTTGTCGGCGTCGAAGAAAAAAAAATTGTCCCCTTCCTCCCCCCCCCCCGTATATTTACTTTCGGCACGTTTAAACGTATCGACACAGAGGACTCTCTGCAGGCGTTCTACGACAGGCTTTTTATTTCCGTCGGGTCTTTCGGTGTCCGTCGTGTCGTTATAATCGTCGCAAAGATCGCGTACGGCAGAGTCCCGTCGGATCCGACACGTATACCTATTTATACATTATTATTACGTGTGTACGTACACACGCGGGGAGCGAGTGTACACGACGCCAGGACGGTCACATCGTTGTTTAATAATGTACGTAATGTGTCAAGAAAAATATAACCGGGACGCGTCACGCCGTATAACTCTCGCGCGCGGTTTAAAAAAAACGATCGTTTGTCTTTCTGGTCTGTTTCTCACAAAACGTCTCTCCGGAGACGACGGCGTTTTCCCGATTTGTGAAGTGTTGCGTGCGAATCTCCTCGAGATCTCGGCTCGTAAACGTTTTCTGCTCCCGCCCACCTGCGTCATTAAAACCGGCGTGTTTAGACGTGTGTGCGAAGGATACGTTTCGTCTTTATCAACTACTACGCGCTACGTACAACAACAAGTGACCACCACCGCGCACAATGGCGATCCGGTCGGATAAAAATATTATGTCGCGTTTAAACAGTTGGAACTTTGTCGTACATAATATAGACGCGTGTCTTTAAGCGACGGTGAAAAATGAAACGACGTTCCTTATTCCGAACAAAAGATTTTCAGATATCATATTTATTTTTTTTCGTAAACATCCGATGGCGCATGGCGATGAATAATAATGTCGAATTACCGAACGATTTATCTACTCGCAATACACGCGACCCCTTTACTACTTATATCTGCCCCGTACTACCTATAGGCTGAATGAGAATTAGAGTGGTTTTTTGTTTTGTTTCGAAAACCGTTAAGCGTTTTGTTCGAGAGATAGCGACGTGAGCTACGGTTTTTGTACCACAAATATCTCGCCGGTCATCTGTTTAGATTTCACGGCGGTTTTTTTCTCTCCGTATCTTGCTTTTATCACTATTCGCTATCAATTCGTGTATCTAAATACACGCTCTTTCTTTTTTCCTCCTTTCCGTTATCGCGCGATCGCCCGCGAGTCGAACCGATCACGATATTCGATCCGATCCCGAGACGATAGACGCCCTCGAGGGGCCCACTAGATCAGCCCTCCCCTCCCCTCATCTCGCGGAGGAAAACAAAACGTCGATTCCCGACGATCGAATGCATAATATCCACCACCGGAAACACATTCTTCCGGTTACACTCCTCAGCGCGCGCGTGTGTGTGATGTAGCGCCGTGTGGTCCAACGTTCGTTTCCTGAATCCACAATAGGAATTTCGACTCCTCCCCGTTCTCACTGTTTTTTGGGCGTGCCACAAAATACAATCAGCATATTAATAATAAATACCATTAATGGCGGAGGTTATTGAAGGTCCGGTAATATAATATACTCATCACGAGTGCGAGCTGAAAAGACGGACATCGCCGCCGTAATGGATATATATACAACACGCGTATAATAAATACACGTTATTTTTTTTTTTTCTTTCTTATAGTCTTCTGTTTGAACACATAGCCGTACGGATACTGGACAGGCGTATATATATATATGTATACGTACACGGGCCATGGGAGTCCGTTCTGAATACCAAATCTCTTGCTCTCTCCCCGCGGATACGCGCGGCCACGGTAATGGTGAATTACGGACTGACATTGAATGAGATTTTTCAGTGTTATTCATTAGCCGCCGTTATTATTATCGTACACACGCACCGCCGAGACGTAAATATGTACGTACACACTAGTCACTACACACACACATTTAGAACGACACCGAGTGCATAACCTTTTAGTGTTGTACGTTGTACGTACGTATATCGCCGTACGCGCGCCGATCTCGTTCGTTTTAACTCGCGTTTTGCCGTCGAACAGCGCGCGTTGCACATTTAAATCGTATACATACGTATACACGAGCTGACGTACTCGCATTCTCGCATTTTGTGCCTACGCACGTCGTCGTCGCTGCAGTATACGCATTGTATAAATAAAAGCCGTCGTTTTCAATACGGCGTCGACCATCGTAAATCAATATAATATACGTAGCTACATAAATGAATAAATAAATCAATTGCGCCAACTATACATTAAGCGCGCGCCGCCGCCGCGCCGTACGCTCGTATTATAATATTCCGAGTCACCATTAGCGTACACTTTCAAAAAAAAAAGTGTTTCGATTGCGAATATAAGCCATATATTATTATAGACAACTGCTCTGTGTAATGATTTTCGAACGTCAATAGCGGCGTCGAGTATACGTATACACGTATTTCGACGAGAGTTGTATAATAATAGTATTCACACGCGAACGGCGATAAGATTGATATACGCACTTACATTATAATGTACATAACGCTCCGTAGGACGGAGAAACCCTTCGAATGCGGAATAATGGCGAATCGGTTGCAGCGCGTGCATAATACAGACGGGTGCAGGGATATTATATAATCTGTCGGATATTTATGAAAAAAAAAAGGAAAAAAAGGACGAAAAACCTATCGCTCGGGGAAGAAAACGCCCGTTGAATTTTACGGTTCGTCCGGAAAAGGGGGGGGGACATATTATCGTAGTAGTTGTGTTTGATTGATTTATCGTGAGACGATAATAATTTCCATACACGTGCGTTATTTACGCGACGGACGTCGTCGTCGTAGTGCAATCAAATGTATAAGCCAAATAGATGATACGGCGGCGCTCACTCGAGGGGTGGTCGGTCGGCCGCGCGCGCCGCCGCGCCGCCGTTGTCTCGAGAAAGATAAATTCCTCGTCGATGCGTTGTATATTATTTCGATCGTATAAAAAAAATACTAATAAATAATTAGCTCGTAAACCTCAATTACTCTGCGTGTTCATTGATCCGCTCTGTATGTATATACGTATTCGGTATGTGTGATTTTTATCCCACCGCGCGCAGTCCGCTCGGCCCGTCCCCTCCCCCTCGGGCATCATTTACCGCACATATTGTCTAGTCATCTCGTATATATACGTGTACGCCTCACGTACACAAATAATCTTTTGTTCCCATAACTGCATTTAAACACAATGCTCGTCGGCGGCTCGTCTTTCTCACTCCGTATGTGCGTGGACAGCGCCGCCGCCGCCGCCGCCGCTCCGATTCTCGTCGTAGCACTGGTAGTAGGTATATGGTACATATATATATGCGTAGTAATGGAAGGCAATGCTGCGTGTGTATATACGTATATCTGCCCGGGGCTCGGTGCCCGGAGATTAAATCATTACACCATCATTACACATATTTGAAAACATTAACCGTAACATAAATGACAATGGCGCGGCGGAGAAGATGCGGAGATGGAATTCGACCGAGAAAACGGTGGGAAAGTCATCGAAACGTTCGTTTTTTTCTTACAATATTTATTTTAATTCGGTCATTACTATATTAAACCCACCCGTATATTATAATATACTGTTCTTTCTTCTCTCCGGACGTGTTTCATACACTATAATACCTAATATATTATAGGGTGGTCCCGACACGCGTTCCGATTACACAGGTTAAACGAACGCTATATAAATACGTATAATTATAGACGTACGTCTCGGGGATATAATGTTAACCGCGCGCGCGTAAATAATATCGCGTATACGTATATAGGTATAGACAGATGAGGTGCAACGGGCGCGCAAAATCGAGAGTTTTGTTTTGTTTCTATAATACGTATCGTCGTCGTCGTCGTCGGCGGGCCCCGCCGCCGCCGCCGTGTATTATTATTTCCACCGGTCGATTTATGTTCCACCCGTCCGGTTCTGAGTGGAATAATTTTAAAAAACGCATGCGGCAGGTATTTCGTGTATAACGGACATCGCGACAAGGTCCCTCTGCTACAACACACACAGGTACAGGTGGTTATAATAAATCAGTGAAACATTTCTATATACACACTCACATAAATATACGTATATATATATTCTCAATCGTCGTAATGCCCGCTGGTGATGTTTTTAAATTGCAATGAGTCACCTTTTCTCTCTTTCGTTCTCTTCGTTTCGTCTGCCGGTCGGCCGGCCGGCCGGACCTCGCCGCAGAGAAACGTGTGTGAACGTTACGCTATAAAATTTAAGCCTCGCGCCTGGATATTTAAACCGTTTATAGTTTTCGGTCCGTCGAGTTACAATTATCACTGAATCCGACGGTATTAGAAGTGTGTATTATAATACGACGTGTCGTAATAACTGAATGCGTATCGATTGTTTACTTTTCGAGTGTTTAAAACGGGCGGCACACGCACGTCTGCAAAAACATCATATCGTACATTATATTATACTTACTTATTTTACAAGAGTAAACGTTATTGTATTAAATAAAATGTTAGCAATGTGTGTGTGTGTGTGTGTGTGTGTGTACACGCTTACAGTATTACAGTAAATGTGCGCACATGTATACATTTCCATTCAAGTGGATTCTAGTCGAAATTTTCATGGTTGACGTGATTCAAAGCATCTTTGCCACATTCAATGGGCTCGGTGAAATATTATAATCGCGGCGTATTAGCGCGAAACGCCGGAGATGCGTGTAACAAAAAAAAAAAGAATGAAAGAAAATAAACAGCGTGTTTAAAATGTTATTATCCGTAAAAATCTTGGCGCACGGTACCTGGACGGACGGATGGATGGTGGCTGAAAACACCTTTATTATTATCCTGCATTCCTCGGAGGCCACCTGGACACAAGGGGGAGGGTGGTCTCGAAGAATTTCCCCGTCGTTCGTCAGCTGCCGAGCCTAAGCCGATTGGTCACGTGCGTACCGCGATTCCGTGGCTAATTGCACCGGTCCTCCGGGGTGTATCGCAATTGAAACATCACCGTGTTCCGCGGGCACACACCCGGTATAAAAATCATCATGTGTGGTAAAAACCGGATTTTTTTCGTAACAACTTAAAAATGAAAAAAAAAACAACAACAACGACGACGACGACGACGACGACGCGCGTTTAAAACACTATCCGGCGGAGGACACTGCGGTCGTGTGTTATTGGAATATTTTCCCCGTCCCGTTTTCGTCGGTCGCGACAAATTACTCTCGGGGGGGGTTGACACGGCGTATAATATAATTAATGAGAAAACCTCGCCGTCTGAGCAAGAAAAAGACTCTCTTCCCGGCGCGGCGGCAGCTGAATATTTCAAAAACAATTTCGCTGCACGCTCGATAAACTTTGAAAAAGGCCTTCTACGCGTGTTAATTATCGACATAGTTTTACGAGAATTCGGTTTAGGTATTTGGCTCGTTCGCGCTGGATATTGCAGTCCGCGTACGTATTTATTATTATTTAAAACACGTCCAATGAGATCTTTTATACAGAGTTAACGAGTCCGAACACTTTTGCCAACGGCTCGTAACAATATAATATGTGTTTCGATTCGCGCCGTTCGTCGAACAGAAATCACGTTCGTTATCACACGTACGGGGGTACCTGATATATAAGCGCATTTTTTTTCTTTTTTACAATACGTATTAATTATCCAGAACCTGTTTATGAAATTGAAATTATCAAAACCGTTTTAAAATTCATCGTCGCAATAATAATAAATAAACGTACACGTATTAATTAGAAATATTAAATTTGAATTTTTCACAATTTAATTATTGAGCGCAACACTTTTTTTTTTTCAATTTTTTAATTATACACCGATATACTAATATTCTAATAGTAGGTACCTACTACCGATTTATACTCGCATATTATTATTATTATTATTAATACCTCCGCCTCGTCATCGTATTAAAAAACCGCACATCACCGTGTACGCAAAACACACACACACACGTATATGACCTCACAAATTCGTTATTTGTAACGAGTTTCGAGTCTGTGATGGATTTATTATTACTATGAAAATAAATACTGAAAAATATTCCATTATTTTCTCGCGTACGAATTTCCAGTTTCGTTTGTTTCGATGCGGTAAATATACGTATAATATGTAATATGTGTTCTGCGGGACAATAATTATTACACGACGACGACGACGACGGCGCGGCGGAGAGACCAAACCGAAACGTTGGGTTTGTAAGTAGTAGGTATCATTCCGTCCGGAGCAATAATAATAAAAAAAAAAAAAACAGAGGTCGGCGATGGTAATAAAACGTTTTTTATTTCCTTCGTTTTCTCGTATATGTATGTATGTACCTAATGCTCGTATATATACGTATACTATTATATGTATAAATTTATTTTTTTCACTCGCTAATTGCCCACATTAAACCCGTGTCCGCGTCCGCGCGTATATATACGTATATTATGTTATTGATTAGGCACATTCGCCTACGCTCCAGGTTAATAATAATATTATAATATCGTTTCTGCCCGATTCTCTCCCACCGATACGATCATCTGTCGGCTACCATCGACGGACGTGGGCGTCGAGACTGTTTTTTTCGTAACAAAGAATGCGGCGCGGCGGCGGCGGTACATATAGCGATACTTACGAATCGCTTGGTTTCGAATTATTCTCTCATGAAGACGACTAATATGCGCATGCGTTATGCCGTAATTTATAATGCGTTTCTTTAATTCCACGTTAAATTTAATAATGTATATAATCAACGCCGCCGAACAAAACTTTAAATAATACACGCGCGCGCGCGTTATGCTAATATTATAATGGAATAATCTTATAATACGTAATTATCACATCGATTCTACACCAGTTATGAACAACGTTTATAAGTCACCATAGTCGATACTCGATATCGTATGGGTTAATCTGTAAAAAATCGTAATATATTATTATTCAAAGCTAAAACGTATAATATTGTATAATAATAATATTTGTCGAAACGAGGTAGTCGTCAACGGACGCCGCCGCTATATAATGTCGTATTGTTTCGCTCAGAAACATAATGTAAATAATATTATATTATTCCATTAGATAATATAATATTATGATGCTATTGGAATAATAATCGCGATGAACATTATTTCGTGACGGGCAGGACTCGATTTTACCATTAGGCGTTCCTACACCACACCGTGTATCGCGTAATAAATTATTATTTAATTGATTTTATATCGCGCTTATTGTTGTTCCGCGTGGGTTTTACACTTTTATATTGAAATTCGCACGCATATTTTATTATAATAATGTGGTGCCCGTTTACTCTTTTGGGCGAATGTTATCCTCCGCTGGCAATAATTTCGACCGTCCGCGCGGTCTCGCGGCGTATAATATTGCACATTAGCACCGAATGGAAAAAAAAATATACATACTCGTATGTAATAATAATATAACTAACGCAGCCAGAAACACTAAAAACGAATGGAAAAAAAAAAAAATTAATAAATATAAAATAAACGATCTCTACGCGCGCGCGCGCGCGCATTATAAAGTCGTTGTTACGTTCGCGTTAAAATCCTATATACGAGGTAGTATAGTGTGTATGAAAAAAAAAAAATAAATACATTTAAAAGCACATCATAATTACATCGTACACAAGACTTGTATACACACAATCTATAAGTCGTAAAGAAAAAAAAAATCGCATTAAAAAATACGCGTCCTTATGTACGAGTTACATCGTACGCTATTCAGTGTGCCGTGATATAAATGTTACGTTTCGAGTGTGCGACAACAATTTGTTGGTCGATTAAACATTAATAACAATAATATCATCGTACGCGCGTACGTTTAATGTCCCTAATTAACGTTTTATTGAAGAAAAAAAAAAACTCGTAGAATTAAACGGTATGCGATCGCGATAACTATATACTCGTATATATTATTATGAATACGAATTATTGTTGGAAGTGCTCGTGCGTTAAAACGAACAGATTTTGTCTAAGAGAGTACAATCTATTTACGATATTTCCGCGTGCATAATATTTCCAACTCGCCGACTCGAAGTCGTTGTAATTTAAAGAGATCCTTTCCAGTTTTTATAAAAAAAATTCCCTCTCAAGAGAGACGAGCGATTACGTATGTTTGTCGGGTAGGAGGAATTCGTAGAAACGTTGGAAATAATAAGTGAATCGAGTCGTCGGTTATTTATTTATTTTTTTTTTTCGATTTAGACATCTCGGTGTCGGGTTTTTAAGTTTTTCTAAAATAACGATCCTTGCGGCGGCGGCACATTCGTTCGGCTCGCGTATGCATGCGAAGGATATGGAGTATTTACATTTCGACGCGCGCGCGCGCGCGCGTTATTATGCACACGATTTACAACGATAGCGCCGCCGCCCGGGCCACCGAATCTCGTGTAGTAAAAAAGTTAACAAACTGTTAAAAAAGCCACCGCAGATGCGCGCGAGAACGCTTTCTGGACCGGCGCCAGCCGCGCGCAGTAAACAACGTGTTGTTAACGACACTGTCGAAAACGCGCGCGTTAATACAATGCGCGTATAATAATAATCGTGTACAGGGTGTCGCTCGGCGATTTACCGATTTAATGAGCAGGGGAACCCGTGCCCAGTGTCACATCCTGTACGTGCAATATACGAGGAAAACGACCTCGTAACACACTCGAAAAACAATTTTTTTTTAAACGTCTAAATTATCGCAATACTATATCGTCGCGTTTGAAATAATACGTATAACTATTAAAAAATCAGAAAAAATTGCAAAAACTATTTTTGAAAAAGCCGTTTTATTATCGATCGATATCGTATAACGAGTGTGTGTGATTGGTCTTTATAGAAATGATATTTTCGTGGAAGAGCGTGTTACAAGATTTATAACCGCCGCCGCCGTTGAGAAAAAAACTACTCTGACCTAAAAACCGAAAAGAAAAAAAAATCGCAAAAACGCGCATAATAAATTCGACGATAAATCATTATTTTGCGCTCGAAGAGCGTGTTTTTTTTATTTTTTTTTTTTTTTTGATCGTAAAAAACGCGAAAAAATTCCGAGTGCTTATAAACTATCCGAATCCTAATTACGTATTATTATTATAACCGTTGAAAAACTTGTCGCCGACGTGAAAATAGTAATACGTACGTAATGACGTCATATTATTATAATAATTATTGAATACACGTGTCGAGCGCGTGTGATCGCGACCGCGTGGAGGTGGGGAAAACGTGGGCAGAGGGCGAATCCTGGGGATCGGGAAAAAAAAAAAAAAAAAACCGTGTTTTCTCGAGAGCGTTTACGATTTATCGTTACCGTAAACGCGTTATGCGCTCTCGCGGTGCGATCGTGGGCCGTTGCCAGTTGGACGTCTTCGCCCCGGCAAAGGCGACGACGAGCGCGTTTGGCTCGTATCTCCGACGCTCTACGGGCCAGTCGTGTAGAATAATACGTAATACGTAATGTCCACTGCAGTTTGCGTATATTATTATAATATATTCGCTACTACAACTATAATATTATATACTCGTATACGTGTTTTTGTACGTTATTACAACGGTAATAAAATATTGTCGGGACAATGAAGCGTTCTCCGTGACAGATAACACTCAATAAAAAAAATAAATAAAAAACACACGAGTGAGTGAGAGAGAGAGAGAGGGAAAATCGAGTCCTGTCGCGTTTCGATTGTAAAACAATAATATAATATGTTGTACGATTCGTCCTCGCCGCTCAGGATCACGCAAAGACGTCCCGTGTACACGACATAATATTACACGCGTATCCGTATTACATTATACGTATTATTTTACAGTGTAAATAAATAACGCGCGCGCGTAAAAAAAAAAACCGGCCGACTAGTTCGACACGAGTTCGAGCTACACGCGCGCGTATAGACGTACATATTATTATATGTACACATTAGTAGAGTATAATATATAATAGGTACCGAAGTTCGGGAAAAACGCTCGAAAAGCTATTAACGTTTTTTTTTTTTTTTATTACGTTCGATTAATTAATATAATATATCCATCGACATGGGTTTTTTATTTAAAAAAAAAAAAAACCTTTTCCTATATCGGGTTTCGATTTAAACGATATTTTAATATTGAAAAGTACTCTCCCGTACGAGTTTTTAACGATTTAAACGGTAAAAAAGTGTTTTAAAAAAGGCACAGAATCCAAAAACGGTTAAACGCAACCAGCGTGTCCTACATTGTATACGTACTGCACCCTACGTACGCTTGTAAACTGATAAAGCTTCGATTTGAACTGCTCGACAATAGAAAAACATACTTCGACGTGGTATACTCTATAGTGTTATTATATTCTATTGCTTTGTATTGTTCCAACAGTCCAGAATGACATCAACGAAATACATTTTATACCATCGTAATGCTACATCGTTTTTATTTTAAGTGCAACTTCAACTTCAATTAAAACGAATTCCGAACTCGTACTCCGAACATAATAATAATAATAATACACGGTCGTCTCGTTGATCGTACGTTTCGCGCAGACATTCCATTTCCCGTTCCGGTCAAGTTTCGTGCTTTTAAAGTACGCTCCGCGCATTCCGAACCGAGACAAACGCACTATATACACTATACAATATGTATGACCGTCGCGCGTCGTCGTCGGGAGCACATAGTATACGTACTATTATCGTGTGATCTTCTGAATTAACGCAATCCAACCGTGGAAATGAATTCGGCATTACAAGAATAGTCTCTCTCGGCTAATATTTTACGGACGGTTGGGATTTATCAAACCGAGTTCTGCGCGATGCCGAGAACGTCCAAATTAAATATCACAATGTCGATAACATCCATGTTTTCGGCTTGAAGATTAGTGTTTAGAATTTAGTTTTCATCACGTGTAACGTTAAAAAGAAAACTAATTTTTCATGAGTTTTTACAATCGACACGTTATTTCGTACGTTTTGTACTCTCGGAGGGTTCGAAAAAATTCGAGTACCGCCGGATCAACGACAACACCTGGGTTACCAGATAATATTATAACAGTATAAAGCGGAAACCCGATAATCTTCAATGGGGGCCCTCGTTCGGTCTATATTCTGCGCATAACACGTCATGATTCTCACACCAGTTACACGAGAAATGTTTTGTCGCGTTATCTTCATAATATTGTATTCGTTTTAAGATTCTCCGCGATGCACACAAAGGAAATATCACACAACTATAATATACAGTTGTTATTGTAGTAGTATTGTGTTGCGTCTTTCGTTTTCCAAACGTAGAAATCGTAAAACCGATGAAAATTATCCGAAATTGCGCGCTCGCTTGAGTTTTCGTATCTCGGAATATTGTCGTACGTGCGGCGCAAACCTACTTATCTTTTATCCACGACTCTGCGAGAGATAACATTGTCAAGTAAGTAGTCCGACGGCTACGCGTATAGCGGCAATCAAGTCACAATAAGTACCAACACTCGGTCGGTAAATATTATTTGTTCACGATGAAACGTGTTTTTTTCTCTTTTTCTGTTGTTGCCACAACAAACGTACCCGCGGCACGTCCTTACAAAACGTAGGACTTTTGAAGTGTTCTGTTTACTCCGAAAAACTCGGTAGGTATAGAGAGATGTCTTGTGTCGTCGCCGCTATAGAACGTCGAGTTCTCGGGTATATTATACGACGACGACGACGACGCCTCGAAACGTTACAAGGTTATCCAATATTTTTAACGTCGACGAAAGGTATTCCTTTTATTCTCCTCCTTACATACGACCATGTATCGCTATTATACTCGTATATAACACGCCATAATATATTATATTATGTTTTCGGGTCGTTCCGGCCTTTTTTCCTTCGCCGTAATAATATATCATCGTCGTCGGCCTGCATTTGCCGTTGTTTCTCACACATTCGTGAGGTACAAACAACTCGACACGTCCTCCATAATTCTTACGGTCCGTCTTGGGTTTCGATATTCTTCTCGGATTCTGTATTCAATGATTTCACTTGAAACGAGTTTATTTATTTACGCGTTGGCATTTGAAAGAAAAACTACTGGGGTAGGAAATTGTTGCGGGAAAAAAAATCTCCAGAAATAAGTGAATCGTTATAACTCGTTTTTAATCGAATAACAGATTAACTGCAGTGTGCCTAATTTTAAAACTGTAAAATTACTTGTATAATTCGTTTTAACTGGGTAATTTTTTACGGCTCGGATTTAAATGCCCTTTCAAAAAATGCATTTCACATTGAATTTATATTATTATTAACTTTAGAAAATATTAAAAAAAAAAAACGAGTAAAAAATTAAATTTCACAAATCACATTTTTATTATACACCGTACAACGAGAACTTCTTTAATATTTTGATATATTGATTGATATAAAATATGTAATACGCAACGAGACTAAAATTTTTTACGATCCGATAAAAGTTGGCCAATTGGTCGGAGTGATCAAGATAAAACGTCAGCCTCGTCTAATACCAGAAGATTACCTGACGTTATATTATAAAAAGCTACCCTCTGTCGGCGCCTACGACTTAAATATAGACTTTTAATAAATATAATCGGTACTACTTACGGCGGCCTGTCGACGAGTTGCTGTTGAGTTTCGGTGTTCGTATTGGCTCGTGAAATAATGCAAGTATAGTACGAAAATTCACTCGATAAAAAAAAATAAAAATAATTTGAAATTAATAGGAAAAAACATCACGAGTCGCGATTAAAAGTTAGACTATTACGGAGAAAAATAAAAACCGAGAAGAACTTTCTGAACCGCCGCCGTTGTCGACACTAGACTGACTGGTCGTCCGTGTCGTACTTTCGCGAGTCGCTCGATCGATATCGTCGCGGTTACGCGCGCGCGCGCACAGCTCCGCTGTCATTGGTCGGGTGGCGCGAGCGACTGTGCTATCATTGGCCGTGACACACCGCACGCAGGATCGCACTGACGTGAACTTTCGCTTCCTTGTTCCGAGGATAATTATGTATTCGTAACGAACGATGTTATATAATTAAAATTACGTAACTGCTATAATAACCGATCTGTTCGATTGTCATTATTACTATACGTTTCTGGTGCGAAAAACGCGATTTTTTACGGGGCGGGTGGCAAAAATCATTTCAATTCCCGTTTTTCCCTTTGAATTTCCACCCACGAACGCGTTTCCTTAAACTTTCGTCGAATATGATCCACGCACACATATTATATAAATACATGTGTGTGTGTGTGTGTGTGTGTGTGTGTGTGTGTGTGTGTGTTGAACTAAACACACCGCGCGGTTTCTGCGATATTTATAATTAAATTTACACCGCGTAGGTAGTGAAATACGTCGTTTCGCTATCTAGCCGCACGCGAGTAAATTTGTTTGACGTTTGAATTTAATATTTGCCCGTAGATATTATGTTCTTTCCTGCTATATGTATATTCCTACATGGAATAATATAATAATCACGATTCGTGGGCTGATACGAAGGTTTTCGGTGCTCGGCGCGGCGGTGTTACGCGCATTAACCCATCAAATAAATATATTATTATTATTATTATTCCCGTGGATCTTTTCTTTCCTTTTTCGTTTATTTAATCCGATTTTCGCTTCTGATATTTCAATGCGAATCTTCTTACAATTATTGCGTTCTGAAACAACGATTTATACGGCCACGAGTAGGTATATAATGTGTACGAGACGATTTAACGCGCAGGTAAACATTAATACGCACGCTGTGAAATGGCATCGGCAGACGATCGTTTATGTGCCGTAGAGGTATGTTTTCAGATAATAGTTTTATGGGAACAACAACGCCCTTTAAAATAATATATTGTTATTTTTCTTATACCGACATAAATAAAAACATCGTACAGAGCGGTTAGTATAGTGAACAAAAACGTATAGAGGCATTGGTTGGAAAGAATATTATTTCACACCGATGATACTATATATATTATCGTCGTGATCTGTTTTTCGTATTGTACGTGTGTGTTGGTCCTGCGCAGGTATCCCTGCAGTCGGGCAACCCTGTCATTATTCGTCCGGATTGACACGCATAAAAGGCTCGAGAATAATTCCGTAATTATTTGTATCTGCCGTGGAAGCGTTTTAATATTTCCTGCGCCACAAACACGACGCGACGTACACACGACTCTGAAACAATATTACATATTAATCATTCGACATGATATAGGACGTACATATTTATAACAATATTATATTGTCGGTAGTACACACGCCTGACGCGCCGCGTTATTTTGAATTCGATTATTTAATAACCTTGCTATTACCGCGGCTATTGTCCGCGTTGGCGACCGGTCGTCGCATTATATACGTATATCGTATCTACACATAGTCCGCCCTGCGTTGCTTTCATTAATTCGATTACTGTTAACAATAAAATATATATATATATATATTAATACGTATCGACGGGTATCATATTATTATTATTAAAGCTGTATAAGAACGCGTATAATGACTTGTACTGCAGTGTAATAATTATAGCTCCGACATATTATTATTATTATTATAACCGTGTTATTACACACATCGAAATATCTTCTATATTCGGGGTAGGGGGGAATTTAAAATAAAATCCAAGTCGCGCGACCGATGATAAGCCCGTATTGTAAGCGGGGCACATTATATATGTATTAATTGTTATATTATATTTACACACACGCGGTGGAGACGTGAACTTTTTTTAATCTTTGAAGCTAAAAACTTTTACTCGCTAGGCGTATAATTAATACTCCTTTTCACTGTACTATGTGTGCGACATAATATCAAGGAAGTGTAAAACTCAAACCCTCGTTTCATTATGATATTATATATTGTTATTCCGTCCGGTCGCTCGCCGATATCGGACTCGGAAAGCAATCGCACCGAAAACTCTAAATCTAAAAAAAGAGTACACTTTTATTCGTTTCGAAGCGTGAGTGTTTTCGTGAGCGTCGTCCCGACGAATAGGTTCGCGAAGCACGAGGACGTTCGGGGAAACAGTTGTGCAGGCACCGACCCTGTTCCTGTTCCTACCGCGGCGCGACGACAGCTGCAAGTAATAGCTAGCGTATATAAATATAATAAAAATACGAGACTATAATTATTATTATGCTAAAACGCGTGCACAGGAAACAAACGGAAAGAGGGCGGAGTAGCGTGTCGTATGTGTGTCGTACAAATTTATTTATACAATCGTTATAGATATATATATATATACTTGAGTATTGCGAAATACGTATAAGTGCGCATGGGATTTTTGCAATTGAGCGTATCGCCGTCTACGAAGTGGTCTAGCAGCCGAAGACGGCTGTTGGTACACGCGCACATATTTTACTCGTATATTTACGTCACATCGCGTACACAAACGATCGTATAATACAAAACAGCACGTGCTCGAAACCAAACCTCACAGTATGTTATTATTCACATTTAGAGAGTAGAGGCGGCGTTATGGATAAGTAGTTGGCGGTTTTCTACCGCGTGTCGATCAAATATACATCTCATAGTTGGCGGAGGAGCTGGATGAAGCATATTTGCAGTGTATTTGAGATCCATGAGCACTATCGTCGTGTCGGTTTTTCAAAAAAAGAATATTATCTCGAGGGTTTTCGCAATATTGTTTTCTTCGATCGACTAATAAAGGAATGTATTGCGAAAAAAAGCTGCGCTTACGACTTGTGAATTATTGCTCGAGATGTTTGGAGAATGGAGAAAAAACGAAATACACTAAACGTCTTGCTCCGTTGGCGAGAGGAACACGTCGTCGTCGTCGTCCGCGCAGACCTTCTTTAATGTTATACTGCGTGATATTATCGCGAGCGCAATAAAACCGTTCCGATAAGACCGTATTTCCGAAGCGTGTGAAACGCATCTGACGAGGCACATAGCAGTGCAGTGGAGACGGACGATCGTGTGCTGTGAGGGAGAGAGAGGAAGAGAGCGAGATATGCGTCGCGGCGAAGAACCATAAAAAGGACGGCGGTAAAGGAGAGAGGAGAGTGTGCGGCGGCGGCGGCTGCGGCGTCACCGGTGGTCCGGATAAATCCTATTGTGTCAACTCTTGCCCCCCCCCCCGCTCGTCGTCCTTACGGGCTGTCGGAGGGAAACGTCTATTGTTGCAGTCGTCATCGGTCGGGGCACCACCACACACACACACACACACGCGGCGAAATGAGATTTGCCGACGACGATCGCGCGCATTGTCCGCGGGCGCCTCCTGTACAGTTCGCGGCCGCGCAGGAGAGGAGCGACGACGATCGAATATGTCTCCCGTTTGACAAACGGATCGCGGCGATTCGTATACCTCTTATGCCCGGAAACCGCGCCATGGTGACACGTCATGGCGATACATTGGCATATGACTTTTTGCCCGGACCGATTTCAAAAATCGCCCCGAAAGTTCAAAAAAAGTCTTAAAATTAATATAAAAAAAAAAAATGTCATCAAAGTCCGCGTATGATTATTATAATGACGGCGAAAAGTTACTGTGAACGTTCTCCACGGTTCCGACGATGAGAAATGTTTGGCCCGACGAAACACGATCGTTTGTTCGTAATATTGTGCCGTGTATAGACAGACGCGTGACGTGACGTGCGCGCACAATTTGTTTTCCTACCCGTTTCACACGAAACCGCTAATTATTATTAATATTTCGCGAAACGCGTTTGAAATTATGCACATACCTACTCACTACGTTATTATACGCGGTTTACACACGCGCCTCTGGTGTTTGAGGTCCACGACTGCGCTATACACGTAATTGTATAATAATATATATTATTAGATAAAGTCGTTCAGCAACGTGCAGCAACAACAACGGTACACGCGCGCGCGCGCATCGTCAAATATGGGAAACGCGTGGGATCGAGACGAAAAAACAACCGCGTTATCTGATTCAACGCGGAATGTGAAAACTCAAATGTGTACCGCCGCCGATACGTACGTATTACGAGTATAATATAATAACGCCGAAATATAGATACACTTGACCCGAGGAAAAGTCAGAGGACCCGCTCGTCGTCATAATATTAATCGTATTCCGACACACTCTGCCTGCCGCGTCCACTGCACGTCTCGACGTTTATATAATATAATAAATCTGAACGACACTTGACGATTATAATAATATCACGCCGGACCTTGTGTCGTCGCGCGTCTACGAGTCGAATAATGAAAAACGCTTGTTGTGCGACTTTATAATATTATTATGAATAATATATTGTATAATATGTGTGTGTGTATACCGGACGACGCGAGTCGAGGCTATTTACGATCATCGAAGGGACACACGGACACATGTATATTGCGTGGACGGAATGCATATGTGTTTAGTGTGACGGCCGGTAACAATATTCGTTTGTTGGCGTCACGTCATCGGCGGATCAAAGAGTATCGGCTTGTGTGTGTGTGTGTGTTTTGACACGGGTTCGGATCTCCTTTACTACGTTTTCATTCATATGTAGTCGTCGCCGCCGCCGCTACACGTATCACTCAACCGTGAATTAAATCGACATAAGAACGCGCGTACGTATACATTACGTACTGTGTGTAATGTATACGTACGCGCATGCACAACGATGCACCTACTGCACATTATATATACATATGTATATTATATAAACGCCCTGCAGTGTACGTTATAATGTGTACTCGGGTAATAACAATAATAACAGGTACGCTTTTACCGCGGTGCTTCCCTTGTGTACGACACTCACGCGCGCATGATGCAGTTATACACGTGCATATTGTAATATAGAAAACCGTATTTTAAAATGTAAATTCGGTAAATAATAATTTGTCGTGCGGGTAGCGAAATATAATTAAATTATATTTCGAAATTAATTTCAATAATTTATTCCGTTTTGAAAATGTAATAAGTAGTAATAGTATAGTACTCGTGTTTATTACTTTTTTCAATCGATTTTTTTCTCCGAATTAACGTCTTGCACATTGTATTATATACGAGCATGTGACACGGGCGCACACGACGTAGTATATTATTATTATATAATACTGCGGTTATGTATTCGAGAGGGTGCGGTACTAGACTAGTATAGTAGTAGCTGTATCGGATTTTTTTTTTTTTTTTCCCCCGGCTACATAACGATTCGGTCCCGCGAGGAAATCCGATCGTCGGGAGACAATAGGACACGCGCACGGATCGGGGGTAGGGCCGACGATTACTGATGGATGATCTGCCGCCGCCGCCGCCGCCGTACACGGAATTCCGCCGAATATTCTCTTTATAGTGTAACGTCCATACACCCCCGATCACCTTACACCGCGAGCGCGCGCGCGCGCGGCTCGCCTTGTGCGTGATGTCGGTACGTTTTTTTTTTATTATTATTATCATTATTGTTGTTATTTTTTTGTAAATTGAAAATCCGATCGCTTACCACACGCTGCGCGAACCGTACTCCACCTCCGTAAAAACACGCAAATCGGTATAACAATAAACAAACGAATAAACGCGCGGCCTCCGTGTGCCTGCCTACATCTTATAGCACGTCTTCGCACGCAGCGCCTCTTTTGGCAGCGTCCTTTTGAAAGGACCTTACCGCCGCCGCCGCCGGTGCGAAAACCGCTGACGCCAACCGCACAAATATACAGTGGTCCTTAACGGGGGCGGTATCCTCCCCCTCCCCCACCCATAGGTGGCATCCCGGTCTCTCCTGATCATACGGGTGGTCGGCGAGGTTCGTGAGAATTTGTCGTATTATATAAATTAAATAAAAATGAAAATCGCACGCGATGAAACCGATGATTTATATTCGATTCGTTCGGAGCCGAGCGAAGGAGGAGGAAATTATCATGCACTTTGAAATCTTTTTGTAAAGCGAAAACCCGAAAGAGCGTATATTATTGTACCATGAGTCTTGTCCTCGTAGTTTTCATTTAGACCCGTACGATAGCCCGGAGATTCTCCTGCCTACGGTTTTCGTTTGGGACGTGTTGGTGAGTCGGTCGTTTCGACGGAGGGCCAGCAGGACCGAAAAAAGGTTTACGAACCACTGGTCTAAACATAATAATATGTGGCGACGCGGCGGCGGCGGCGGCGATGCGCGCGCCCGCCTTTGCGGCGCCCGCCGACGGCTGCGTACCGCGCGACCGCGGTCGTGTAAATTCCACGCAGACATCTCGCCCGAGAATTAAATACAATATAATATATTATAATATGCGGCTGCCTTTTTTTTCTCTCTCTCTCTCTCGTTTCGCTCACGCCTGTGCGGTACGCCTCGCCGACGCGTTTTCTTCCACATCCCACCTTTAAATTCCTCCGCGGCATATATTGTCACGTTTTTTTTTTTTTTTTTCTACAAACAAGTCTACATCACGTTCGCAAAATATCTAAGTATAGAATTGTGAAACAGATATTTTCTCGTTTTGTCGACGTTGTTCTGTTGTTGGCTATAGGCGTTCGTTTTTTCCTATAGATATTTTAATTATTCGTCCGGGGAGCGACCGATACATAAAGGTATATTTGTTATTATTTTGTTTACTATTTACTGAAAGCGATAACGGAGCAACGGGTGATGGGGATAACGTAATTCGTAATATTAAAATGAAAAAAACTGTATGAATAAAAAAAAGTATTTCGGAGACGACTTTATCCGACGACGACGTTTCGAACAAGACTGAATCGAAAAAGTCCCCGATTTCATCTCGCTATCCCGATTTCCGGGTTCGCCGTTGTAATTGCCAATCGAACGAAATACAGGTATACAGAGAATTAATTGCAATACCGGCGCGAAACGAACACAGTGTACGGCTATTACGCGATAAAAATATACGCGTAGAGTTCTGGAGATTAGGATTTTTATCTTTTTATGTAGTTGGATTTTATGTCGTAATAAAAAGAAAACCGACACCGTCGTCGGTAGCGACTTTATAAGCGTTTAACGCGCCCCCGTCGATTTCGCGGTCCATAGACGTGGCGTTTTATAATATCTCGTACCGATCGGTGCGGCGGCGGCGCGGTTATATTCGACTATATTCCGGTCGGGGTCTCCCTCGTATATACCTGCAGTTTGTACGGTAATAATAATATTATGAAAATAAAGCCGCCGCCGTCGGTAATGGTAATATGGGTCTGCGAACGATTTTTATTAAGTCAATAACAATCGCGCGGAATCGACATCATAACTCGCAACGTTTACGCGCTGCGCCATTATAATAAGTACGTTGTTATTACAGGTATTATGCCTGAATAGCATACGACGTGTATGATAATATTATAGTGTATTACGACTCGATGGAAGGACGAGAAAAAAAAAAAAACGCTGTTATTACCGCGTACGTATTAAATATTATATATTGTTTATTTAAACGTATAAGCACTATGGCTATAATAGTATGGGGTGCACTCGCGGTCGCCGCGGAGAAAAAACGCGGAGGTAAAATGTGCGCAGTGCGCGCTCATACAGAAGTATATATATATACTATATTATTAGTGTGGATATTGTGTTTGAATAATGTTTATTCGGTAAATTATTTAACGAAACGTATTTTAAAGTAATGTTTTTGTTTACGAGCATTAAATAACAGTGCGATATCATACGAGTTATGTAGTACGACTGACGGATTGTCAATCGAAACCGCCTAACATTATAAAACTAATAAACGAATCTATATACGCGTATGTTAATTACATTTATTGTAGTCGGGTGTTTGTATAGTTTATTAGCTCGTATTCGATATGTTCTACGTTTATTTATAACTTTTCGACGAACGTTAAATTAAATTTCGTTTAACATCGCCAGTACGCCAATAAAAAAAAATAAAAAAAAATTAACTCGGCAAAACGATCAATTACGGCCAATCATGAAGTGTGCCAAATCCACATTCAACTCGTTTTATTTTTAACGTTTCAAAACACGTTTGATTTCTCGATTCATTAAGCTTTTAAGGCTAAAAGTCGTACGTCATAAACACCGATGTTTATACGGATCTTTTTTCCAATTTTCCTACTTTATCTCGCGTTCAACTTAAGTAATTGTTTTTTCTACGTGGACACGCGAAAAGTTTTGTTCGATGGATTTCGTTTTTGATAAAACGAAATAACAAGTCGGACCGCTTTATAAATGCATTTTTCGAACACGTTTATGGTACGCCTTGGTTATTACTTAGGACCGCGTTATATTTACGCACGTTAATATAAATAAACGTTCGGGATAAAATAAAATTCAAATAAACTCGTTGGAACAGACCGGTCAATCGATAAAGCCGATCTAATTTAATGAACTCCTAAAACAGAAAATCGGCCCCGTACAACTTTTGGCCTCTTCGAATCGAGTAGTAAAAACAAACGTGTTTCCGCGGGGGACGAATTCCATCCAGTGTTTGACCGACAAACACGACACGCGCGCGCGAGACATTAACGCACTTCCGTACCGATCGCGCATGGCGAATAATACATAACATTGGTAACGTGAATCGCAGAAGATCCGTACGTCGATGACATCAATGCGGTACGTTGTGGCATATGCGTATAACAATATATTATTATGTTCGCCGACGACGACGGTAGTTTTCATTCATGTTTCACACGTGTTCTCGGAACTGGCAGACAACCACCGACGCGGTGTGTGTAGCTGTATATTATCTGGTGTATAATACACATTATTCAACATGTGTATTGTAACTTGTTTTGAGTACGCGCGCCAACAAAAGAATACGACAACAATAAAATCAAATCAAAAAAAAAAAAGGAAAGAAAAGAGGAGAGGAGAGAGAGAGAAGAAGAAGAAGAAAGAAGAAACCGTGTAAAAGATTCCTCGGATGTGCCGCGCGGTCCGTAGTTACGTAGTTATTTCGTCGGACATTGAGCGCGCGCGTTTCAACTCGTACTCGGACGATAAAAATACACACACTAAAATTATATATATATTATTATGTAAATCGACATTTTCGTAATATCGGCTCCGATTACCGCGTAGTATACACGTAATGTTATTTTAACGTTTACTCGCGCGCTCCCGAAACTCAATCCGCGTTCACCGATGTTACACGCAGATAACAACAACTACACGTTTGTATACACAGCGCACACCGTATACAGAGTATACGAATACCGGCTAACTAATATTATTATAACTCTACCCGCTGGTGTTATACCGTGTATGTAATATTATAACGTCGCGGTCGTGGCGCAGCTCGTAATCGAATTCCGCGAGCGTTCGGCACCATCTCGCTAATGCCCCCGTATATTACGCGTACAGTAATAATTATTATCATTATTATTGTTATTGTTCCATTACCACGCGTACACACAAACACACGCGCATCCGGATACCTCTGACTCGAGCCCGGTGTGTTTGTGGTATTCGACAATTAGATTATCTCGAACGAATGTATTATTATAATGCGCTTACGTTATAGTAATAGTGTGTACTTCTGCAACAGTCGAGTATGTCGCGGACGGAAAAAGCCTCGGCGTGTAGTCACTCTATATTCTCCCACGGAAATATTGCGCGGTGTTAGAACGGGGATTCCATCGCGATGTTTTTCCGATACGATAATATACGTATATACGAGTATACCAATCGATGAAGACATTCGAACGATCGTTGCGTTTCAAAAAGTGATTCGAAACACACAATGTTCAAGGACCTCCATTCAGGTTTACGATCGGTGAATTCTCGCGGGACGCTCTGTAAAATACACTCGATAATATACATACGAGTATACATACTCGTATGTTATTTCGACGGGAATGAACAAATCGTCGATCGTCGCGCGGTGGAAGTGAAAGAAACTGGCGCTGTACGACACGCGCATTTCGATGATAGATCGTTTTCGATTCCACCTTACCTGCTGCCTACGTCGCGCGTCGTCGGTGTTATTGTTAACGGAACTGCAGTAAACGTATGAAATTTATGTCCCGGGCGACACTCGCGGCGCGCGTATCGAATCGCGTTGAAAATGTCTCGGGAACAAAAATATAGAAATCCACAAAAGGCCACACACGCGATCGCTGGAATTTATAGGCGTTATAAAGCCGCCACGCGTAATATAAATGTTGCTCGGCGGACAGTTCAAAAGAACTAAGGTCAGCTAAGGTTGTTTTCCGTGACTTTTCAAGCAAATCCACACGATAATAATCAATTGACGAGCAAAGGTGTCAAAGCACGTCTGTTTTTACGCTCAAGAGGTACAGAAAAAGTATAATATTATGTATAATCTTTCGAGTACAATAACATTCGGTGTATTTTCCGAAAGCTAAAATTCAAATGAATTCATAATATTTAAGCGTATAAAACTGGGCGAGCGTGTTCGTAACGAGAAATATCGGGGCCAAAGTCCCCTTAGAATTTTGACCTCGCTTCGAACGCGCGATATTTAAAATACGTTCGCCGGCGAATTAGTTATTATGTACGCCATATATAATTAAACTGTATAATATGACGTGTTATAGCCGTTGCCGCAGCCAACCCCAAACCGCATTGGCTCGCGTCGCGTTTATTGTAGATCCCTCGTGGTTTTTTTTTTACTTCTTTTGTTTAACGATCGTTTCGCGGCCGTTTTTACACTTCTTCGAAACGCAGTCGTATTATTATAATTATAATCTCGAGACGCGGCGGATATTGGCCGACAAATCAATCACGACGAATATTGCCGCACATCGCGCATAATAATAACACTCGAGTACTACTACACCCATACGAACCGGAATCGTCGCGTCCTCGTCTCGTATTTATGTGCTCCGCCGCCGCGCCGTCGATTATTGCGTCTCGGCGAAACGCGCGTTCGGGAAAAGGGTCTGCGAAGCAAGGCGCGTCGAGAGAGAGAGAGAGAGACAGCCACACATAAAATATTCTGAACGAATGCAATAATTTGTTATTTTACGCGTACGCGCGCGACTCGTGTTCGACGACGACGGTCGTAAAAACGAAAATAATAATAACAACATTACTTTCGCAAACATCATCATCGTCGTCGTCGTCATTGTCGTCGACTCGGCGCGGCGGAGAGAAAAAAAAAATCGTCGACGGCCACCGCGAGAGTAGTGTTAACATTTTACAAACATAAAACGAAAAACGAGCGTGTACACGCGTATAATAATAATGACATAATGTTATAATACCGTTTCGAATATAATATGTATTCTACTGTGCGTCCGACGACGTCTATCGGTTTTCGTCCGAAATAAAATAAATAACGGCGTTGTTATTGTTTGTCTTTGCCCGAAAGATAACATTTTGGGAAGGAAACGTTTTGATCCGTGGAAAATTCATCTGAAACAACATTTTTATAATTGATTACATGTATTTCTTTTTTCATTTTACAATGAAAAAGTACGTATCGCGTTTTTATCCACAGCAACCATGTACGACTCGTAAAGTCTTTGCTTTTGACATTTTGAAATTACTGTTTTCTCCGGTTAGGTAGTTGGTTAGTTGGCGACTACTTGATTACCGCGACACTGACAAATGTAAATTAGTAATAATTACGAAATCGTAACGATTGTTGAACAAGTATGGAGTAAACGTAATATCTATTATCGCCGCGTATTTCGGCTATTATTTTAAATTGGTACAATATAATACGTAGAATGTATTATAACGTCGTAATATTTATTAGCGTACACCATCAAAAGTTAAAATCGCTCCGTAATATCATCGTCACTATTGTCAATGTTATATACCTGTACGAAGCAGCTCGCCCTTTGTTCTCATCGTTTGATCATTGAGCCGACGACATTTTATTTGACAACGCCTCGGATTTCAATTCGTTCATTACTGCTTCGGATTCATTTTTGAACGCACAAAACTTTCCTCAAAAGACACAATAGTGTTATTATTATAGTATATAATAACGTAAAATAATTAGAGAGTGGATTTTCGTTTGTTTTTATACTCTATATTTAGAGAATTTTTTATGCAGCTCGGCGGGTTTCAAAAACGCGAACGGTTCGTCTATTGCAGATTCTGTGGAACAAAAAAAAAAAAAACGCATTTTGCGTATTTAAGCACATTTTAGAGATTAGAGAATATTCAGTCTGTTTTTCATATTTTAGAATCATATAATATATACTGTCGGTAGAAAAATCTCACACACTCGGTTCGTTTCTCGGTCGTGATTTTTTTTAATCGCGAGAACAAAAAAAAAACGTATTCGATTTAAAAACGACGAAAGAAACGACGACGCCTGAGACTATGTGGGTGTACAATAATAATAATAATTTTAGATAGCAGAGTTGAAATCATTCACCAAAGAAAAGGTGTACGTAAATAATTGTAAATAACGCATATTTTTAGAGTTATGGATTATTTTCGATAATATTCAAAGTCGACGGGACTGTTGAAATTTTATTCTTTTGTTTTCGTACATATTAGAGTTATTTATTGTTTTTAAATTTTAAATTAAACTATATAATAATTATTATACCACGTAAATTAAATTATTTATTATAGAAGATTATTATTATTATTATTTTTTGAAGAAATCTGTAATGGTTTTCTGAATATACTTCGAATCGTCACGTGTTAGTGGGGGCCAGTTTTCCTGAAATGTAATTTCGAATCACCGAGAGGTGTACTCGAATGGATGGTTTTTATTCGGATTACCGCGCGAGATTTTCAAGACGGATAGAATAATTATTTTATCGGCCAAAAAGAGTTTTACATAATATACAAAATATACTAATATAATAATAAAATGGTTTCCGATTCACCACTGAGGTAGGACCTCGTCTTGATGGAATTGGAGTTTCTAATCCTTTAGATACATTAGGTATTGACATTTAGATACATTAATTATTACAAATTATAATTTATACATCATGAAGGTTCAGGAAAGGTTGGACGGAAAAAGAGGAAAAGAAAAATAAATAAAAAATTTTCGATTACAGAATAAATTACTAGTAGGCAGTGTTGTTTACGATTGTTTAACCAAAATATTTTATTAATTGTTGTTTGTATTTGCTATATTTCTTACAGTTTATTATTATTATCTGTGGAACATTGTTGAGTATTTCTCAATCCTACCTTAAAACAAAGCGCCTGCTCGATTGTTTGTCTTACGCTGGGGTGACCATACGTCCTATTTTATACAGGATTGTCCTTTATTTCGGCTTCGTGTCCTGTTGTCCTGACAAACGTCACTCAGGACGCTTTTTATCCCGTAATTTCAAGTCTGGTCCCTTATTAATCCTTTTTTTGTCCTACTTACTGTTAATTCATAAAATTTTGAAATTGATTTTATTGTGAATATTTTTGTATGACATTATTGAATAGAATAATATAATAATCTATACTTATCAGTTGTATTTTTGTTTTTACCATAATAATTATTGTTACATCACATTGTTGTTGGTGGCGTTAATAGTATATTTATAATTGTACAGTTATATCTCATCAAAAACACTCGGTGTAAAAACGGAGTTTTTCGGGGAAATTCGGGCGGCCAGATAGTTCGACGCAGCGCCGCCGTGACGTTTCAAAATAAAGTTTTATGTATTTTAATTTTAATCTTAAACAGTTAAATATTGTATGTATTTTTACGATTAAAAATCAAAAAAAAAATGTACGAGTAATAAATACTTATTAATTTAAAAATATTATGGATATTACGTATTTTTGTCCTGTATTTTATTTTTTTAGAAATGGTCACCCTATCTTACGCGTATACTGTGGTTTAATTTCTATTGATTTGAAAACGTAGTGTATAATGCACGTTTCGAAGGAAATAATAATAATTATTGTCGAACTCGAGACAGCGAGACAGAACTCGCGAGCATTTACTTTGAATATTATCCAGAGTCGAAACTGCAGTATATAATAAAATATAATACCCTCGTCGTCGTCGTCGGGGCAATTAAAGCGTATTATTATTATTATTATTTGATCGGAAAAGAAAAACGCCCCCCCCCCCACTATCCTAGGGGCCTCCCGCTGTTCGTCCGCAGACGCCGCCGCCGTCGCCGCGTCGGCACGATATAATATACCTAGCCGGGTGTACGCGCGCGCGAGCATTATTATACATAATAGACGTTTTCCGACGGTTCGGCGGAGGCGTGCGCGTGCGCGCGTCGTCTGAGCCGCCGAGAGTGTAGAAACTGGACTGCGTTGGAATGCGGCTCCGACGGGCTGGAGGGGTGGCGGCGGCGGCGGCGGCTCGTGTGTGTGCGCGCGCGCTCGCTCGCGGACAGGAAATTACCTGCTGTTGCCGCCGCCGCCGCAGCAGTAGAATACCGAGCGAGCGAGAAAGAACTAAAAGGGGGGGAAGGGGGGCGGCGAGAGAATATACACGACGGAGACATCAGACCGAGACGACGGTCTTCGGCGGCGGCGGCGCTATAATAATAATAATACCCCGCCGCCGCCGTGAGACCGCCGAGACCCGACGCGGAGAGAGACCGGGGCCGCCACCGTCGTCGTCGCAACGCGTAAACGGCTTCATTATAATATATATATATACGTACGACGCGCGTTTAGGTATAAAAAAAATTTTTATTTATAATATTAACCGGCTCGCATGATAATAATAATAATATTATATATACGTGTATGATGTCGAAGGCGGCCGCGTTTAATTATTATTACACGCGATGGATATCGCCGAGTCGTTTCACGCTCGGATCGCGTCGTAGTCGTCGACGTCATGGCGCCGGGTGGTTTTTTTTAAAAACGGTTTTTCTTCATTTTTCCATCGTTATCGAGAGAGTAAAGGTAGGTCCAGACCAAGCAACATTTTGTCGGCAACTGATTAAAAGTTGACACACATCAACATTGGGCGGCATGACATCAAAGACATTTGTTGCGTGTTGCTTGTATCTGTGTTTCCCAATCGAAATGGAAAACATCGTTCGGTATGGACGATGTTGTCAACAATTATTATTACTGTCATTTGATAACGAGTTACACACGTTTTATATTATAATTTATTAAGTTTTACTTTTTATTTTTCGCGTCATGTTGTGGCCAAAAGAGCTCGTAATAGAATTGATTGAAATGCTGTAAGCTGCCCCTGCCTTGTGGGACATACAATTAAAAGAATATCGAGATAGAAACTTGAAGTTTGATGAAACGGCCAAAATAGCATCGCACTTCAAAACAAAATATGTGGATGAAGTATCAAAGAAAATTAAATCCCTAAAAACTCAGTTTAGGCGGGAACGGAGGAAAATTGGAGAAAAAAGTGAAAGTGGAGCTGCTACAATTTCGGAAGATAATATATGGTTCCGGGTATAATATAATGAAGTTTCTCGTGGAAAATAACATTTCTACAGGCAAACTATAACAGACGGACGTGGACTGTTGACGCGCAACTACTATTTGGTTTGAACGCGCCACACTGTTGACAACATGTATCTGTATCCAACAAATTTGTTGCCAACAAAATGTTGCTTGGTCTGGACCGACCTTAAATGAGATTTCGTACGCGATTCTTTTGTTTTCGAGCGGTCGTACACACACATTTGTACATTATAAGTTTAGAGTCCGGATTTGTATGCATTTTCATATTTGTAATGACTAATGAGTAATGAGTAATGAGTGTAGTATGCATTTCGATGGGAGTAAGATATGTGGACGATTTGTGTCTCAGATAATACATAGAAAAAAGTTTATTTTGCATATAAATGCATATTTTAGAGACGACTGCATATTTGAACATTTTTGCTTATTCAAGCATATTTTGTATAAAAGTTTATTAAGCCTATTGTTTCGTTTCGATTTCATCGTAGAAATTATTATAGTTCATTACGTATTGTTGGGAAATAAAAATGTTATTCTCCGTATGTTATAATATATTTGGACAGTTTATGTTAAAATTATATCTCGTTTATCGCAAGTCGCAACACGTCATCGGCAACAATGCTGACTGGTTTTATTATTAGATTTATATTTTGTAAAGCATATTTTGTTTGATTTGTTTATATATATTTTTAAATATTTAGTAGTTCTTTAATAAATGTTTAAAGTCGATGTCTATAATTAAAAAATTAAGTTTTTCAACAATGTTGAATTATTATTTATGGAAGAAATTAAAAAAATAAATAATATTAAAATGCATATAATATTTTGGTTATAAGAGCATATTTTGAAGTTTTTCGATGCATAAATGCATATTATTTTGGCCTTTTTGAGTGCATACAAATCCGGACTTTAGATTTATAACATGTTTACGTTTTGTTATAGTAAATTAATGTGTTGAGAAATTTTCGTCGCGCCCGCCCTTCGTACTTTGTAAATAAACGCGAGTCGGAATGAAATAAACTCGCGACATGGATAACGTGGGGTTTTACTTTACCCACTCTCTTACGTTGCCCACCCGTCGATTTTAAATCATCCCCTCCCCGATGAGTGTGAATTCGCGCTCGCGTTCGTGCGTGTGCCGTATGACAGCCGATAATTAAATATACACCATATATACGTTTTATATAATACTCTCCGCTCGCGAATAATTTATGCAAAACGCGCGTATCCGTGTACTAAAATACACGCCGCCGTGTACACGATTTCGGTAAAAAAATTATTTCTCCTCTAGGGCGCGTGATATTTTTTTTCGCCACCGGCGAGAATTATTATAATAAACATATTATAATACGTATGCGATATAGATATATGCACACGTCATCTTCCGGTATGATACACGTATTATAATAGAGATAATAGGTTTTTATCGAACAACACGCGTGCGTGCGTTGTTATTTAGGTACGAATAGAATTTAGTGTATTTTATAGTATTGTAGTTCTTTGTCACGCGGCATTCCATATCAAAACGCGTTTCGTATACGAGTATATATACGTATACCGGGCGTTTTTATAATAAACGACGACGACGACGATTCCGACGTGAACGAAAAGAATAAAGGAAAAAACTGCGGTCCAGCAATAGTGTATAATATACTACACGACTACGCGCTTATTAACCCATAAAACGCGACTCGATTTAGCTCCGTAAACGTATCGCGCTCATACCGAAAACTCGTTTGAGAACGAAAAGGAAACGTATAGGGGTATAGAAACGCGCGACAAGTGGAAAATAATGAAAAATAGCGATCCGTTTATTAGTCGTGTGTGTGTTGTCGGATGACGTTTCGTACCTCCGGTGTAGTGCACTATATATTATTATATAATATTAATAGTAATGGCTCGTCGTCGTCTGCGGCTGACGTGGTAAACGACGGAGACGACCCGCTCCCCTCTCGACCCGCCGACCGGTCAGTCGTCCCCAAACTCGCGCGATGAGCCGATATGATCGACGACGTTATATATTTAAACCGGACTCGCACAAAAAACCAGGCATCGCACGGCCATATAGGTGTATATTGTGTAGTATATACGGACAGAGACCAAAGAGACTTAAACGGCAACATGTCGTGTGTGTGTGTGTGTGTATGTATAATGACGATAATCGACCGTGACATTAAATTAAATGCGGTTACCGTTGGCCGGTTGACATCCGATATGTCGAGCTGGACGAGACGCGCCGCCGCGCTGCTGCTGCTGCTGCTGCTGCCGATCATCTATTACTACGGCGGCGGCGGTCGCGCGAGTTTTCTTTATTGTTTCGACGCGTCCGTTTGTGGGGTCAACGCCGTGGTCCGCGTTCGAAACGTTTTTCGATGAATATCGTCGTCGGACGCGTTAATTACGTATTTGACGTACGGCGCGGAACAACGGACACATCACGCGGTGGCAACGGGTTTCTGCCAAATCGGTTTTGGAGACGGTTTCAACGCGAAAACCGACCTATCGTCACAGCGCACCCGAAGAATTCCGATCGAAAGTAGAGACTTATCGTATCGGACGCGCGACCGACCCCAAGGCCGAAACGAATACGTTACACAACGGACGAGCGATTGTTTATTTTCCCGGAGTGACTTTTTTTTCTCTCTCTCTCTCCGGCCGTCGTCGTCGCCGCCGCCGCCGCAGACACTCGAAGCGACCGCGACGACAATATAATAATACCAGGCGAATATCGTGCCGGAAAATAAACGACCGCCGCCGCTCCGTGTCCAAACGTCTGTGACCGAGCGGTGTACTTGTGTACACACACATTATGTTATACACTCACGCGTGCAGTTTTTTATACGTATATTGTACATCGGCGGAGGTGTTTCGTGGCCGGCCGGAGAAGCGTCGGAGCGGATCGAAGGAGTACGCAACGCGTGTTTAAAATACACGTTATTATACCTATCCGGACGAATTAATAGATATAGACGCGGAGAGATGGAGAGCGAACAAAAAATAAATAGATACCAATTCAATTCCGAGTAACGCCTGTGCGCGCGCACGCACGCGGAGCGTATCGCCGCAAAACTGTTTTGGCCGTCTTCACCGTGTTGTTCCACACGGGCGTACCGATATACGTACGTACGTACATTAGGTGCGTGACGGCGACAAAAAAAAAAAAAACGAGTACGTTGACTCGTGAAATCACTGCTTCGGATATAATATTATTATATCGATAACACTCTCCGCATCGCGACGCGTTTATCGTGAGACGATCCGTGCACGAATAATAATAAATCGTCGCGCTTCGCGGGGATCCGGTCGAGACCTTTTCCGAGCCGGGCGGACTACTCGGACGCGTTTCCGAAAATCCTTTCGATAGGAAACACGGCGAGCGTCGTCGGTCGTTCGTTCGAATAATATGCGCGACGTTCGTTGTGGAATTATCTCTTTTTATTATAATATACGTCGCGTATATAATAGGCGTTCAAAGGATGGGCTGCGCCTTGTTTTTTTTAACGACGGCGTAAATAATTAACGCGCTTCGAGAACGTTATCGTCGTCGTCGCGGCCGGGCTCGCGGCCGAGTTCAAAAACCCGTAAATATTCTCCTCGTACATTTTCGAGTGTTTATGTAAATATATATGACGTGTGTCTCTATTGGTATATTTATTTTATTTTTTGTTTCACTTCACAAACGTCGCAGATAAGATATCGCGTAACCAATAAACTACTACGTCGCCCGGTGCGTATTTTTTCGAACAATCTGTACCGGTAAATGAACACGTTTTCCGACGACGAGAGAGGCGCGAACGGTTTCTCTGTCCGACGAATTGAAAAGTCCCCCCCCCGAACAATTAGCGGCGCACTTGAAACTTTTACTCGAAAACCACACTGCGAGACGTTGGAAACTTTACAGTCGTAACTCCGACTTGGTATGTTTTAAGATTCGCGCGAAACGTTTCATTTCTTTGTAATTAAAACGCCTCGTTAATTTTATTGCTTTTAAAGCGTTATTATATTATTCTCTCGTCTGTCTCGTACGCGCGCGCGCCCGGTTCACGTGTTCTGTAAGCTCGGTTCGACTGTTTGTCGCGCTTTAAGAAAAAAAAAATTCAAACAAGGCGTTCAGAAAACGAAATTCCCACCGCAGGAAATACGATATCTCGTCGTGTTCGAAGAGCGTAAAATAATAATAATAATAATAATACGCGCGCAGACATACCTGCGTATAATATTATTGTATTAGGGAGGAAAAACGTCTAGACGCGACGAAACCGAACGTTTGACGAGAAATAACGATTGAAAAAAATTGTTGTTGTTTTTTTTTTTTTTTTTAAATACAATAATAATATTATGCTCTTTCTGATAATCGAGAAAAAAAAAACCCAAAACTCGTTGTATATACGTACATACCGTATATTATGTGACGCATAATAATAATAATAATATGTCGTTGGACATTTTTTTTAATTTTTTTTTTTTTTTTATCAAACGTGCTCCGACCGCTCGAACGTTTTCGTATTGTATAAACCGTGCGACGCGACGACACGAACTCGGTACACACGTGTGCGTATATGAATGAGAGACCTCCTGTGCTCCGGGGCTCTCGCCACGTTATTATTTTCATTATTATTCGATAAATCTATTATATTAATGCGATCGCGCCCGCAATAACAACTCGTTACATATTAACGTCACCCGTATATATTATATCCTCATATTATACAAAATAAACGTGGTGTATGTGATATTATGTATAGTATATAATATACTTAATTTATATATACGAGCGTATTGTTCGGAATGCAATCGGCTGCCGAGCTCCCCCCGTCTATCTCTTTCTCCGTCTCAGTTTCGTCGACGACGACGGCGGCGGCCGGTGCACCAGGTATACGTGAAAATACATACCAGAGAGAGAGAGCACACACATGCACACATACAGATACATACGTACATATGTATACGTTTATATTGTTGTGCGCCGGACCCGAAATCCATTAACCCCGAAAAGAAAACAATGAGCTGCACTCGGCAAAGGAATGTAGTTCGAAGGGGTCGTCGGTATTTTTTCGGTTTTTTTTTTTCTCCTCCTCTTCTTCTTCTTCTTCTTCTTCTCCTCCTCCTGTTGCAGTCTTCCGAGGATTATTTTTTTATTTTATTTTTTTCCTTCGCGACGTACGTACACGTACGTGTGTATGTGTGTAATGTGTGGTGTGTGCGCCCGTGTGAGCGCGTGTAAACGTGAAACTGGTGGCCGCATTATATTCGCGCGCACGTGAAACAAAAGGATCCCGAGCTATAAATCAACGAGTTTGCCGTTTCGCGGCCGGCGGACAGCGGTCCGGCGTCGTCGTCGGTCGATGCGCGTCTATATAAAATAATATAATATAATCCGGGGAGCCGTATAGGAGAACGAGAGAGAGAGAGAAGCCGAACTGCGACAGGAGGTGGGCCGCAGGAGAAGAAAAGAGTGTGCATAACGAAAAAAGAAATAATAATAACGATAATAATAATAAAAAAAAAAAAAAAAAATGCTCCGATGAATGAATAATGTATAATATCATATACGTCGATATGCGCGTATATTATATAGACGCACACTCGCCTCTACCTACACACAAGCGCATAAAATAATGTGTAAACGATTTATTATAAGCGAACGTCGCGTCGTCGTCGTCGTCGTCGGCACGAAATAAAATATGTGTGTATTGCAAATAATCGCGATTTGCATCTGTGCGGGATTCCGATGTCGCGAATAATTACGTGTATATACAATACGTATAATATATATGCATAAAAAGACACGGCGGCGGCGGCGGCGGGGAAAAATGATTTAAAAAAAATAAAATAAAAATCCTACGTTTTACATGGGAACGTTATTTAAGCGCAGTGACGTGTTTTTTTTTCCCCTCTCAACACAAATTCTCGACATTACTATATTATAATATACTACGAGTGAAATTATGGGTTTTCGACGGCGAAGACGGAAAAATTTGAATATCGACTCGGCCACTGTGATCTTTAAACGCGCGCGCGCGCGCATACACACACGCGGTCCTCGCCGGTAATTAACTCGAACAATAACGTTGTAATTTCGTTTGTTTTCGACTGATTATATCGATCTCGGCAGAGGTGCTGTCTGTTGGTACCGCAGACCGTGTTGTGTACGGAATTCTCTTTTTAATACCGCCGCCGCCGCCGCCAGCCGGGCACGTATATCCGAGTATAAATTACGATATTATATTTTTAATATAAGAGTATTATTATTATCCGTGTGGACGGAATGAGTCGTTTTCATAACACTGACGCGCGTTTGTTGTGTACGTATAATAATAATAATAATATTATATTGAAAAAAAAAAAGACCAATAATAATTATTCACGATACCATCATATACTATACTGCCGATAGAGAGAGACGTGCTCTCGTCGTACGTTCGATGAATTCATTCATGATTCGGCGCCGCGAAAACAAAAAGAAAAAATAATTTCAATAAAATAAATAATATTTTAATATATTATAGTTATTGTCGAACAATACCCGCGCGCACACACACAATGGAACGTTGGATTTTTATGAAAAATCCATTGTTTTTCGGCACACGCATATTATAATACCACCTACCGTTTTCCCCTCCGCGGACGAGACTAGCCGAGAGAACACGCGAACACCCCGCGTGTGTGCGTTTTCAGAGGACCGTGTTTGGCCGAACCGTTTCCTCCATTGTACGGGCGAGCGAATTTCGAGTACACGATTTTCATTTTTTTTTTTTTCTCTCGTCTCAACGCAGCAATGGAATCCTTTACAAAACTGCGGAATGTGTAATATTCTATTATTTGCTAATTAAAAAAAAAAAAAAAAAAAATTCCACTCGTCCACTCGTTCAATTATTATACATACTAAATGAGAACACACGGAAAAAAATAAAAATAAAATCCCAAACAGTAAAATAATGATTATTAATGTTTTGGTTTTTTTTTTCCCCTTTTTTTTTCTTTCTTTCTGACGTTGACGTATTAATTATACGCTCGCGCTGCGACGATGTATAGTATAATACTGCGTGTGATCCGATAAAAGCCAATCTGTTTAATACGCTTTTAATTTTCTTAAATTACACACAAAACGAACCGCCGCCGCCGCGGTGGTTGTTTCATAATAATGGCGTGTAAGGCGCGAATCGGCGTGTATTTATGTGAAAAAAAAAAAAAACTCGAATTAACCGGGTCATATAACCTCGTGATTTATATTTGATTTTTAATCGGTCGTTCTTCGGCATTACATTATAATTAATGTTGTGTTATAATTATTCGACATTCAAATAACATTCACGCGTCGCGTTTCGGAGAGAGAGAGAATCTCGCGGTCGTAATTAATTCACACGGAAAAGTTAAAATATATACTATATTATAATAATGTTCCGCCAGAATAAAACAGAGCGGTTATTTTTTTTTCCTACATCGTAATCTTCGAACGAATTACTATACACACACACACACACATTCTATGCTTGTTTTTGAGAATATTCGTAGGAAGTTTTAGAAAACCAACACTCGGACAAATGTCGAATCATCGTTTTTTTTTTTTTGAAAAAAAATCCTCATAGATACGATGACACGTCGCCATGATGTGACACGTATACATACGTATTATATTATGCTGCTCGTGAAAAAAATAATAAATAACTTATTTATCTAATGGATTTTTTTTATCTTCCTGCGATATAGGTTCCCCCCGCCCCCCCGCCCGTACCGTATTATTATTCGGAGACGGTCATGTGAAATACACAGGTCGTGTTTCACGCGATGATGGGAAAAAATATTATTGTGTTTCGGACCATTATGATATTATTTGCGCGGGTCGATTAGCCGATTCGAAATATCGTCAGGACCGCGTCGACGATGGTTCGTGCAATAATAATAATAAAAAAAATCCTATATACGTATAATATGTATATAATAATATTATGTACATCGCGACTTCATTCACAACAGCGGGTTTTGTTAAATTTTTTTTTTTTTTTTATAATATTATATATATTTATAATGGCAAGGTTATTACGGTGTTCACGCACGGTTTGTTCGAAAAACGTTTTTCGAACACGCGTACGACTACGCTCGGCATTTCGCAAGACGAATGCACTTCGTAGCCGAAGACGATATTATACGTACGTCGTCGTCGTCGTCGTATATTATACGCAATACACATTTGGTATCGGATTGGTTTTAGACCGCGCGGGGAAGGGAGACTGGTTCAAGTTCAGTACCCCTCGTTTGCCGTTACTTTTTTCCATTGTTGGAATGCTACCAAAAAAACCGAAGAAAAGGAAGAAAATTAAAAAATCGTTATAAAACAAAATAATATTATGTATATCGAACGGCAGCGGTCTGTCGCAAGCTCGGCTAATAATAAACGTATATTATACACTAGCCCCGATGCGTATCTTTCCGCGCGCACTCTCACATAATATTATTATATACGTCGTATATATATATATCGTTTATATACTCGCAGTGCCCACAATGTATATAATATACGAGCACGACGACGATTGTGCCGCTCATGAGACTTGTCGTCCTCAAGTGGAATACTCTCGACGACCGTGTGTGTGTGTGTGGAGTCCGTACGGAATTCCAGTGCTCTCTAATAATAATTTACATATGTGCGCCTCGCTAGGACATGTGAACAAAACGCACCGACGCCGCCGCGGCCGATCGAAAAATCAGTACTAAAAATCAGTTTTCACCGTAGTATACAACGCGAGTGCGTATTTAATATTATCGTACGCGACTCGGACGATTCTCTTATACCAGAGGTTTCCAAAGTGGTCTATATTAGTGATGGGCAGAAACGACTATTTGATACTATCGACTAATAATTTGCACGACCAGCTATATACAAATCATAGAAATTAGTCGAATAACTATTATTCGACTACTTTTTTTCAACCAACTAATATGAATAAATGAAATTAGTCGACTAATCATTTGACTAAAATAACTGATAACTCGGTAATTCTAAGAAATCTAAATTTTTATATTATTATTATTATTTTGTTATATTGTTGAATTAAAGTAATTCATGCTAAAGTTGGCAATCAGTCCAATAAAAATCAGTTGAATAATAAAAAAAAGCAAATTGAATAATGACAATAAGTTAAATAATAAAAATAAATCGAATAATAATAATTAGTCGAATAATTAGTCGAATAATAAAAATGTTCGAGTAACTAAATTAGTCATATTATGGTACTACCGACTTAGTCAATTTTGCCCATCACTAGTCTATATCATCGACCCCCCGGGGTCGATTCTGACCTGCGAGGGGTCCGTGTCAACGAGAAAAAAAAACGGGGGGGGGGTGCATGAGATATAAAATATAGGGGTCCACGAGAATTATTAACTGTGCGCCGCCGTGAGTTTTACACGTCGTCGTGTACGATATTGTGAACGAAAAACGCGACTTTGTTGATGATGGTTCATTGAGTAATGGGGCTCGGAAGTTGTATAGGAATTGCATATTATTGTTCTGTATGATCTCAATTCATAGAAGAACTATAGCTAGAAATTTGAAGTATACAATTGCTAGTTAAAAAATTGAAAATTGAAAATGCATATTTTGCATATTTTGCCAATTTTAGCTGAAAAAAAGTGCATATTTCATTGATTTTATACACATATACGTATTATGCTCATTTTATATATTTTTCCAAAAAAATTGATTTTTTTTCTTTCTGTATATTTCAACTGATATTGAATATAAAACTCAAAATTATCAACTATTGTCATCATTAAAAATCTTCTATCGAATAACCGTCGTTCATTTGAAATAGACAATCTCAAGAAAGTATTGGTGGTTCGATGCAATAACTTAACAGGTACTTATTGGAAAACGTGTATTTTTTTCGTAATTTGGTATATTTTACCTTTTTTAGCTCCTACAACTTCCGAGCCCTAGCAATGACTAACGAGTCGATACTCGACTGTAAATATCAGAATGTTAAGTTAATAACTGACGGATGAGAGATTTAAGGTAAAACTTTACTAATTTGAAGCCAAATATTGAAAATTTAACATCAGAGCATCAGACTCGCCCCTACCATTAAAGTTTTTTTTTTTTTTTAATGTTATTAGATCTAATTTTTAAATTTAAAAAATTAAATAAATATCGTCATTATCAAAGAAATAAAGGTGTACGTATAATATAAAAACAAACTCATCGCTTTTTTTTTATTTCGAAACTGTTTACTCCACGGCAAACCCTATTGAACTGAGTATAGCTCCGCGTGTAAGCACTGTATCGAAAACACATTGGTGAATTTAAATAAAAAATTTAACACCGGGGGGGGGGGGGGGTCTACGAAAAACAGAAAAAATTAGCTACTGGTCTACGGGGAAAAAAAAGATAATGATATTGATATTCGTAATATCGTAAATATCGTTTAATTAAGCGCACAGATCGAGTGAAGTAATAGTATACATTCAATACGCGTGTAATAATAATTTCCACTCGAATTTCCGCCGAACGTTCAACACGAGTCGTTTAAAACGTTTTCGCAACGTTTGCGATTTTTTTATATTATAAACTTTAGACGAAACTATAATAACTATATATTATATATTATAATAATATAAGTACGTGGAGATATTTTTAATAAACGCGCAGGTGTCGTAAATTATATTTTCGCCTCGTAAAGAACGCGAACGATGAGTATGAAAAAAAAAAAAATAAAAAAATATTAATGATATACACATTACGCAGAGGGTTAGGTCTGTTTAATGTCTTGTACACATTAAATTAATGTTTATGATTTTTTTTTTTTTTCTTTAATACTACTGGGAAATGTATTTATTCAATTTCATGTTATATAATGACGTCTGCGTTCGTTTTTTACGACACTTGCGATTTTTCTTCTGACTTTTCTCCCGTTCGCGTGGTCAACGCGTGACGATCAATAATATTGTTATAATAATTAATTCAATCGTATTGCGTTTTATGTCTTCGGTGGTTTTCGCTCGGCTACTCGAACGAGTTATACAGGAATTACGTATATATATATATATAAATTGAAAAAAACCATGTCATTATTTTTGTATAATTGTTGTTGAATATCTTACGAGTTGAGAGTATACTATGTTTTTGGTATTTACTTGTTCGCGCGATTTGTCATGTAAATTGAATGAAGAGAAACATGATGACGTGAGATATTTTTTCAATGAAAAACAAAAAAACTGTTTGAAAAGTCCTTTCGTCCGGAACACTACGAAAAAGTTTACGAACACCGCTTATTATTGCGCCCGATAATATTTCCATTCCACAACGAAAACGTACGAGTAGTAGTATAGTACGAGTACTTGTCTAGATTTAGTCATTATTCCGTCCGATGTGAACGATGTTTGTACAAGTCGGTTTGTAGGTTTCGTATATATACAATAAATCGTGAGTTATTTCCAACGTGCGCGCTTAATACTAGTTTATGGAACTACGGTTCTACGGGTTCTTGCGATCACATCGTGTTTAGTTAACGTGTATGATTATGGTTAATTTCCAAGTAAACTGACGTTGTTTTCGATACTTGTGGTTTTGATAAAAAAATAAATACGTAAACGGCAATTATTATTATCTCGTGGCATTAGCTTTGTGGTAACCGAGATCGATACACGATCGGTATAAAATACCTACCGCGATATTGTACGACCACACGGACCATACTATAATTTATTATTGAACTGTTACTATAAAATCAATAAAGGATACGTCTTATACAATAAAGGACATTATCAAAACTTTATTACGTGTGTTGCGGCGGCGGCGGCGGCGGCGTATACCCTGCAATCGGTATCGTATACGACGTCAAAATGATTAAGTTGTTATTACAGAATATTATATATCCAGTTGTTAAAATATGAAAGGGGGAAAAAATCATTTTAGCGAGGTGGGGGGGGGAAGGGGTCACCTTGATTTATTTCTCTAAATTACACACACACGAGTATAATATATAAGATGAATAAATGCCCACCAAAGAAAATGGCCGACTGGTACTCGAAGTAATACGATTATTTATGAACGATTGGAGCTGTGTGTCACACATGCGATACCATATCCGAGCATTATATTATATTATTATACTTTATTATAAATAGGAACGGGGGGGGGGGGGTGGAGGACGTATTTAGACGACGACAATACGTCGTCGTGTGTTCAATTGAATTATACTCGAATTATGTGCTGGTTTTATTATAATTTTATATAGTAAGTATTTATTTTTTATTATTCGCGTATTCGAGATCGAGAATACCTCGTATTATATTACGAACGCCGCCGTTTGTTAATTTTATTAAACGGTCTTTCCAAAACAACACACGCGGAGATTAATGAAAGAAAAAACACCAAGAGTATGTGGGTCTCTCCACATTAAGTTTATAAATAATATTACTCGTTGATCATCGTTTAATACCAATCGAAAACCGTCTAAACAGTCGCTGCAGAGTATAAAAAGGAATGGTATTTTCTATACTCACGCGCGCGCGCGCGTATTCATGTCGGTGAGACGGACTAAGTGAATAAAATTTAATACGAATGTAAGTAATTTGACCGTCAGAGATCATTCGAACGAAACGCGATTATTAACGTTCTTTACTCTCGTGTGTAGAGAGAGTATATTATGTTACTCGATTCGAAGCATAATAATAATAATACATGTGCGATGATGTGTTGTGGACCTGCAGCGGTCTAATGGCTCGGTCATGTTTGGTGATTATGTATTCGTTTAATATTTCAGTTGTGTTAATCATTGCCGCGATGATTAATCGACCGTACGAATGCGCATTATCCTAAATAATGCAATTTAAAGTACGATTATTGTTTAATAGCCACGTATTATAATATTTCAACTAATGATAATAAATAACCGATTTTGCCGGAGCCCAAACATTAAATTGAAAATATCGACAGTATACGCAGTATAATATACAGCGGTATATACATATACATGTATATTATAATGACCGAAATTAAATTATAGGATATATAATATATTATGCACATCGGTGTACAGAGTCACAGCGCGTATACGTATATAATTAGATGCGAGTATATGTTGAAAACAGCACACTCCGCGGAGCGTGAGCATTTACAAGAAGATTTTCAAACGGCGACGCGTGTCGAAAAAGTGTTTAATTCGTACAAAAAAATTACCAAATATAATATAATATTGTTCCCGTCGCGCACAACCGACGACGACGTGGAGGAAACTCTTGATGAGACGTACGGCATGCGTAATGCACCCGAGTGACGACGGCGGCGGCGGTGATAAACACACCGCCGCGTGTTTGTTCGTCGGCATAAATAATTACGTTACCGTCTCTAAAACCGTCCCGAGTTGATTTTACCCGGGGTCGTCCGCAGTGTAGGTAAACAACGGGCGAAGCGTTTCGACTCGATAATGTTTATATATCGAGGAAAACGGAGGAAAACTCGGCGGCGGCGATTATTTATAAATTAACGATTCCTCGGCCGGTGCTCGTAATGAGATCGCGTACGGCAGGACGCGGACGTTCGAAGTACGCTCTCGCGAATGTCCTCGAAATCTAGCGCGCGGCGGCGCGTCGTCGTCGAGTCCTCTCGAGCGATAGCGGGGAAAAAAAAAAAAAAACGTAAACCCTACTACAGTAGTCACTCGATAATTCGAAAAACTCCATAAATCGAACTAAACGCCAAGTCCCCTGAGAAAACCTCTGTAATTAGAAAAAAATTCATGTATTCCGGTCCCCTCGATAATTCGAAATGTCTGTCGGTTAGGCACACTCTACAATTCAAATTTTTTTTTCACGAATCTCTATAATTCGAATTTCTTTAAACACGAATAATCGTATATTATATGTACGTTCATATGTATAAAGATTATGTACAATCTATTTAACGTACTCGTAATGAAACTATAATAATGACGATGATTAAATATTATCGTAGTTTAATGTTATCATATCATACCTACCTAATCTATACCAAAATAAACCTCTGTTATGGGTAAACTGTTTTTGAAATTGAATAAAACGTAGTCAGTCGCGATATGTATGTATAATGAATAAATATCATCTCTCTTTAATTCGAATTAATTTTTTTTCCTTTGATTATTCGAACACTCGGTAAATCGAAAACCTCTATAAATCGAATTTTTAACTCGGTCCCCTGAATTTCGAAGTATCGAGTGACTACTGTATATATACTAGGGGGGGGGGTAAACTTATTGGCGTCGGGGGATGTGTCATCGAGAGAGAGAGAGAGATGAAGAAAGGAAAACACCCGTTCCGCGCGCGCGCGTGGGAGGAGTCGGAGGATCGAATATACGTATAAGTATATATTGTGTACGACGTGACTCACCCGCCCAGAGGCAGCGGCGGCGGCGGATCGTGTTCTTTTCGGTCGAAGATATTAGCCAAAAAATAACGAAGGAGAAATAACGAACGGTAACGTTAAAATAAAGGTGGCAATCACTGAGGAATAGTTATAATTTTCGTTCCATCTCGCCCCCCGTATTCTCTTTCGGCCCACCCACGGCACACACGCCGCGCGCCGTTCGCGCGATACACAACAATAATATTCGGTGTCTCGGTCGTCGTCCGTCGTCGGTCGGCGGTATACCGGGCGCGACCCGACCGCCGTCGTACGGCTATAATTATTATTATTTCATTACCTGGGCCACCCCTCTCCCCCGACAATACGCGCGCGCGCGCGCCCGTGTTTATTATAAATACACCTCCTAATAACGCCGTGATCGTACACGTTCGTTTTTTTTTTTATACAATATTTATTATACATATATAAAACGTATATTGTGTGTGCTGCGCGGCGGCGACCTGTGTGGTCGAAAGACATTGTCACGAATCAACGGTATACCTCTATATAAAACTACTACGTAGTACATAAATATAATATACGTGTGTATATTCACCGACGACGACGGCGGGTGGGTCATTAGCGAGTGTGTGTGTGTGTGATGTTATTACCGAAAGGAAAAATAAAGATAAACGCGCGGAGGGATAGCGAGGAAAAAGAGAGAAACGGGATCATTGACCACGCGCGGCGGCGGCGGTTGAAAAAAAAAAATAAATAATAAAATTTATTCCTACGAAAAACGCGTACGTGTAAACAAATTGACCGGCTTCCTGTTTGGCGGCGGCGGCGGCAGTGTTGATGTGTTTTTATCGAATGACGCGCGCGTGTGTGTGGAATTGAAACCCATTAGCTCGGTTCTCATACACGGACGTTTGGGTCGTAAACTCAGCGTGATATGCGGGCTCGGGAGAGATCATAAATTCTTTTTCTTTTTTCGGATCTCGTCGCAGCTACTATTGTGTGATATTATAATAGTAGTAGTAGGCACCTACTAATGTATATTATAACGTGTCAGACGGTGAGAAAAATGACGACGACGACGACGACGACGACGCGCCACCGAACGCCTTGTCTGCCGACGACGCGCGACGTTTGCCCGTATGGTAATGTACTCGTCGACAGGCTTCCCGTCAGGATCCGATCCTGGGCTCGAAGTAATCGAGCCGGTGGAAACGAATTCAAAAGGATTTCAAATAATCCTTGACGAGGGGTCGCGCCGCCGTGAAGGCTCTTGGGGTTCGTTTTCGATAAAGTCTATTGATTGTTTTTTTGATTTCTGTTTTCGAGAAGAAGCTTTCGGCGCGTACGTTTGTTCTTACAAAATATCTGGTCGACCTACGATGTAGAACGATGCAGTATTATATAATTGGTACTGCAGCCTACTGCCTCGGCGTGTGAATAAGTTTTCCATCGCAGTGGAGCTTACGACCATGAATACGCTTTCAAAAAACGATAAATTATTATATTTTCTTTTTTTTCTTGGTCGTAAAAAAAAAAAAAAACCAATGACAACGCAAGTCTTATTTATTATTTATACATTTATAATAATATTATACACAGAGTCGTTTATACAAGAGACAAAAGTGTTTCCCTCTCTCTCTCTCTCTCTCTGTCCGCGGGAATAAAATAAAAACTCGTACATTCGTTTTGACACAGTGTATTGTGCTAGACTATGTTATTATTATAATACACGCGGCAGTATTAAATATTGTTGAAAATATTCTCGACGATGATTAATCAACATTTAATAGGAGGGGAAAAATAAAATAAAAAGTGGATAAAAGTGCGTTGGCCTTCGGGTTGTGAACGAAACTTGAAGCAAAACGCGTATTCCGCTATAGTTGCTGTGCCGTACACACACACACACACACACACACAGATGGATTTCAAAGGGATTCACTTTTCCTTTTTTTTTTTTTTTTAATATTTATTTTACAAAACGAAATTTCGAACGAATAATAAACGAATGATGAAAACCCCCCGAGTGCGCGGGTTTAACATTTAAATGCGCGTCGTCGGACAGTTAATGAAAATGGGCCGCCGCGATTGTTGTGTTAGTAGGACGATAAAAAAAATAAATAAATAATTTAGCCGTTATTGCATAAGCCTCCGGTAGTGTTGCTGCGACATCAGAGGAAGGGGCTTTCTATTCTCCGAGTTTCTTTTATTTCGTGAAACGAAAACAAACAGTCTGAAGACACGGGCTTTGTGCGGCGAAACCCCCCCCCCCCCGGCACACTATACGTTTCGCAATTCCTTCACGGGGGGGAAGGTTAGGTAAAAACGAACGATCTCCGTCGGGCAACGGTGATGTTATTATTGTCAGAACGTGCGCGTCCTGTTCGACGTACACCCGACGAGTAAAAAAGATAATTGCGCCGCGCACTCGTGATCTCCGCGAATAGACAAAAGCGAATTCGTAACGGGATCGTCGTAATCGTTTATGAATAATAGCATTGCGAAACAAAAAACCAATCCCAGCACTCTAGATGCGCCGGGGTGTACCTGTGAAATTACTCCCGAGGAAGAAAAAACATTTAAAAAACGATTACGATCTGTGAAAAGACGGGCGTTTTATTTTCGGTTTTTTTCCAAATCAAGACGTCCGTCCGCGCGTCGTCGTATGTTCGGCGCGCCGCCGTAATGTTATATATTATTATATTATTGTTGTTGACGAATTATTCGTCTTTTTTTTTTTTCTCTATTCTTTAAATCGACCGTGACAAAGGAGAATCTCGAACGCGCCGCACTAATTTCCGACGCATACACCTCCTAATTGACTTGTTTTTTCCTCCAAAACGATTAGCCTTATATATTATATATTTTATTATAATAATAATATACGAGTATACTCCAATCTAACACGATTTAATACACAATGAGCGACCTCGACCGATGCGTTTAGGGGAATCCGCCGCCGCCGCCGCCGTGTTGTAGTAATACAATCTTTTCATTCATGATTCGAGTTTACACACACACACACGCACTTTCGGGTCGTCGTCGACGCCTTTTAATGGATTTTGACGGCTCAATATAGTATATTATATAATAGCAATAATAATAATAGTAATAATATAGTAGCGTCAATTATTATATTATTTAACAAGTCCGCGCCGCGGTTGACTCTATTATGATGCGACGCGGTATATAATAATAGCATATTATATAATGTTATAGTTATTAATCGTAATAAATTGACGTCGCGCGACGACTTATCACGTCATCATATCGTATATGATCGCTAGGGACGACCTAGAAACGATAGTTTTCGCTTCGAGTAAAAAGTTTTATCGCGCCGAAATGATAATAATTGCAGACGTCCGCGCGTATTTCAAAGAACGGCGGAGGAAACCGGACAATTAATTATTGTCGTTGTTCTTTCCAAGGACCAAACCGAAAAAATCCTTAAAGATTCCAATCCCCCGCGCGCGCGCGCGTTAGATATTATTACGATTATTGTTTCGCTTACCTGTACATCTTGCTGACGACGACTGATCGTTTCCTCTTTTACAGACGTGATATTGCAAGTGTGCGGGAAATCGCAGGAAACGTGTTGCGGCGAGAACTCCGAGCTGCAATTGGTGACCGCGGGCAGAACACTGTACGACGACAAGCTGCAGACTTCGTTGAAAACCCTGAGCGTCATGTACAAAGAAAAAGCCGCGAAATTCGACGGTAAGTCCGCAGTAGATGCGTTTTTTTTAAAAACGTTTACGGTTTCAATAGTTTCTCCAATACGTGTTGCGCCGCGCGCGATATAAATTTACACGTTCGTAAATAACCGAAAGCGTTTATTGTAAAACGATGAAAAACGTTTTTTTCTATAAACGTTTAAAATTCCGTTCGCTTCCACGACTCGGGTACACTGCAGTTGTGCCCGACGAATTTGCCCAAAAACAGCGTGGCCAATTCATCAGACCGCAACAGAAGAAAAACCATTTTTTTTCTCGGCCTTTATAAACTTTTCAAAGCCCTTGGCCGGTATTTACGTACGAGATGATATAGCGTGTAAACGAATTTTGTCGCGAAAAATTGCAATGGTATTTTTAATTAAAAAAAAGAAAAATTATACGCCATGACGACGCGACGGTGTTTTAACTGCGAGAACCGTTTGCAGAGTACTTCAGGGACATGCTGGGCAAGGCCAGGATGGGCTTCCACGACATGTTCAAAAAGACGTACGGCATGATGTACGAACAGAACTCGTACCTGTTCCAGGACCTGTTTCACGACCTGGAAAAATATTACGACACGGGCAACACGAACATCATCGAGGTGCTGGAGAACTTTTTCTCCCTGCTCTGCCAGAAGATGTTCACCGTCATGAACAGCCAATTCACGTTCGACGCCAAGTGAGTAAATCGTTTTCCGTACCGGCCCCCCTGCCCGGCCCACCTGAACTTCTCGAAAACTTCGTTTTTTCCATTTTCCTCCGCGCGTTTATTTCCGTCGAATCCGTTCGACTGCGACGAATAATCATCATGATATTGTAATAATAACGACGACAATCTGATCGGCGATTAATTATTCGCAGGTACTTGGTGTGCGTCAGCGAGAGCATGTCCGAGGTGGCGCCCTTTGGCGACGTGCCCGACAAACTGTCGGCGCCGCTGAAAAGATCGTTCGTCGCTTCCAGAACGTACGTCCAGGCACTGAAAATAGCCGGCGATATTTTGGCCAACATCAACAAGGTTCGTATTACACGTGCGTTTATATAAAAAAAAAAAAATAATAATAATATGTCCGTCGATTGTAAACACCGACGCGCCGCGTACACCACAGTGAACGCGTATTGTGTACCGTTTATAAAAATACGCGTTATTTATATAAAAAATATACGACGCGTTCGTTTCGAGCGTGCGAGCGGGGAAAAAATGCCAAACCGCCGCCGCCGAGCGAATAATAATAATAAATAAACGTTTCCGTTCTGTTGCAGATGATGCCCACTCAAGAGTGTCTGGTCGGCTTCACCAGAATGACGCAGTGTCCGGCTTGCAAAGGGCTGCAAGACAGCAAAGCTTGCAACGGATACTGTCTGAACGTCATGAAAGGATGTCTGGCGTACCATTCGCAACTCGATCAGGATTGGAACGCGTTTTTAGGTACGTGTCAGGACGCGTAGTCAAGTCTTTTTCGTGTTTTGTAAATATTGTTAGAAACTATAGAAGGTATTGCCGACAAAAAGGCGACGACGACGGTTATTAGTAGGGCTGAGGACTTTTAGTACTTAAAAATCTAATAATATGCATGCGTTTATGCACTTAAAATATGCTCTAAAAATTATTTTATTTTATTATTTTATCTTATATAAGTTATTATAATATTTATTTTTCATCTCCTTTTTTTGAAAATTGCCAAATATGATCTTAATTTTTCTAATATACTCAAATATGCGTTTATATGCAATAATGACAAAATATGCAAAAATATGCAAAATAAAATTTTTAATTTGATCTCCTGGTGTTATGAAACCCATTTGTTATTCACTAGAATTTTTCTACGATCTTTCTAAAAAAAATTTGAAAAAACTAGAAGTCCTCAGCCCTAGTTATTAGTATATTTTAGTAGATATTATGATTTCTTTTCGAAAAAAGCTTGTATTTTGCACGTCCCGAACGAGACCGAAACGACAAAGGCCAAACGCGATTGGAGAAAGTCGACGATTATCCGGACGAATCGATTTCACAACACCTCGCGTTGTCTCCACACACGGGTAGTAGGCGGCGTGACGTAACACAACAACCGGATTCCTTTTATCTGTTTTTTTTTTTTCGTTGGACTTTGAACTGCATTTATTTCACGATCTCAGACACAATGAATCGAGTTTCGCAATGATTATTATTAAACTACGTTTCGTGTCGTTCTATTCAGCCGTACACTAAGAATAATTAAAAACGAAAAAAGCAAAAGCAAAAAAAAAAAACATTACAAATCGGTAAAAAAAATTATTCACACATACTTACTCTGAAAATCATTCATTTTAGACGCCACTTCTTTTACTCCGCCACTTGTACTACTGTTTTAAGTTTACAAAACGCGTATTATCCGAAACATGTGTATGAATTACTGTGTTTGCTTACTTTTGTGCCTGAAAAAAAAAATAAAAATAAATTTAAATATACATTTGTTCGGTACAATCGATTGGATTGGTTTTGACGATTTCGTTTTTCGATTTACAGACATCATGGAAAAAGTGAAAAAACGTCTGCTGGGACCGTTCAACATCGAACTGGTCGTCATACCGATCAACGTGAAGATATCCGAAGGCATAATGAACTTCCAGGAGAACGCTCACCGAGTGTCGCAAAAGGTAAAACACATCTACAGTCATTATTCACGAACTCTCATTGTTCCGTTTTAGTGTCGCACGGGGCTGCGGCCGATCGTCTCGCAATTTAAAATAAATAAACGACCGTTTGGTCGAAAACTCGGGTGGTGGGTGGGGGGTAGTGTATTGAAATTAGCCGCGGACAGTCTTTGGACACCGTCGTCGCGACGATATAAAATTCAGTGTTTCCCAAACTTTTTATCTTTACCGCCCACTTCCGAAAAAAAAAATCCGACAAACGCCCCCTTGAAAAAAATATTGTTACAAAAGTATGCAATGAAAAATGAAATGTATTGTTTATAAATATTTATATAATGTATGGGTACAAATGAAAATAAATATCTCAATGAGATGGCTGTGGTCGGTGTCTTCGATTCGGCCATGATGTGAAAAACGTTTAAAATTTAAATAAAATAATACACAACAAATTACGTTTTTCAACAAATTTAAATCACGTACGGTGTTTCTGTTATTGCGATAACGATAGATGAAACTGTCACCGCCCCCTTTTTGTAATGAAATGCCCCCCCCCCAATTAAGCTTGTAACTTCCGTTGCCCCCCTGGATAGCTCTAGCGCCCCCGAGGGGGCGATATCGCCCACTTTGGGAAACACTGAATTATAAATCGTAGACGTGATTTTGGGATTCCGAGAAGGTTTGAAAAAATCTTCGGGTTTCAAAACACATTTTGAACGGGGAAAAGTTGCCAGGACCTCCTTTGCTCCCCGATCCCATCGACGGCACGCCGTTGTCTATTGTCGAACTGTTTTACTAATCGAACTCATTGTGTGCCGTAGGTGTTCTCCAGCTGTGGTAAACCGGCCCTGCAGGGATCGGCCCGCCGCCGCCGCCGTCGTCGCGAATCCAGGAACGACGATTACTACGACTATCAGCAATCCGATGGCAAAAACAAGGACACGGTGGACGACGGCGAGGACGACGACGAGGACGACGACGAATACGACGACGACGCGAAACCGGCGGTGACCCGGACGGAGAAAAAAGAAAACGTACCCGCAGAGGGCGGCGGCGGCGGCGAACGGAGGAAGCAGAAAAAGAATAAAAACAACAACAACAACAACAACGGGCCGAAGAACGGTGGCGGCAATAACAAGAACAGGAAAAAGAACAACAAGAACAGCGGCCTCGAGGACGAGGAAGAAGACCAGGGAGGCCCCGCGTTCGCGTTCCACAGGCTGCTCAAGGACATCGGGACACACGTGGCGTCGACCAAAAACTTTTGGAAAAGACTGCCGTACGAGGTGTGCAACAACGAAGTGGCCGTCATCGAGACCGGACAGAATATCACTTGCTGGAACGGATCCGCTCTGGCCGGGTAAACAATAGAATTTTTAAATATTTCAATAATTAGTCGGCTAAAACTGAAACTAAAAAAAAGCTAGTCGCTCGCGTCAGGTCGACACGATTTGTTGTCAATTTACACAACGGGTTAGCGCGGCCCCGGGGAAACTGTGACCACATTATAATATAATCACATAATAATATCATAAAATTATTAAAAATAATTGTAATTAGAGTATTAATGAAAAAAAATAAAAAATCTATTAAAAATCCACGTGTGCATGCACACAGTGCGATTGTTTTTCTGCAATTGTTTTAAAGTTAATTTGAAATTATATTTTTAGTAATCATATAATAATTTATAAAAAAATAAATAAACAAAATAGTTATATTAGTATTCAATGGTTAATACTCGTAAATAATAACAAACTATTAAATATATACATTTAAACGATAATAAAATAAAAAAAATTGGTCTTGCCTTGAGTATTTTGAGTGAGAGTATTATAAGTAAGAGTATACGCTCTTTTACCGCCCGACGATGATTTTTCGCACTCTTACTAATAAGTTATCAATACTCGAGACGTTTATTTTATCATTGTTTAAATACGCATTTAATAGTTTGTATTGAAATAATTTGATATATTTAATAATACGTATTTCGTTATAATAATTTAGTAAATAATAGCAATTTTTTAATTCTATAATAATTCTTAATAATATTTTTCAATTCTTTTTTCTTTATAAATAAAATATATAATCTAATATAGTCATACTTTTACTATTATAATAGTTATATAGTCGGTTTAATCTATGAAATTATTATTATTATCTAGTCGGAGTGGAAAAATTAACTACAATAAACAAATGCAGGCCCGGAAATAGTTTACGAATTAATTTACATTTTTTACAATTTTTTATTCAATTAAATTTTTATTTTTTTATACTTACATTTCCGTGTAAAATAATAATCAAATATAATAGCAATACAATATAAAATAGGAAACGATAACGACCTACCCCATCGGGGCTATTATTTTTTCGATTAAACGTGTGTCCCCCCCCTCGAAATTCCCGGATAAACGTGTGTGTCCCCCTCGAAATTCCCGGATATCCGTCCCCCGTTATCGAACCCGACACGGGGGAGGGGTACGATTATAACAATAATAATAGCGGTTTTTTTTTTCTCTCGCCGCGCAGCTACGGGAAAGAGGTGATGAGAGACGGCATCAAGAACCAGAAGCGAAACCCCGAGGTGCCCGTGGACCTGTTGCGGCCGAGCAGCCTGCTCAACGAACAGGTGTTCGCCCTGAAGGGGCTGACCAACCTGCTGAGGAACGCGTACCAGGGGCTGGACGTGGAGTGGGACATGGAGGAGGTGTTCCACGGCGGCGAGTCGAGCGGCATCGGGCCGCTGGAGTCGTCGGGCGGCGGGTCCGGGGAGGACGAGGACTCCGAGCCGCCGGCCGGCACCGTGCAGACCGTGGACGGGCCCGCGCACGCGTCCACGTCCACGACGTCCACCGCGGCCGCGGCGACCACGCCGTCCAGCGCGGTGGACGCGGTGGACGACAACAGCGTGGACGGCGGCGGGTCCAAGACCGCCGGCGGCGGCACCGAGTCCAGCGGCGGCCAAAAGGCGAAGCCGACGCTGCAGAAGGCGCTGGTCACGTACCTGTTGCCGGTGGTGGCCGTCTGGTTCGGCAGCTCGTTCCTCGAGTGGATCCTGTGATAAGTCTGCGGCTCGTTCCCAGACGGAGAGTGCAGTTTTCAACGAAAAACGATTTTTAAATTTTTTTTTCAAAAAAACAAACACCACTCGCCGTCCCCAAAATGGTGCCATAAAATGTTCAGTGTTTTTTTTTTTTTTTTTCTCTCTCTCTCTCTTTAAAGATTTCTTTCTAATGTCTGTGATAATTTTTCGTGTGTAAACCACCTTCGAAAACATTAAATTATTATTAGAACAATAATAATAATAATAATACGAATAATGACACGTAAGTATTTATGTGACTACGACGACGACGGGGCGGTCACCGTTAGCCGCGCATGAATATAGTAGTTAGTTGGCCGTCCCGGCGGCCGGACTTCCTAAGGTCCGGCGCGCCGCCCCGCTCGGCACAATTTCAACGGGATAATAATAAATATTATGTAAAAATATTATATAATAATAATAATAAGGTGACGTTTGTTCGACGGTGTGTACGACAAACCTAACATTGTATTTTTAACACAGTTACACGTCTAACTAACATTATATAATCGTTTTAGTTTAAATTAATCACTATATAAGTAGGTCTCTCGTCCTTATGATATTATTATTGTTAAACGGTTAAGGTTTTTAACCATTTGTTCTTAAATTTGTATCTGTTTCGTGTGTGTGTGTGTGTTTCGAGGGTGCACATAAAAAAAAAAACATGTATAGACTTTGCATTGCAGATTATCATATTTTATTTGTGTCAAATTTCTAACCGTACCGGGGCAGCTGCTTCTGTCCGAAACTTCTGACCAAATTCTGAATCGACATCAAACGACCGACCACAATGTAAGTAAGAGGTAAACTTAAACAATTTCCACGAGCGCATTTCGTTATCGACAGAATTTAAATTTTGTATTTGTTTTAATTTTTAAGTGATTTAGTCTAGTCAACATTTTCATGAGCTGTAAAAATATAACACACACAATTTAAATAATAAAAAAACAAAAAAACAAATGTACAATTTCAGTGTTACACGGTTTGTTTTCATTAATATATACAACTTTTTTTCTTTTTTTTTTTATTGGGTAAATATATTTTTGTAATACAATCGTTTTATACATAAACATATGTGATTAAAAAATAGTTTATATGTGCATAATATTTTAAGGATTTGTACAAACATATTATTGTCTGTCTTTCTACAAAGAAGGGTCCATGTCTTGTTGTTAAGGCATTATTTTATACTAATCTATAAGTAAATAAAATAAACATAAAATTAAAAACTTGTTTGTCATTAAGTCTTCATGTATTGTGTAATTATGTACTTATAACATGTATATAAATAATTTATAATTGAATAAAAACATTAATAAAAACCAACTTTACATAGTTTTGTGTTGTGAAAAATAAAACGTTAGACGTTTCGTAGGGCAGCGGAGGGGGGGAAAAAAAAAAAAAATTCATTTCTCTTTCTTTTTTGTGACACGACAAAATATTTCAGTTGACCCGAGTCAATAGGATGATATTATGCTTATTATCAGAGAGCGATAACACATAACAAGACACATACAAGGCGGCAGCTTGAAAATTATACAGGATTCAGGAGGCCGACCATCTGAGTGGTCTGCCATGAAACGTTTTGTTAGAAAGGGCAGTTCTGCGTTTTAGCAACGTTCATTTGTTTGGCTTCCACTAATTTGAGTTCGAGAACCTTTGGGAAAAAAATGCATTCAATAGTGTTAATAAGAGAAATAATTCGATTTAACTTACATTTACTTTTCTCATCAGATCTCCGACGATATCGCCAACCCGGGCTAACTTGGCAGGCGGCGAATGAAATAGGACAGTGCTACTTAAACCTAATTCATATAAAATAATACTATGGTTAGTTATTGTTTTTTGAAGCGAGGTAAGTCTTATAAATTTACTTTTTGTATGGTTTTTTGGCGTGTTTTCCGCTGATGACGTTAATCTATTGTCTACAGCTGCTCTAAAACTGCTACATCGTCTGACAGCAGCAGCGGCTTGAGACTCGTTCATTTCAGGGTTCAGTTTACGCTCTTTACTCTGAATTTCTTGTTTGAGTTCTGTAAATAATAAATACGTCAGAGTATTAAATAATTGTTAATGAACAATACAATAATATTTTACCTACACTTTTAGAAACAATTGAACAATTATTATCTACAAAAATGTTTTTATTTTAGCTGCTGGGATTTTAAGATCAAAATTAAATTAAAACATCTGCGTTTTAGATTCTGAGTGAAATGAGGAATTTATTATTATTTTATCTAATTTTTTTTTATCAAAATAATAAAATAATCTATATGAGTATTTGAATTCACTTATTTCTAGTGTGAAATGTATGTATAAAATAATTAAATTTTAAAGTATAAAATGGTCAGGGCATGGCTAAGAAAGAGGTTAATTTTTACATAAATAGAAAATAGAGCAACCAAACGACGTAAATTTACAACATAAAAATGCCATGACAGTAATGTGTTTTACAAATTGGTTTAATTTTTATGTTTTAAATAATTAATTTAACCATTAAATTTTAAGTTATAACATATTAATAAAGTAAATAGAGCTTATCAAATACAACAATAATATAAAAAGTATAAAGACCAATAACAAATCTCTGAAATTATCTTCGTGTTAAACACATTATTGATACTTAAATCGTTATTTTTTATACCGCATGCAACTATTACAATTAAATAAGTGAATTTGATTTGTAATAAAAATAAAGTAATTATAAGTGATATTTAACATAATTTATTTAATTCATAGCATCTATGTGGCAAATAATTTTAAAAAAAACAACAATTTAAAACTACAAAAACTTTGTATTTTACATTACTCTATATCTGAATCATTGAACGTCATAGAATGTCTAGTCAACATGTGATAATTTATCATTTTTTCATTCTAGTCTACATTGAGCTTTAGACATTGTGCACATTTCACAGGAATTTTACAAAATCTCTCATTTTCTACTCTGCCCATAAAATAACTTTTTTTTATTTCATTCAACATAATATATTTTGAACATATAGTAAAATTGCTATATTAGTCATAGTAAATAATAAAAAGTGGAAATAATTAACTAGAAATATTTGAAAAATATGACTTAAAATTAAGTTCATTTGTACCCTTATTATTGATCATGAAAATGATGAAAAAACGAGCAAAAAGTAAAACTCGTAAATTTATACTTTTTTTAAATAAAATAAACATCAATAATAATGTCTGTAATTTCACACAATATTAAAAAACATAAAACATCATTTAAAATAATAAATTATTATTGTTTATTTACTTACCGCTGACTTCGTCTTTTAATCTTTGGACCATAGCTTGCAAACTTTCTTTTTCGTCAAGTTCTACTTCAAGGAGAGCGTTTCGTTCAATTGCATCATTCATTTTAGTTTCAAGATCACCTAATGATGCACACGTTTCTCTGTAAACATAAATAAATAATTTAAATATTACATTTTTAGTAAGAATATATACAACAATAAAAATATAATGTACATAATAAGATTATGGAAAAATAATTGAACACATAAAAGAAAATGAGATTGGGTTTTGATAAATTTACAAATGTAAAATTTTATACACATTACTTTGTAAGTTATAAATATGTTTCAAGTACACCTTTTTAAAACATTAAAGCTTTAAAATGTATAAACTATTTATTTAAAACTGGACAAAACATTATTGTTTTTTTTTATTTTTTTTTTTTTGGTTAAATCTTAAATAATCATTAATTTAGTTTCACAATAAAACAAAACAGATCATTAATTATCAGTATTTTTATTTTAACATATGATGAAATATGATTACAAGATCATTTTCTGAGAGTAAAATAATCAACAGCATAGAAATTTATGAAATTAAACAAAAATATTGTACAATTTATAGTAAAAATAATACATGAGTTGAGAATAATTTAAGGAAATTGAATTGAATACTTAAAAAAATTAAGAGAAAAATTAAATTTTAAAAATTTAAAGGAGAGCACACACATGAACATATTTGTGAGTCACATAAAGTGAGCAATGAGCATGTGAACACAAAAATAAAATGAGTTTTGTTTATTTGTGTACACAGAATGTACAATGTATTGCACAATATTTATCAATACACTTCTTTTTTCAGATTTTCTACTAATCTTCACATTTCAGTCTTCGGACAAATCAACTACATGAGAAAAACAGCTCAAATACTGACAGTGATCAACTCGCCGTGAAAACAAAACAAACATGTTGTCTACAAAGACACACAATGAGTAAAACGCAACATAGGTATTACATTTTGCATTCACTCGTGTATACCTTGATAAAATCAAAACTAATTATTAAAAAATGTAATTTTCATTTTAAAACATAAACCAACAATTTCAAGGCTATTTAAAAAATTAACATATTCTGAAGTTAGATTATTAAAAAAAATAGGGTTTAAAAGCATAGTTATATTTTTCATTTAAGGGCTAAATTACAAATTTATACAATATTAATGAAATGGTTGAACATATTATATTTAAACTGAAAATATAAAATAAAATAAAGAGCATAATTTTAAAAAGAGAAGTGTTTTATATTATATGGAAATAGATTAATAAGATATCTTAATTCATTGAAAAACATCAAATTGTTTAATTTTTAAAATGTATTGTCATTGTTTACTATGAAAATTATAAAAATACTCAATTATCAAACTAACATTTTTATTTAATAGTATTATTGTTATCTTAATTCATTGAAATGTTGACATTTTTAAAAAGAAACTAATTACCTAATCAATTATAAAAGTCACATTATTTATAATTCTATAAAATAGCATAACTATTTATTGTTTTCCAAACAAAAAATTACACGATCACAATCTATACCAATATGTCAACACTATTTAGTAATCGCAGAATAAAAACTTGAAGTTTGGACTGTAACGAATATATGACATAGATAATTTATTTACTGACAAAATTTCTTTTATATAAAAATGAATGTTAATAAGCGATTAATTAAAAAATTTTAAATAATATACCCAATAAAGAGTATTTAATCTAACATTTATAATTTAAACTGTAATACTTGTTTTCTTTCTTAGTAAATTAGCCACTAAATCAAATTAAAAAAAATTTAAAACGTCAGTATTTTTAATGATGAGATAAATTACCCTTTTAGAAATTTCTCAAATAGAATATATTCTTAAGTAGATATTAGTGAACTATAAAAACTATAAAAAGAAATAGTTTTGCTGTATAATTAAAAAAAAAATGGTTAGAATAACTAAGCATACCTAACATTATAGGTAATTTTAAAGATTTTAATGAAGATTGTTGAAGTGATAATAATTTTGAAAACACAGATTAAATAAAAAATGTTTATAAATATTTACCCAGATGTATTTTGATAATAATTGATAAGATTAGTGTAAAAAATCAAGTGATTAAAAAAACTTTTCATTTGATAATTTCCATTTAAAAATATTTAACTATCTACATAAAGTCGTAAACACTTATATAACAGGGAATTATTGATTAAAAACCAACAAACCTTTGCAACTTTTCTAAGTCTTCAGTTTTCTGTTCCAATTCTCTAATATATTTTACATAATTGGTTTCCCTTTCATGAAAATGGATAGCTTCTTCTTGTAAACTATGTATTTGGTTCATTAGATTTTGCTGCTCTTCACGATTTTTCGTCTACAAAACAACAAACATTCGTTAAGATAATCAGTATTTCTGTAAACAAAGCGATAAATGGTGATTATACCAGACAAGCGCACCGGATTAAAGCAGGAAAACACTACGGCTTATCGCCGCCGTGCACCTTTCAAAGTGAAAACCGTATACCCGCTATTATAATCCGAGGGCCGTGCCGACTATAAACTATATCGAAGCGCCATACCCTTAGCGTATCGAGATCAAACTGTAACTGATTGTTTTTTGATTTGAGCTCTTTGTTGTTTTTCTCGAACTGTTCGATGTCCATTTCCAATTCTCGTTCCAGCGACTGCGACTGCTCGCGGAAATCGTCGTATTCTTTTTCCAGCGCCCTGTACTTGTCTTTCCAGTCCTCGTTGTCCGCGTCCATCGGATGATGAGTCATAACTGCGTCTGGAAAGAAAACGAGCGATACCGTGTTTACACAACTGCGCGACACTGCGAAACGCGCAGTATATTGCGAATACGTACCTTGTTTGTGCAGTAGATAGAAATACGAGATGGACGTAAAACTAGAAGAAAAAAAAAGGTCACCGACGGCGACGGAACTGTACTCCCGAATAGCGTGCGACTACGCTCGCCCGGCGGCAGTCGGAGACCGTCGGGACAGCGAACTTTGAAACGGCGGCGGCGGCGCGAGAACGAGACGACGACGGCGGTGACTTCGCGGCGATCCGACGACTTCCCTTCCCTCCCGTGTTCTCGACGTGTGATCGATACGAGCGAAATCGGTGGACAATCGCGACGACGTTGCGCTGGTTGTCGGCAGCCGGACGACTGTCTGATGTCACACTGGGCACGGAAGAAAGTGCTGATGTACGTTATCAGCGGTTGTTGTGGCTTCGGAATGTTATGGCTGTTGTTTCACAACACGAAACGCGAAATTTTCGACGTGACGAAACGATCGCGGGTCACGTCCGCGGGGGCGGCGGTGTTGGGCAACTACTGGCGTATAGAGAGCGGCGTCTATCAGTAACACTACTGCGCGGCCAGTGCGAAACGTTTCGTTCCGGTCGGACGAACGCGCGCACCGCCGAGCTCTCTGGGTAGGTCATTGTTGCCAAAACAGCCGCGCGGCGCAGTGCAGCCGTCGCCGCGATAATTATCCGGTCGACGGCACGGTCACGATAACGTCATAACAATATTGATTGATTGATTACAGTCCAGCGGTTCTCAGACTTTTTTGTTCGCGGAATGTTCCTAAAAAAATAAATAAATTGTAATGTCAATTGCAAATGATTATTGCTTTTTATTTAAAAAAATATTAACCGAGTAATAATTATCGTACGATATGTCAAACGAACGAAAAACCCGACTTTTATCTGATCTCATTTCGACTGTGACACAGAATAATACCGTATATTATGTGGATTTATAAATAGTTTAAACGTTTAAAATAATACGTATATTGGTACGGTCCAAATAATATTGAATATAAATATAAAAATTAAACGATTAAATTCTCTCGTTAGATCCAATAATAATAATATTGTTTTGGTATTATATAATGAAAAAATCGAAATGTAATGGTCTATAATATTTGTGACCGATTTTTCGTTTGGCACCTTTCGACCGTGAAATTCCAAAGTAGTTTGTAATGAACTTTTTGTTATTTTTCCACTCTCATAGAGTATTTATTCAAAATATAAAAATCGAGCAGTATTAATAAGTAGCATTTATTGTCGTTCAACAGATCAAACGCATTCGGCTGCCCCCCCCGGAACTTATAGATTTAATCAGGAGGAAATTATTAAAAAATTGTTATTTTACTAATTCAGTCAAAACCCTATAGTGATGTACCTAATATTTTATAATATTTTGCATAATAATTAATAGTTACGTTCGTTCAGGCGTCATCGGTTTCTTTACATCATGGGACACCTGTCTCGCTCCGCTCACCTCGATGCAGCATAATAGTGGTGTTGTTGGTTTTTTTTTTTTTATAAATTCGTTATATTTCCAGCGTCAGGATTTTTGTGGCTCAGTGGTTGCCACCCAAAGTCAATAATCTACAGAAAAAAATAACCAATAACATAAAAAAACATTAGCAGGTTCATAATAATATGTAAAGATTGGGTTGGGATTAAAGAGTCATATTTAAACATTCAATAGAACAGATATACATATAGGTAGACGTAACATAGTGGAAAAGATTTTATTGCCACTGCAGAAATGGCCAATTGAAATAAATTAGAACGGAAAAAAAGATAATAATTTACATAATAATATGGATGAAATCACATTTTACGTCATCGTTATTGTTGCAATGACGAACACTGCAAAAAAAAAAATAAAAAAAAAAATCCGCCAGCGGATTAAGAACATTTAACTATTTAAGTGCACTTGAGTAATATTTTCGGGGAGGGACAAATTATTATAAAATATTACATCATAATGAAATAATACAAAATGTAATTTACCTAATTAATACAGAAAAATCTACGAGTCGATTAAAAACATTTTATTTTTTATGGTTTATGTTACGTGATCCCGAAACAACATAATAAATGTTAAGGTGTAAGGAAAATAATTATTCTAATTAGTTTACGCATATCATACCTGGAATACTAGTACTGTGTAGTAAAACAAACAGAGTTTTAATGTTCAAGTAAAACGGATATATGTTGACTGTTGGTATCGGTGCAGATCTAAAAGTATATAAACGTCGAAAATATTAATTTATATAAATACTGCATGATTTATTTTGAAAAAAGCTCTCGGGAAATGAAAGATTCCTTTGTGGCTATCCTCAGCTCAGCTTGAAAAAGCAACGTTTAATTTAATTGAGAACAAAATTTGATTTTGACAAAATGTCTAATAAATACCCGACACAATAGTATTATAAAATGTCAACCAAGTGTAACCATATAACTAAACTTTACTTTCATATATTACTTGTTATGATTTATAAATCATAATATTACAAGAACAAGTAATATCTGAAAGTAAAGTTTAGTTATATGGTTATATTTAGTATATGATAAATAATTTACAGTACTCATTGCATTTGATAACGATTGCAATTCGTATCTTTTTTGTAGCCAAAAGTGACCCTCAAAGGAGAAAAATTAAACAGTTTTAAATTCGACACATACTTGAAATTAGTTGTAACGGCGTCGCTTTCTTTAGGTACACTAAGATGTATGAATATTATCCGATGTTTACAGGGATGAGCTTCGATGACAATTATTGACATTGTATCTGAATTCGTGCCGAGAGTAATGAACATTATGAGACCTAGAAAGTGAAAGGTTGTTGAACCAGCTGATGTGTATCGAATTATGAATCGTGTGGTTATGTATTATATTTTAAATTTAAACGTGACTGTGATTATTACATTCGAAAAAAAAAAACCAAGATTTTGTCGTTTTTTTAGAACTCGATTGATCCAAGAGGTAAACATTTTCAAGACATTATAATTTAAATAGGGTCGGATCTTAACATACATAACTCCAACTAAAATATCACTATTCCGGCATTCCGAGCTATTCCCCTTCGTGTCATTACCTCATCACCTTGGTATAATTCAAATAACTCCCTTCATAACGACCTAAATACAGAAACTATATAAACCGATTAGCGAAAAAAAAAAACACTATTTAAACTTCCATCGTAAACCCATTCCCACTCTAACCCCGTAATCTCCCGTCCTTCCGCAGTAACTCTTCCTGACAACCCGATCCGTCGATTAAACCGACTGTTTAATTAATGGTGTCGATATCTTCTATGAATAAAAATAATTATAAAATAAAATAAAATCAATGAAACAACGTTATATACAAATGTATATAAACTCCTGACACAGAACTACAGAAGGTCCCATAAACAAGTGGCCTCTTTGCCCCGAGATTTTATTTTTTAAGTGTTGTAAATAATTTACATAACATTATTGTGCATATAAGCATAGATTGATAATTTTCTTGGTAAAAAGAACTTAAATACCAACAAAATTCCATAATTGAAATAACTCGTGATAAAATTATACAAATAATTAATCATCAATAGCGTTTTATTGGCAGACCAATATAACTCCCTCGCTGTGCTCAAAATCTAAATCCAAAAACACATACTAGTCTGCAGTGGCGTAGATGGAATTTTTTTCTGGGAGTGGGGGAGGAAACCCCTTACTGGGTTTAACTGTGAGTTTAACAACTTAATAAATGTAAGTTTAACAAATAAATCTAACCTGTCTTCGCGGGACATAATAACTGATCTAAACACATTCGAAGCTATTATTTTCTTTCGTTGAGATTTCATCGTTTTTACATAAAAATAGTTTTTAAAAGTAGTTTTTTTTCTTTTTTTTCTGAATATTTCACTTACTCAAATTCGAATAGTGACTTAATGAAAACAGTAATAGGTTAGGTAAAGCCTATATCGTAAAAGTTTTTTTTTTAATTTAATTATTGTTTACTTATCTAACATTATTTTCGGTCGTTATCGAAATGAACTGAAATAATTATTTATTTCCCTACAACAGACATCAATTAATGCTAATTTTGTGATATTTTTAGAACTTTTTTTAATGATTAGCCAACCAAAACAATACTCAAACACATGCATAAGCAATATAAATTCGATAATATTCCAGTATAATTTGTTGAAAAAAAAAGTAAAAAAAAAAAAAGTTTCCTACAATTATTAGTTCACACCTAGTAAAGATAAGAGTAGACAACTTCATAGTACAGTAGTAAGTATAAAAGTAAGCTTTATTATGTGCCAGGCATCTAATGTCATTGAATAAATTAATTTAAGTGTTTCAGTTATTAGCATAACATTAGTTTGTTCTCTTGTAATATAATAATATTCGTTTCAACTATATAATTACACATAGGTATAACTGTAATTGAAAATTAGGCGTTTCATTACGAATAACCTCAATTAAATATACGTTTTTATGCAATCCTAAGCTAAATTGTTTGAGATATCCTGCTATGTTAATTTTAAGATTATTTCCATATTGCACTGATAAAATAAAAACAAAAAATAACGTTTAAAACTTAATAATAATAATAATAATAATAATTTCACTTTGCGAAATTAGAAAAATAGCTCCAATAGATTGTATAAGATTTAATTCGCAGCAATAATAATTAATAATAATTATCACATCACAGGATTTTAAATGTTATTTTTTTATGTCTCATTTAATATACTTTAATAAATGCATATAAAATATTAATTATTAAGTAATATTTGAAAAAAAAACTCATGTACTTACTAACATATTTTCATTATTAATAATCGTCACGTCGGGAACAAAAGGTGACGGACGACGGTCCATTTACTAAATTTACCAACTGTTTCAATTTTTTTTTTCTATTTCACCGATTTTAAAATATGAAAGTGATCATTTCGCACTCTGAAAATAGTTTTAATTAATATATTTAGAAAATGCAAAGGTACTTATATTTCTTTATTATAATTATAAAGTAAAAATTATAAATAGTCAATTAAAAATCGTATATTTCTATAATTATAATTTCATTTTTCAATTATAATAAAAATATAAACGTTAAACCGACCAACATGTGAATGTATTATGGTATGCAACTATATTATCGTAAATTTCACAAAATAATGACTACATCAAAAATGATTTAAGCTTTTTGTTCTAGAAATGAAAGAATATCATACTAACCAGTACGAAGAAGACGCAGCTAATGAATGAATAATACAATGAATCGTGAATATTCTTTTCATTTTAACTCACCTTGGTGAGATAGACTGTACAATGTATAAACAATAATAATTATTGTACACTAAACATAAATAATTCTGAACGAAACTTGTTTACTGCGGCAATGCCTTGTGCTCGTGATTTAAACTCCCAAAAAGAAAAATTCAGAACAATAATGGATAAATGTGTTTGTGATTTTTTTTTAAATATCCATAGAAAAGTAGAATATTATTAAAATTAACTTTGTATTAAATACTAAGGTTTTCGGTATTCAATTGATATGTATTTATTGCCCAAAAGCTGAAATAGCCACGTGGAAAAAAAAAATTAAATTATAAAAATATAGAATTTAAACATAAACACCATAATTATATTTATGTAGAACAAGAAATTTGTCTAAAATAAAAATTATTTTATTTTTGTTATTTTATATTCATGTTTGTTTTCAAATGTTTTATATGACTTTACAATAAAAGTACGACTTACTTATATTATTATATAAGTACCTATAGTGGAGTTCAGTCTGTGTTGAATTTCCCACTTGTAGTGAGGTTATTTAAAACGATTTGTTAATAATTGAAACCTGCGAGTTTATACTTTTTCTGCTTCTTGTTAGTGTAGTGTTGTTCAATAGTTTTTTTTCCTATGTCCTGACGCAGAAATATACGTATAACTGAAATGTGTCAACAGCTTTTTTTAGAATTAGATAATATTATGTTCGTTTCACAAAATATATTTGAAAAGCATGGATAACCAAAAAGTGACATTGTTGAAAAACGGCAATTCTATACAAAATGTTGTGTCAGTTTCAAATATTCACACAAAAACGTCGAATTCGTCGCATTCTTAACTGAAATAAAGATACGTATTAAAAACGATTAAAATGTATTCAAATTAGTCAATTTTCACAATTATTGCTTTCGCGAAATGATCGATGGTCGATATAATTTAAATTTTCCATAATTAAATCACAGTTGTTTTGAGTTTTAATTTCGAAAATTAACTAATACTTTAACAGTGTAAAGAACATAGGAAAAACAAAATATGTAGTAAAATGGCAATTTTCCAAAAGCAATAACAATTTTGTTTGTTTTTATTAACAAATTGATTAAACTTAAAATTATTTACAAGACATTGAATTGCACATTTGCAATTAAAATTAAATATTTGTTATTAATTATTACTTTAATAATATACATACTAATTATTTACTAAATGTAGTACAATAGTACAAACTATATACAAGTAACGGAAAATATTTCGTAATTAAATATTCATATACTGTTTTACCGTTATAATTTTTCCGTTATTTGGTAGTTTTTGAGATTTACTCATAAGATAATAGGACATTTTTTAGCAACTTTAGAGAAAATAAATTTATAATTTCTGTTAAACTATTATAGTAACTGTAAATTAATAAAAATATGTCTTATAAGTTGTGATCAATACTGATATTAAAGTTTAAAATTAATCAAAGGTTGTCATTTTTAAAAACAAATTTTAGTAATTAATCTAATAAGTATTAGATTTAAAATGTAAACTTCTAAAAACATAAAACTGTAAAATTTAATTTGAAATTAAATGTATGCTGTTTTATTGGAAGACTTTAAGATAAAATTAAAATACCTAGTAACATCCGTTTAAATAGAAATAGAAAAAAAAACGTTGGTTATAGAATGGGGTAATTACTAGATAAATATAATATTACGTAGTTATATTCAGTCGAGAAAAATAAATTTCATAACAAATAACATTTGAGTTTGATATTAGATGTGTTTTACTTTCACGTTAAATATTTGAAATTGAAATTCCTATAAAACGATAAATTTATAAATGCCATTTTATATTATATTTTAAAAGGAGTGTTAATAATTAATGATTTTTTTACTATAACTATAAACTTAAATTATACAATAATAGGAAGTAATAATAAAGTAACTTTTTATAACCAGTTTCAACAAATGGATCGATGACACAACTATACAGAGGTCGTTAACACCATTATTCATTGTATACTTTTAAACAATATTAATTCGACTTAAAATGGATTACAAAAAGATTAAATTATTGATAAAATTATAACTAAATGTAATTGACTTTTTCGACACTTAACAAGCACATAATATAAAGCTTAGTTTTACATTTCATTACAAATTATTAAATTATACAATTTCTTAGGAATATTTTTAGTAAAAAATGATATTATATATATATACGAGTACATTATTTGTTGCGTTTAAATTTAATATATTTAAAATATATAAAGTTGTAAAGAAATCGTCATTGTGGTATTTGTCAATGCCATTTATCCCGTATAAACTCTCAATGGTAAAACAGTAGGTACTGAGTTTTTCCACTACCTATACATTACGTTACATAACACAGTGGAAATTATCCAAAAACGACAGCACATTAATATTGTGTTGTCATGTGCGCAATTTACAAAAGGCGCCATTGAACCGAGAAATAAATAAAATAATAAAAATGTATCGATGTTACCGTTACCGGCACTGGGTCAACATGTGTGTGTGTTGCGATTGCAAATTTGAACAAACAAAATAGTACTTACACAATACACTTGCACGGTTATTATACGATGTTTAAGTATACAAGTAGGTAGGTAGGTAGGTATTTGTATTTGCCGCATTTTCACGGCGTCGTCGTCGCGTTGTCTGTTCAATTTGATTATGCGCGTCGACATAAGTACTGAAAATATGAAAAGATAAACATGAAATAGTGCAGCAATTCAATGTTATTAATAGAGCAATTCAATGCTTTCGTCTGATTTACCGTTGGTAACGATCAAAACAGATGGCGATCTTCACGAAAAATTCTCACTGTAAGTCAAAAACGTATAACTTAAGAGCTATTGATAATTCAAACAGAATAATCGTAGTTTATGTAAATATGTAAATGTATACGTACACATGTATGCACTTAAATACACAATTACATTATCTGTAAGCGTATAAAAACACATAGGAACATTAATTCACTATGAAAAAAAAAAAACAAAAAAAAATGCTTATTTCATATAAAACTCTAGATCTGATACAATTATTATAATACGTACATATGTGAGAGCTATGCACACGATGCATTTCATTGCTTGTAATCACAATATTTAACCGGTTCGTATTTATATGAAAATATTTACATCGAAAATGTAAATAATGGTTAAACGGTTCGAGTATACAATATACTACTTCTATATTTTATTATATAACAATGCAATTCTAAAGTTATGTGGGCTTCCTCGATCATCATAATAATTATTTACCACCTGACAATAATTATAATACGCCAAGGTAAATTATAATTATTTAACTTCATTTTATTGTTTTATTTTTACGTTATATAATCAACATGCAATTGTATACGAATAGTTATTATAGTCATATGGCCATTTGGATATTGTTAACATGTAATAATCGATTTATACCAACTTCTAAGCATAGTACGATTAGTACTTTATAGTTTATTCGTCAACACACTCATGTTTTTTTTTTAATCATTAGGTTTTTATTACTATAATGGTGATTTTTAATTGATTTTGATATCTTATACTTAAAACAATAGTGATTTTATTAAATTTGGTATTACAAGAATACAAATATATAAATATTTTTATATTTTTATTAGATAACTATTGTCATTGTACTTACGAATAGCATCTCTCACAATGTTTACTGTTTAGGCATCGGAAACGATTCTATTTGTGTGGAGTATTGACGCACTTTTTAAATTCATCCAAAATGTAAAATTACTCTCCTGTTTTTTTGTGAACAATACAATTAGACATATAGGACGTGTATGACAACAGTGTAATTAACATGTACATTGTATTGATATTTAGATAAAAAATAGTTTGAATGACGTTGGTAACAATTTGAAATCTTATTATCCTACTCTTCAGAAAAAAAAAAAAATTGCAATTATCTACCACCGCTCAGAAAAGATATCACTACATTTTTTTCGCTGGCATAAAATTTAATTAAAATTGTTCTCAATTTTTTGCGATTTCTAAAGATTAAAAAAAAAAACCCCTCAGACGAAATCATTTAAAATTTTAGAGCTACAGGCCATCGATTGGGAAACACTGCTTTATTAAGCAAATATTAAGTGCTATAGGTAAATCTTAAATCCTCTGGTAAATCTCAGTTAAACGATTAATAAGAATTTAAAGTTTATATACTTACATTTATTACCCGGGTATAAATTGTAAAATATAATTGTAAAATAATGTACTACGAACAATTATTATGCACGCCGGTGAATAATGACGAGTACACGATATACATGTCATTGTATACATCTGCTAATCCATGATGATATGCGTCTGAGTGCCTTTGTTTAATTAATGATTTGAGGACCTTAAACAAACTTTAAAAATATAATAACAATTTTTTACGTAGGTAAGTAATACACTCAACGTCATAGTTGACTGTTGATAGCTGACTTATATACGTCAATTCCTCGAAATCGTTCGAGAAGATTTGGATTTTTTTTTTTTTTTGTTCTCCTTGAAACGTCCTATTACGTTTCAGACACTTATAATAACAGCGAAGATCGAATAGTTTTGATATAAAATACGAAGTAAAAGTTGTTTTAGGTTGCGAAAAAAAAAAAATGATAAATTGGCGAATCTTCTTCGGTTTCGCGTTTAAATAACTATAATTATTATAATTTGATTTGAATAGGTTAACCTACTCGAACAAAATCATTCTAGAGATGTCGAACATTTTTAACGAGTTGTGACTTACGCGTCCAAAGAAATTACATGGGAAAATAGAGAAATTTCTCACTGATAATTGTAGCACACATAGGTATGTTATTATTATTATAAACTCTTTTATTTTATCTCTAATAGAATCATCTTACCAAAATCGGCGCGCCGAAGTAAAATACAGTACTTTTATAAATTAAAAAAAAAAGAGTCAATCTTTGTATTAATATCATAGGTCGTCATCAAACACGTTCAATGATATTACCCAATGTGCTCGTGACAGTTCTCAGAGAAATGTAAATACTGAAAAAAAAAAAAAAACAAGCATGATTAAAGACCAACAAGTGAATGTCGATGTAACGCCGATTAGCCCCAAAACCGGCTAGAATTAAACTTCATAATAAATTCAAAAAATATATTAAACCATAGTGTTCCGGCAAAGTGGTCTATTATATGAAAATTTGTGTAATCTCGTGAGGTATATGTAGTGAAATGTAGATATTTTAACTGTAACTTAATTCTGTAGAGAATATTGTTATGGTAAATGAAAAATGGTGGTGCCGCAAAATAACTTTTACTACCTGTAAGTGGTGCAAATTACATGTGCTATTAAAAACGTGAATTATCATCGCCCGACGATACAGACAAGACGAAATCGATAGAGACAAAGATCGAGAAAATGGTGAAAAATCCCAATGGCACAAGGATTAGAAATCAAGGCATTTCTTGTGGTAATACCATCGGATGTGACGTCATAATTTTCACTGATTTATCAACGTGTTATAGTATAAGTAATGTTGTGATTATAACTAATTATTATAATATTCATAACTATGTAAGAGTATGCATTTAACAAGGCGTCTTAATTGTAATAAAAAAAAAAAAAAAAAAAAAAAAAATGAAAGTAGTTAGATGGCAAAACGTAATTCAAACTACTGAGCGCCTACATAACTGTATTTCATCCTTTTATAGTAAATATTTAATTCTGTATTAAATTAAAAAAATAAAAAACAAAAAACTTTGTAAACCCAATCAGTTTAACATACATTAATTAGAAATAAATCTTGGAAATCTGGCAGTAGTAGATTGTTTGCGAATTTTCGATTGTCCTCGTTGTATTATCGTTTTGATGTTTGCAAATAAAAATACACTTGACTAGAAATATGCTAATATGTTAGTGCCAATTTAGATAACCTACATAGACTACCTAATTAACCTTTATATTGCATTAGATTAATTTAAGCCTGAATTCTTTTGTCTAATTATTGTTTTCCGGTAATTCTTTTTTAAGAATGATACCTGAACATTTGTTTGTAAAAAAATTATTTGACTTGTTATTATATTCGTCAATTTTAATCATAAATTAAACTATACGGCTATAAAAATGTATTACAGTAAAATATACTATAGAAACAGTTGGTATGAAACACTATGGTTTATAATTATCATACATAAAAACCGTGTAATTAACAGCATGTTTACCTAAATAGGTAGGTACATAATATGTCTAGGTACTAACTTAAAAATAAACATTATAAATATTAAGACACCGACTTATTTGAATAATTAAAATAACACTAATTATTTCTAAATCCAAAACAAATTTTTTTATAGTTTATATTTGAATAACAGTAAATTATTACCTTTGTCTTTTTTTTTTTTGTCTATTTCTACTGGTTTTTTCGCTTCTGTAACATTAAAATATAATTATTTATTTATTATTGGGTATTTATAGAAACGCCCGCGAGGATAGAAAGTGCAATAACATATAACATAATATAAAAATAACACTAAAAAATGTGTAACGATTTTTTGATTTAAAATTATTATCAAAATCAAAATCGAATAAGTAGATGTTCATTATTGCAGCCCAAAATTCTATTGATGGGAAAACAAAATCACGATTGAATAAAATATAATCATCGAAACGATATAGAAAAAATTCCTATTTTTTATTTCAAAATATTCATTTTAAAATGCATATTTTGGTTATTTAAGTGCACATTTGGAGAATTTTTAGAGCTACTAGTCCTCTGCCTTTAAATGACTTATGTCACTAGATTGATACGTTTTTATAGAATATGGTATGATATAATTTAGTTATAAGTTTGTCATAATTTATTTATGTTTATACATATAGCACTCGGCATGAAAGGTAACAAAGACATGTGAAATAAAATAAATAAAATATTGATAAATAAATGTGTAAAATAAAATAAATACCTACGCTATAGATTAAAAGGATAGAAACAATTTTTTTTCTTTTATTATTCGAGTCGTATTTCGAGTTCTCCTAGCCGTTTGACCTCCACTGGTTTACACTCGAACAGCGCGATTATATTTTTGTGTACCTATATACAAATACATAATATTTAATACAATTATTATTTAAACAAAGTTTTTGATTATAACACTATATTTGTAGAAATCATTTTTCGAATGAAAATTTAAGAAAATAATTTAAAATATGATATTTTAGTTTTGCTATTCTCCGTTTTTAAATAAACCGATAACTTTTTGTTTACAATTTTTTGCAATTTAATCTTTCATAAATTAAAAATAAAACTGTTTTTAATTTACTATTTTGTTGTTAACTACTGAAAATGTCTTTTAACCATATATTTAAACTTTGACCTTACCCTGGGTGTGATTGTATCCTGCGTACATCTTTATACTACACATCTAAAAAAAAAACCATAAAAAAAAGTAATTAATAAAATATGCAAGTTTTTATTAAATAAATATCACTTTATTGTTAAAAGTACTTGTGAATTGTCATGATCTTGTCAAAATATTCACATATCACGTGGTTAATATTTGTCTTTAATAAATAGCTTATTTCGTGTAGATTAAAACAACGTGGTATTTTAAATTACGAACGAAAAAGTGCTTCAAAAGTGCAATAAAAATTATAAAAATGACTGGTAACCATGTTATATGGCATCAAATTATTTGTTTAAAAATGTTTTTATGAATTACATTGTGATAAAATATATATACTTATGGATTTTAATATTTTTTATAAAGTTAATTTAACCATCACAAAATATGTAAAAATTATAACAATTATATTTTGTGATGAAAGTTTTAGTTTAAGTTAAAATGTTATTCGATAAAATGTATAATATTAAGTGGGCACTTATAAAGAAGTTTTATGAGACCTTAATAGAAATTAAATTTTATGTTAATATCTTAAATATTTTGAAAGTTTTGGTTACTTACGTTTTTGCGAACACTTGAAATTTTAAAATATTATAGTTGATTGAGCAGTCTTAAAATATTTTTTTCAAATATATAAATTATTAAATTTGTAATTGCTTCCAAAAATTTGAAGCTACTAACCAAGTGTCCATCTTAGCACCCATTTGGCCATTGGCCATATCCTGTATTCCTGAATCAGTACTTCTTTCAAAATAAATCTACAAAAAACAATTGAAACGATATATCATTTTTCAGCTTAAAATAAATCGAATACCTATACAAAATGGTGATATTTAGCATATTGATCAAAACTAAAAACAAAATATAAAATTATCTTTTCAGTATAACGTATAATACTATAACGTGTAACGTACACGTTTTCGTTGTAAATTATACTTTTGAAAAAAAAAAATTTGATCTGAAGAACTTAAAAATATACTATTTTGTTTCCTCTGATTGGATATTTAAGTTTTACATTTTTCAGATAGTTTCTCTTATATGTAATTGTATTTTTTGGTGTAGAATTATTTTTTCAATATTTTGATTATTAAATATTATTTCATTCTTTTTAAACATTTAAAATGAGAAGAAAAAAGTATTTAAATCTAATGATAAAATATAATATATGTAGTAACATTTTGGAATTTATCTACTTTTCCGCAATGTTCTTATCTAAATATGCTTATATTTATATGCGTATATTTTTATATACTTATAAATAATAAGCTTTTGGTTTAACTAAAAATATCTATATATTAGTTTTTTCATGTCAAAGGTTATCTTGTACGTATTAATACATTTCAAAGTATAAAATATGAATTTTATTGTTTGATTTAAATTAGGTGCAGTTTTTTTTTTTTACTATGAACACTATGTTAATAACTAATAACTATTATTAGCAAAATATAAAGGATTTATTTTTTCTAATCAAGTATTGTTTGATTTTTTTATCGGACTTGTGTTAATTAATATTATATTTGTGAGCATTGAATAAATAATTTTAATGTTTAAAAAATACTAGTTTACATTCTGCTAGTCTACATAAATACCAAGTAGCAACATATACTTGTATATGACAACTGTAACAGAAAAATTAATAATATTCACGTAAAATTTGTCAATAATAACATCACAATCGAATTTGAACACAATAGCAAAACAATTGGGTATGGCCATGAAAATTTGGCAAGGATATGCGAAAAAATCTACTTGAATAGAGCTAATTTGTGTATTGATATGTGCACTTCATTCTAAGTAACATGTTTATTGTAAAACTAGTAAGTTAGTTTAAAGGGGGAAAATAGATTACAATACGAAGACGTGTCAACAATTTCTTTTTACAATTTGAACGAAGGCATACCGCATTATTTATCTGCTTGTATTTGCACAAATTATCACACATGAGGGGTTAACGTAGGTACACTATCTGTCTAATGAATTATTAGGCAACATTAGCATTGGGTCTTGTGTTCTGATAAAGGCACAACGTACGTCGGTCATTAGTACAGTCGTTTCGTGCATGGCTTGAAGAAAACTAATTTAAGTTCTTGGTCCAACTTAAAAATCTCAAACATTTTTTATATTGAAATTAAAAAAAATATACATGTACTTTTTTTTATTTTAACCGAAATTACGTTTTTTTTTCTCTAAAAGAATAGTATTATAATATTTAAATAACTTGTTTTCTCTCAGAACACATACGTTATTAATTTGTTTAATATTTTTGAAACGATGCGATTCTACTTACTGGTCGTGTGCCTGGTACAAGTTGTATATTATACACATGCGAATTCCCAAGACTTCGTATACTTGACAAGAGGATTTTTCCACGCATCCAATGGACTACAGCCATCGTGTCAAAGGTACCTATATACAATATTATAGTGTTAATTGCAATTTAACAAACGTGTTTCAAAATGTTAACATGAAGTTTTCATTTAGAAAAAATGTCAACAATTATTATTTATTTATAAAAATTGTTATTTATAGCATAGTTTTCAATTATTATAAATGCAACAAAACATTTTTTTGTAACATTTGCATTAGTATTTTACAAACAGCAAACGATTTATATTGCTATACTTACATAAATACCTATTTTGAAACAAATGTTAAAATTTAAAATTATAAATCATAAATAAATGTTTTAAAATACCATAAACTATTTAATATACAACAATGTTATTCTACTAATTTTTTTAAGTTTAAATTAACTCGTTAAATTCTTTATTCGTAATTATTTATTTAGGAAAAAATAACATTTATTCTATAAATTGCGATTTTTTTTTTTTTTTTTTTAGCAATCTGAGACAAATTTTAATAATTATTTTGGACAAAAGTTAAAAAAAAATAAAATACTACAGTAAATAATATAAATACTCATAGTAGTGTATAATCAAAGCTATTTAAACACATTCAGCTAAAACGAATTTTATATTTGTATTTTATTGATAAAAACCGATTTTAATAAATGTAAAATATGTTGAATTATAGGTAGTAATATTTTATTAAATTAAAATTATATTTATGTAACAATAAGTTAAATTGACTAAAACAGTTTAAAATGTTTTAAACTATAAACTTTTTTCTAGATTGTTTTGCGAAACTTCCATTATATTAAAGACTTAAGATTTTTTTTTAATTATATGATAGATTTTTTAAAAATGATCGATTGAAATGAACAAATTAAGAACTTTTATTTTATATAATGAATATTATTATATGCTAAAAATATAATATTATTCTGTTACATATATATATATATATATATATATTATTTTATATATATATAATAATATTATATTTTTAGCATATAATAATATTCATTATATAAAATAAAAGTTCTTAATTTGTTATATATATATATAATTATTATATGCTAAAAATATAATATTATTCTGTTACATATATATAAGCACAGAGTCCTATTAGTTAGTTATCAGTTTTTAAAGGTAACGAATTGATATAATATTATGTTGAATATAAATATATAATTATTATATTTATTTATCTCTATAACCTGCTCATTGTGCTTTAGATTTACACCGATAGGAACAAATAATATAAATAAATAGGCTACTATGAATAATTTAGTTTATTTTTATATATATCTAATACATATTATAATTATAATTAATTCCGATATATGGTATTAGATACTTTTATAACTATTATTTTTTGACGGTTGAAAATATTATTATTAATGAATAGGTAATGTATTCTCTAAAAATCTCATCCTAATTTACCAAAGTATAAAAATATATATATTTTTTATAGCTATTATAAAATATTACATTAAGACTTTAATGAATTTATAACCTACTCAATATAATCATTTTTAATAATAATAATAATCATAATGCTAACAAGTTTATGGCATAAACAAATAACTATTTATTATTTGCTAAACAAAATAGTTAAATGTTAATCGTCATGGAAGACACCTACTATTGAAAATAAATTATCATCAAAATACATACCTACCTGACATTAAAACAATCGAAAAAGAACAATCGTTAATCTTGTACAAAAGTATTTTATTATACGTTGATCTAATACAACTCTATTAGTATTCTTTGATATTACCTATGTTTATTGAGTTTTAAATTTTACTTGTATATACTTACTTAAAACGAGTGGATATTATATAAATATTAATAGGGTTGTGTAAACATTTTCATATCTACCTATACATAACGATTTCTTTCATGTATATTTAAATTTAAATTATACGATGTAGATATATAATGATACATGTATTTAATAATAATATTACGTACAATTTCTAATTATTTATGAAAAACACGTTTAGTAATACGGAATAAAGTAATTTAGTTTATCAATAAGATTAAAGTTCATGTATATTGATATCAGTTAAATTAACATTTTTAGTTGTCTTAAAGAATGACTGATAATTAAGATTTAATACGTACTCAAGCATGCATGCAACGGTAGATAAATGTAAATAAAAAAAAAAATTAGTAAAGTACCTTCCTGTGATGATATCGTTAAAAAAATTCAACTAATAAGTAAACAAATTATGTATATTGACATCGTCGCATAGGTGAGAAAGCGCAAAAAAATAAATAGCTTGCTGCAAGTAACAAACTGTTTTATATGTGAATAATAATTAATGAACTAGAAAGATTATATCACCTTGAACTCTTTGCCATTGATAAGAAATAATAATTACTTTTTCTAAAAAATCACTATTTTCAATTGATAATATCTTTAAAAGGTATATTGTATTATACCTATACATTCCTGTATAATTAAATAAAAAAAATCGTTTTTAGTCCACCGTTTTAAAATTTAGTGTCAACCTGTTTCATTGCCAAATAACATATAAATACATAAATATTTTTTTACAGTAATATACTAAAAAATTAAAATCCTATTTGTTAATTATAATTTTAGCCAAATCTACTGTGAAAGTGAATTTATGCATGACGTACAATTAGCTCGAGTTTATCAAGATTCAAAAACTTTTGTGGACAAAAAACTTAAGTACACAGAATCTGAGATTCTAGCAAAGTACAAAGCATTGAAAGATAAAAATAATGGTAATGTGCCTTCTAACTACGAGTTGACGAAATTCATCGATGAATATTTAGAAGACGGAGACGAGTTAGAAGAATGGCTACCACCCGACTTCACTGATAACCCATCGATTATAAATCGAATTCGAGACCAAAATTACAAACATTGGGCTTCAGGATTAAATCATGTTTGGAAAACTTTGGCAAGAAAAGTTAAGGATGACGTGAGATCAAATCCAGACAAGTATTCACTAATATGGGTTCCAAACGGCTTTGTCATACCTGGAGGTAGATTCAGAGAACTCTATTACTGGGACACATATTGGATTGTTAATGGGCTGTTGTTATGTGACATGAAGAGCACGGCTAGAGGCGTCATAGATAACATCATATCAATGGTAAATCAATTTGGTTTCATGCCCAACGGTGGACGAGTATACTATTTGAACAGAACACAACCTCCAATGCTAATATTGATGGCATTAAATTATTACAAGGCGACTAATGACTTTGACTATATAAAAAAAGTTATTCCTGTAAGTTCAAACACAAAAAAATAAAATAAAATGTTTAAAAAATATTAATTGTCAATCGTTATTTTAGGACTTAGAAAATGAATTTGATTTTTGGTTGGAAAATCGAATGGTAACATTCCAGAAAGAAGGCAAAACATATAAAATGGCTCGATACTACGCACCATCGAGGGGACCAAGGCCAGAATCGTATAGGTCAGTATAATAATAAACGTGTGATGTAGTTCAACAATTACAATTAAATTCTATCGAAGTAAATTGAAACAATTATATTAATCTCAATAGAGAGGACTACGAAGTCGCTGAGCAGTATGATACTGAAGAGAAAAGAGAAGACTTTTACGTTAGGATTAAGTCTGGAGCAGAAACTGGCTGGGACTTTTCGAGTAGATGGTTTATAACTGCCAATGGATCAGATCGCGGTAAGTAATTGAAATATTCAAACCAAATACAGCACAAAAAACATTGTATTTATAAATTAAAATATAGGTCAATTGCCTGATATTCAAACTTCGAGTATCGTGCCAGTCGATTTAAATTCCATACTTCATGTAAATGCATTGACTTTGAGTACATGGTTTGAGCAGATGGGAAATAAAAACAAAGCCGAAAAATATTACGGGATAGCACAAGATTTCCTAATCAGCATACAAGATGTAATTATTTCATCCTTGATATTACTCTAAACGTATACCTAAAACGCTTTTAATATTCAATATTTATTTATTTATTTATTAAAGGTCATGTGGAGAGTTGACAAAGGTGCTTGGTTCGACTGGGATATAATAAACAGCAAACATCGAGAATATTTTTTCATATCCAATATTGTTCCTTTGTGGACAGGAAGTTACAACATGCCGAAAAAATCAGTGGCTAGTTCAGTTTTGGGATATTTAAAGGAGGAGCACATCATAGAATCCGACTATAGCATACGATTTAACGGTAAAATTTCATCTTTGCGCAATCAAAATAATAATTGGTTATGTTTTTGTAGTATTTTTACACTCTGTCAATAAGTAGTTATCGAACACTACGTAGTCATATCGTTGTATTATATACAGTGGAATCAAGATAACTCGAATCGGTTTGGGGCCAAAAAAAATTTGAGTTATCGAAAATTCGACTTGCAGAAAACCTCGATAACTCAAATAGGCAAAAAAAAAGAGGAAATTTAACACACATATCATATATTGTAAGGCAGGGGCTAAGGCATTCCTTCGAGTTATCGAAAATTCTACTTATAGAGGAGGTTTGAGTTATCGAGGTTTCACTGTAAATGTGTTTTATAATCACCATTCAGGAACACCAACATCAATGTATGCATCATCGCAACAGTGGGACTTCCCAAACGCATGGCCACCTCTTCAAGCTTTTATCATTCAAGGACTTGACAGGACACAACAAAAACTCGCACAACAAGTAGCATCGAATTTGGCTGAAGTTTGGCTACGTACAAACTACAAAGGATTTGCAGAAAAATCAATGATGTTTGAAAAAGTAAAAATCTAACTTACGGTGTAAGACGTCAATTTGAAAATGTTCTAATACATAAATTGTTTTAGTACGATGTTCTCGCTGCAGGAGAAACTGGAGGTGGTGGTGAATACACTCCACAGACAGGATTTGGTTGGACGAATGGTGTAGTGTTTGAGTTTTTAAATAGATGGGGCGATTCGGCTTCCTATACATCAAACGGTAAGATTACATTTTTGAAATATAAACAATTAAAAATAATGTTGTAATATTTTTAAATAAACTAATGCTACAAATAAATCTGGTAAAAAAAACTGCAAAATATGAAGAAAACATATAAATATCGATTGTCAATATAACGATGTTTACTGGTCGTAGGTGGGTACATAAAGGTGGGTCAAAGTTTAATAATTTTTAAAACAAACATATTGTTTGCATCACATTTATAGAAATTACTATAAATGATAATGTCACAAAAACTGATAAAACATTAAGATTCATAATTTGTGTCATGATATGAAAGTGAATCAGTAAATGTAGATTTTAACATTTACATGGTACAACTAATTTTATTTATAGTCATTTAATGTATGATCTCACTATGTAAATTAGGATTTTCGAAGAGATTTGCTAAATAGCAAATGTACATTATAGAAATGTTTATGTTGCCAAAATTTCAAAAAAGTTTTACCAAGAACAATTTTCCCTTTCTAAAGAAAGAACAATTTATATTAAATGTGAAAAATTCAAATAAATTATATTTTATTGATTTATAAAATCGGTAAATAATTCAATCTAATTATGTGACACAAACACAATTTAATACTATAAAAATTAAGGCTAATTTAAAATTACCAAATTAATAAAACGATTTTGACAAAAATTGTCATAATTATAATTACTGTTGGAATTTTACCACCTAGCTGTTGCTTGCATAAAGTTTAACCCAATGTTTTCGAAGTGTCGCATAAAATGAAAAAAGAAAATAATTCCCTTTTTGAAAAGTGTTGTTTTTGTTTTTTTAGGATGTAGTAGCAGTAATAAATACTTGTGCGATTTCAATAGGATCAAACAACATTTTACATTTTGGGTAAATAAAAATGACGAAAAAAAGAGAAAATTATCTTTCCATTTCAATTCACCAGTATATGATAAAGCACTTGTAGATAAAAAATAAAAATACTTTTTATAATATTTTGCAAATTCCAATTCAGTAACACGGAATAATTCTAGCGTAATAGCACACACATTAGCACCCAAAATAATACATATTTCTCACTCATGCTTTTTTCAATTACAAGTAACATTAGTTACTTACTACATTTGTATGATTAAAATAAACCGAACAGGCACAATACCAGCTATATAGAAGAGAATATTAACAATACTTACATTTTTTTTTCCAGAATTGAGGAAATTTGGTTAATCACGTCAATCGCTTGTGCACCGGAAAATGAAAACAGTTGAATTTACCGTGCCTAAAACGACAAGAACGCAGATAAATCCAAAGAAGAAGAAATCAGTATTAATTTATTTATATTTTTGATAACCTTATAAGTAGTGTTTTTAGAATATTTAAATAAATAAAGAGTACATAATTCATTTCTTTAACACACAAAAACAATAATGCAATATGAAAAAATATTTTAAAACCAATTTATGTATTATAATTGTTTCATTTAAGTATACGTTATAAGATTAATTTTTCATTTATTTTAACTGATTGTAGAGAATATATTTTTCGTTAATACTATAAAGTTATTATAATTTCAGTACATTCAATATATATTTACATTTTACTTTGTAATTTATTAAAATTGAAAAAAAATTGTAATATATATATAATGCATTATTTCATATCTATGGGGTATTACATTTTTATCATTTCAATTAACTAGGTATCTTCGACAGTGGCGTATTTAGTTGGGGGTTCCCCTCTCCCCCGGAGAATGTTTGAACATCTCAAATTTTAAACATGTCAATAATATAATTATAGTTGGTTTATTTTGTAAATTATAATAAAGAAAAAAATATTTTAATATTCAGTTGAAGTATTTTCGATTTTATTAATTTTTTTTTATATAAAACTTTTAATCAACTTCTTATCATTAATTAATATAGCTAATAACTATATAACTAATAACTATTAACTAATCAGTGTACGATAGTATTGGTGTTTTCCACCAAGCAAGTCGAAATATTTGTAATTAAAATAGTTGATATATTAAAAATCATACTTAATGTTGTCAGGATCATTAAACTATGTAAAGTCAATAAAAAATCATAGGTCAATTAGCCAAATAACAAGCTGAAATATTTTTATAAAGGGATATTATACGTCTATGGTAGCAAAACTCAGAGATATAATAAAAATAATTTAAGGGAAACAAAGTAACTTTTTACTTTTTTGAGCACACACACACACACACACATATATATATATATAGAGGTGTGTGTGTGTTTATACCTTCTATAATGAAAATTAATAATAGTAATAAGGCAATAACTTAATTATTTATTTGGGCATACTAAAACCAAATAACGATACAGGTAATGTTTGCATAAATTATAATGTGTGTTAGAAAGAAACACTAAGTTACACATCATCTGTTCAATTAATTACTAGATAGTCAATATTAGCATTGTGGATCTGTTGTAATAAAATCATAAGTGTACTGACTATTAATACAGTCAACTAGCCAAATGTTTTAAAAATAGAGGATTATTTTAATTTAAATTAAACTTTAAAAATTGTCTTAACAGCTATTTTTTTTAACAAAAACATTTTTGACTATGCATTTTACCTTCTTAGTAGTGGGCCTAATAAAAACTGTGTTCTATTCGCAATGTGTGCTCTCTCAAGAATGGAAAGATGGAAATTTACTTACATCTAATGAGCTGCTGCCATCATGTCGAAGGTATATTCTAAAGTCTAAAGGTTTACTATATAACCAATCAAATTTTACAGTATAAACATCTAACTTCACTGTCAAACGTGAAATGTTCGAATTAAACCGACTTAAACATAAGTATAACCATTGATTAAGTATACTTAATTAAGTATGTACTTAATCAATGGTATAACTACATTACTTAAGTTAAAATCTCTAATGTAATTTACAAACTATAAAACTATTATTAGGTATAACAACTATGTAAGTATACATTATTGTTTAATATTTATTTACAAATTTTCAATAATTGTTATAAGATAGGTATCTTGCTTAAAAATATTAATAATTTTTATAATATTATTTTTAATTATTATTTATATATTTGTATGTATAAACTATAATTCACTATTACAGCCAAATCTACTGCGAAAGCGAATTTATGCATGACGTACAATTATCACGAATATATCCAGATTCAAAAACGTTTGTCGACAAAAAACTTAAATTCACAGAGTCCGAGATTCTTTCCAAGTATAAAACACTGAAAAATAATTATAACGGTCAAATGCCCTCAAAAGCCGAGTTGATTAAGTTTATTGACGACAATTTAGAAGATGGTGATGAGTTAGAAGAATGGATTCCAACCGATTTCACTAAGAATCCATCGATCGTTAATCGCGTCAAACACCTGAGTTACAAACAATGGGCTTTGGAATTAAATAATGTATGGAAATCACTAGCTAGAAAAGTTAAAGATGACGTGAATGTCCATCCAGATAAATATTCGTTAATATGGGTCCCAAATGGATTTATCATTCCGGGAGGTAGATTTAGAGAACTATATTATTGGGATACTTATTGGATTGTAAATGGACTATTGTTGTGTGACATGAAGAACACAGCTAAAGGCGTTATCGACAATATTATATACTTAGTGAATCGATTTGGTTTCATGCCCAACGGTGGACGAGTATATTATCTAAACAGATCACAACCACCAATGCTTATATTGATGACGTTAAATTACTATAGATTAACCAACGACTTCGAGTACGTAAAAAGTGTGATTTCTGTAAGTTTAAACATTAAAATTAGATTAGATAAATTTGCAGAACAAATTGTAAATAATTACTGTTTTAGGACTTGGACACTGAATTTCAGTTTTGGATGGCAAATCGAATGATAACTTTTCAGAAAGACGGTAATACGTATACAATGGCTCGATACTACGCTCCATCGAGGGGACCGAGGCCAGAATCATATAGGTCTATATAATTATGAACTATGATATATATACGTATATATGCGGGACCCATTTCGCCCAAACGAATTTTTCATCAGTTTTAAATTAAGTCGGCAATGAATATAATGAAATATTATAATATTTGAGTTTCATTTGGCGTGACCCAGAGAATATCGCAGCTCAAATCTTTATAATTTATCTGCAATATTTATTATATACTTTTAATTGCTACGTTCTAGTGAAATCCACAGACAACAAATACTAGTCAAATATACACTGACAGTTTACACACCAAAATAAACAAAGTATTTAACGATACTATTATAGCTATTAATATAATAATACCTACAGTCCCCTGTGTGTGAGTTGTCTTATAAAAAATGAGTGGAATAAACATATATGGTGATATTTAATCAGTTAAAGTACAGTTTTGCTTTAAAAAACGTGAGCACGGAAGAAATTCGTTGGCGATGTGTGAACGTACATGTTCATTGTTTAGCAACTTAATACATACATATCTAATAATAAAATTCAAAACGAAAATAATGTTTTAAATTCTGATCAACTTTATCATAATCATATTCCTAATTTATTTTTCATTATATCAATTACCGACTTAATTTTAAACTTATGAAAGTTGTTGAGCGAAACGGGTCACGCTCATATAAATCACAACAGTTTAAAGTTATCAAAGTAAATAAAAAAAACTATAATATTAATGTTAACAGGGAAGATTACGAAGTTGCTGAGCAGTATGATACTGAAGAGAAAAAAGATAACTTTTATATTAGGATCAAGTCTGGAGCAGAAACTGGTTGGGACTTTTCGAGTAGATGGTTTATAACTGCAAATGGATCAGATCACGGTTAGTACATCTAGTCTGTACTTACAATTAATTGTAATGTTTAAATTAAGTACCTGTAATAAATATACTATTTATAAAATGTATAGGTCAATTGTCTGATATTCAAACGCCGAGTATTGTGCCAGTTGATTTAAATAGTATACTTCACGTAAATGCTTTAATATTAAGTAAATGGTTTGAACAAATGAGCAATAAAAAGAAAGCCAGACAATACAGTTCGATCGCTCGAAACCTTCTTAACAGCATACAAAAAGTAATAACTTTAATTGAAGTCGCCGGTAGTTTATAAGTTGTTTGTAATTATTATTACTGTATTTATAGGTTATGTGGAGAGAAGACAAAGGCGCTTGGTTTGACTGGGATATAATAAACGAAAAACATCGTGAATATTTTTACATATCCAATATTGTTCCTTTATGGACAGGAAGTTATGACATGCCGAAATACAAAGTGGCTAACGCAGTGTTAAACTATTTAAGGGATCAACATATTCTCAACTCCGATTACAGCGTTAGTTTTAACGGTAAAGTTATTAAATTTGAGAAAGATTATTCAAATTTAAACATAACGTTGTAAAAACGTCAGTAATTCGCTAGTATAGGTACTTAAATAGAACACTTATTATTAACTAATAACTAAGTATTTCAAATTAATTTTCATAGTTATTAGTGATTAATTATTCCGTTACTAATTAAATTAATCAATGTATAGATATAAATATTAGATATAAAAATTAATTTAATAATATTTATCTAGGAACACCTACATCATTGCATGAATCGTCACAACAATGGGACTTTCCAAATGCTTGGCCACCTCTACAAGCTTTTCTCATTCAAGGTCTAGACAGAACACGGCAAAAACTTGCACAACAGGTTGCAGCAAATTTGGCAAAAGTTTGGTTGTATACAAACTATAAAGGATATGTCGGAAAATCAATGATGTTTGAAAAAGTATGAATATATAACTAAATTACTAAATACCTCGTAGATAAATTTATTTTTAAAATGTTCTCGTTTGATAATAATTGTTCTAGTACGACGTTCAAGCCGCAGGAGAAACTGGAGGAGGTGGTGAATACACTCCGCAGACCGGATTCGGTTGGACAAATGGTGTAGTTTTCGAACTATTAAACCAATGGGATTATTTAGCCCCCAACACTTTAAATGGTAAAATGAATTATTGCATTTAATTACATTAATTAACTATAAAATTACTAATTAGTAATTAGTATGCATTAGTAGATATAATTGCACTATATTGTGTTGAATGTTAAATGTAATTATTTATCACATTTAAAATAATAATTATTTAAAATATATTGTCAACCTATAATCGCTACGACCAAAACAGCGATACCGAGATAGGTACCTAATACCTTGTACCTAGTGGCTATTATACAATAAATGAGTCTTAAAACCATATACCAATGTACAATTGTACACATATTACCATAATACTTGACTTTTTTTTTTTTACTAAATTATGTGAATAAAAAATGGTTTATTGTGTTACAGAGCCTCTCAATAGTTCAAGGAACACGAAACGCGAGAGTTATTTGAAGAAAGCTTTGAAACGTTTTGCATTTTGGGCATGAAAAATAAAAATTTTAGCATAAAATAATAAAATGTCAATTATTTGATCAACTAATTAATAAGCACATAAGACATATAGGCACAATTTCCTTACACCCTCATAATTCTCCTTCATATTGTTTAAAAACCACCTTTTTCTCTTTTAAAATCAAAAACAGCAAAGGACTCTTTATTATTTTCCATAGTTAACACTTTAACAGTAACTAGCAAGGATTTTGCATTACTATTATATATTTTAATTTATAGAGAACATAAACCTTTAAAAAATATTTCTGGCAACAAACAATAAATACTTTCAAATTTACATGATGTAAAATTATAATAATAACAATTAATTCAAATTTCAAATTAATAAATAAATTAATAATAAATAACAATACTTGGTTTGTGTACTCACAAACAGCTAAATGTTGTAATGTTGTATTAATACCTACTAATTTATTATATTGATGTACCCTGTCTCAAGATTCAAAATTAAATGTTTCAAATGATGGATTACTCATGATACCTAAACCTGGATTAAATAATAATAATAATAATAATAGTATGTTGCCTCGTTGGCACGACCGAAACATAAATAAGTTGGCTGTTTGAATAAATACAAATGAATCATATTATTATTATAATAATAAACCCTTACCTCAAATATAGGTTTGTTTGTAGCGGCATCACAATACAATAATGAACGAATGTGAATATGTGATGCACCCATTGTGGCTGGCCCGCTTTAAGCGTTCGCGAATTCTCGCAAAGAAATGTTATGTTTTAATACACAGTTATGTACGCACGAATCGAAACGTTGGAAAATATATTTTTACCGTCCGAGCCGCGGTCGTCGGGACTCACGAAACACGGGGAAAAAAACCAAAAACAAAATTGCGGACGGTAAAATTCACAACAAACACCCGTTTTGGCGAAAGGCGCACCGCGAACGCGACCGAGACGAAAAATACGCTAAACGCCGAATATCGACCGTACGGTATAGTATTTATGCGACAAATAATTTGGTTTTACCCACGCGACCGCCGTGAGACGTGCGATTATTCGTCGATAATTACTATTACCACCACAAAAATCGTCGTGCCGGGCGACGGCGAATATGATACGAAACGACGACGATGTCAAAAAACGCACACTCGAAGCCTTTACGGGCTTGGATTAGACGTCGTCCGAGCCCCGACGGAATCGTTGAAAATCCGAAGTCGACGGCCATTACACTCGCGTAATGGATCGCGCACCGGACGCGACGGCGGCGGCGATACGATAGGAAAAATACGGGAAATACCGAATGCCGATGGTACGGTAATATTTAAGCGACGAAATAATTTGGTTGCGCCCACGCGACCGCCGTGAGACGTGCGATTATTCGTCGATAAATACTATTACCATCGATGCGAAACGAAATGTAGAAAACGTGAAACGAGATTATGGCGGTCGGCATAAAATCTCGAAACACGGACACGTTCGGAGAAGCCCTATAGACATTAGCGCGAATCGACGAAGACTGAAGCAACGGCGGAAGGGTAATCCCAGCGTCCCCCGAAACGGTTAAAAAAACGAACAGCCTATGAGAATTATTCACGAATCATGGAATGTGATTTTTTTCGTAACGGTTTTTTTGTTTACCGAGAATCGTTACCGCGGTATCCGGAGTCATCGTCCCGTCACGGCGGCCACGCGGCCACACGGCCATGCTAATATAGACCTCCTAGCGTCGCATTTCTCATTCGCTCGATCGAGTGGCCGTCGAATTCACTACTACTATACTCGCAATTTATCAGTTCCAACGCGCGTTGTGTAACGGTGGTTTAATAATAATATATAATAACTAATAAGTTTTGCATAACGCGTCGGTGGGTCGTACTTATATTTTACATCGATATAATATTATTATCACTAACCTCGGGCCGTCGTCGACTCCATTGACGACCGTTTTCATTCGGCGGGTCCGAAACATTTCACAACGGCAAACACACCACAGAACGATTATTCACTACTTGCGCGAACCACGATATTACCATAATTCGTTTGTTTTTGGCGGACGGTAAAATTCATAAGCCGTTTTGGCGAACGGCGACGACGTCAAAAAACACACTCGAAGCCTTTACCGGCTTGGGTTAGACGTCGTCCGAGCCTCGACGGACACGTTGAAAATCCGGAGGCGACGGCCATTACACTCGCGTAATGGATAGCGCACCGGACGCGACGGCGGCGATACGATAGGAAAAATACCGAATGTCGATGGTACGGTAGTATTTTAGCGACGAAATAATTTGGTTTTACCCACGCGACCGCCGTGAGACGTGCGATTATTCGTCGATAATTACTATTACCACCTCAAAAATCGTCGTGCCGGGCGACGGCGAATGTGATACGAAACGACGACGTCAAAAAACGCACACTCGAAGCCTCGGATTAGACGTCGTCCGAGCCCCGACGGAATCGTTGAAAATCCGAAGGCGACGGCCATTACACTCGCGTAATGGATCGCGCACCGGACGCGACACGATAAGAAAAATACGGAATGTCGATGGTACGGTAGTATTTTAACGACGAAATAATTTGGTTTTACCCACGCGACCGCCGTGAGACGTGCGATTATTCGTCGATAATTACTATTACCATGGCCGCGAAACGAAATTTTGAAACCGAGAAACGAGATTCGATGGCGGTCGGCATAAAATTCTCGAAACACGGACGGACCCGTTCGGAGAACCCCAAAGACATTAGCGCGCGAACCGACAAAGACTGAAGCAACGGAAGGGAATCCCAGCCGCCCCCGCGTAGGCCGAGACGGTTGAAACCAACAGCCAATGACAATTGTTCACGAATTCATGGAAAGCAATTTCTTTTTTAAAAGGTCGTTTTTTCAAACCACCTCCGTCCGGACGACCGCGACCGCGGTATCGAGTCGTCCCATCACACGGCGGCCACGCGGCCACACGGCCACGGCGCCGGAACGTTCACACTGTTCTTCACGCGCGCTGTCTCCCTTGCCTCCCTGTGAAAACCGCCACTGATCCGATGGAAAGTTTTTTTTAAACACTTTTCATAATTTAAAAATATTCATTTGAAATAATTTGTACACTTCTCTCTCTAAGGTTCTATAAATACCTTGTGAAAGATGAAAAATAATGGTACTCCTCGAGGAGATAACTCCTAATATTGTACAGTATCTTTGAAAACTATGTATCAAATAAAATCCTTTACATGTTTGAAAATATTTTTTTAAAAAATGCTACTTTGTTACAATTATTATATGACACAATGTTCGACTGATCAAAATATCAATGTAAAATAGATATAATATATAATAATAATAATAATAATAAAAACATTTATTTTTAAAAACATTTAATTATCAACATCTTTTTTTCGGGATATATTGTTGAGCATACATTGAAACATTTTCAAGATTATATCAATAAGAAATTTAAAATTTCTTCAGAATAACGATAAAAAATCTGAAGACTAAAGTAAGTACAAATTTTGTTTTTCCATATTATTAGTGTATGGAAACTGTATAAATGTATAAGGAATGTTCCTTTTTATGAGCAAATTAATTACCTTTTGCCAAAATATTATTGTAATTGTTTATGTATACCTAACCTTAAACATTATAAAAACAATTAATAATTCTTCAATGGTAAGCGGTTTGAAATTTTTACAAATAACAACCGTATAACAATGATATCACTTATATTTTAAATACATGACTCTTTAGCATTGTGTAAAAGTTTCTTGAAGTTTTTGTCATTATCATCAAGGCCAAGATCGGATGGCGTTCTGCCATTAACCATAGGTGAGTTCTGAATAAATAAACACAAAAATTAATTTTTTTTCAGATTTAAAATTAGGGTTAGGATGTTTAACACTTGATAATATTGAAATATGAGCACTTATTTACAACAAAATAGCAAAATATGCGCTAAAATAATAAACATTATGCAAAAAGTATAAAAACTAGGCAACTAATGAGATTTGTATTGTGAAAATTTCATCCATTAAATTAAAGTAACTGTCAGTGATTAGAATTTATTTTAAGATTTATCAAAAAAATAGATTTAAATGAAACTGTCACTTGACATTCATCTTCATGTATGTAGTCAATAAATATTAAATAAATGAATATAATTTGTAAGTTAATTTTTTTTGTATAGATCAAAATGGCAAAATGAAAACTAAAGTAAAGTTTTAAAGAACATCAAATATGTCTTTAAAATTCAAAGTATGCAGAAATATGCAGCTATTAGTAAAGTTGGAAAATATGCAAAATAAAAGTCAATATTTTTATTTTTAATTTTATTTCTAATATTTCTAGTTTTATTTAATGTATTTTTATTTAAATAAACATAACATAGTATCACGTTAGAAGTAACATGCAAAATCATAAACATCCTAACCCTACAGTGGTTATATTATTTTAGTTACATTTAAAAATAATAAAATACTTACAGATCTAGAAAACACCATGTCGTTTTCCACTGTTGACGACCTGGAGATTGTGTGACTGGATGGGGAATCACTCAACTCTGCAATATCATCATTATTGTGCTCTTAAACAAAACATATAAATAATATAATATGTTTATTCATAGTTTACAAACATTTAATGAAAATAGAAAAATGTTTATAATTTTTAATGAATCAAATTGTCAAAGTATGTTACGGAAATAGTAAGAAATTCAGACAATGTGCACAGTGTCTTAGCATTCTAGACAATATTTAGATTTTCTATTTTACTTGTAACATGTAAACACATATTTAAACAATTTGATTTATTGAAAATTACAAAACAAATAGTCCAAATTGTCCTATTTATTATTTAATAATGTTTAGTTAAATTTTTTTAAACATTGATTTACAGTAAATAAAATACCATTTTGTTTTATACATAATGAAAATGTATATTATTTTATTATTGAATATAACCGTGTCTGAGTTGGGACAAAACATTGTCAACATTTAAATAAAAGGTTGACTCAAAACACTAATTACCTATATTATCAACGATTTGTCCAACTGAATGACTATTTGATATGTGTGCGTGTAACCGTGTAGCCCAATGGTCGGTATTGTTGAGAATCATATCGCGTCGTTGGTAAAATAACATATATGCTGATGTAGTGACCAGAGAAGTATCAGGTATTGGAGTAACTTTAGTGTCATCAAAACTGTACCACTGTTTATCATATGGGTTTTTGCAAAATGCTAGAATTGAAATTATTATTATTTTTATACGTCATAATAAATAATATACATAATAAAGAAATAAAAACTTTTTATTTACCAGTATAATGACCACTATGAGGATCTGATCCGTGATGGTTACAAACAGCGTATAGATCATATAGGTTACGATCCTGTATTGAAGATAATCGGCGGGAAGCAGGTGGCTTCAATGGTACCCTTACGTCTCGACCTATAGCTAAATGTGGAGTCATATCAAAACTGAACAAAGGAAAATCAACAAGTACAGAAAGTTTTGTCGGTTGCCTGTAAATATAAATAAAAAATAAAATTAAAACAATAAGATTCAAACAATAAAATTATGTAATTTATATACCTGCTATTGTGCTGTCGCGATGATGGCAATGAAAGAGATTGTCTAAAGCGTTTTAAATGGACCACTAAAATGTCAGGTAAAGTCCATAATCCAAGTTTTTTAACAACTTCTTGTTTCAGATTGCACTGTGGACAATGCCATGCGTTTTCTGGTCCTAATACTTCTTCTTTAGTATACAACTAAATTAATGAAAATCAATAAAATTAAATATAATACTTGAAACAAAGTATAGGTAAGATATAGTTTAATGTGATCACATTAGTAGACATGTGTTTCGACTACGTTAGTGGTTGATTTTTATTGAATAAATCAAAAATCAAAACATTTTTCATTTTGCTCAAAATATACAATTTTTTTAAATCTGTATATTAATAATATACAATAATACACAATGTCTTATGAAATGAAATTTAGCATACATAATTTCAAAGATTTTTTCAGATAAATTATGAAGTAGTAACCACATTTAACTATACCCATACTGTATTATTAATCACAATAATTTAATGGATTAATATAATAAACAACTTTTTGTTAATGTACAAATAATTTAAAAAGAAATTTGAAGACAACTTACATCAAAACATTGTTCTAGCGTGATTGAAGTTTCTTTTTCAGAATTTAATTTTAGTTGTTTTACACTTGCGTGTTCTTCAACTTCTTCACAATGATCAGCGATTGTTCTAAATAATAATGATTGTTTTAATAATTATTAATAATCTCCTCATAGGGAGTATATTATGTTTACAGCTTGCCCAAGACCTTGTCAGTCACTCTCTTTATTCCTACGGGAAAACAATAGAATCTAGGATGTAATCCTATATCCTTTAGGTTAACAAACGACGGCAAGCATTGTCACCAAGGATATAATAACAATAAGGGCATAGTGATATCAATGGCTTCAAGGTATATGACACCCACCTATATACCACCAAAAATAAACTGAAAATATGGTGCTTTTCTAAATTTAGACTAAATAATTTATTTACATAAATAATAGCTTTTGTTTAATGGATATTAAAATAGTAATCAGTGATCATCAAGGAAAGAAGAAATGCGTCTCACATTCTTATATAGACTAGGTTTTGAAACTCTTCACTGACTGACAATTATGTTGTTTGACACCAAAAACTTAATATTACTTCATAATATTTACAAAGCTTGAACTATACGTTCAAAATATATAATACTTACGCTTCTTTTGCATGTAGACTCCATTCAAGGATTAATTTAACATGAGGTTGATCTCCAGACATGGCTAACGCTTGATCAATTGGATCAGTAAAAAGAGGTAATTCCACATTTGGATCTAAATACTGAGGTACTTCACTAGCATCAGATAACCTTATTCCAAACAATGGTATATCTTGTTCAGTAGTTAATATATCATCGTGTAACATCACTGCCATCTCTTTGAGTATAAGTTTTTGAAGATCTTTATATGATGTTTCACGACATATTTGCATAGTAAAGGCACTTCCAAATCTATTATGCATAACAATAATTAGAGAAAAATGTAAATAAAAATAATAGGAACAAATACCTTGAACACTGGTCTTCGACAACAAGAATATTAACCCAACATAATAATAAATAAGGTCCACTCTCATTACTGCAATCGTTTAGTTTTGGTAGTTCCAAACAGTATAAAGGATCCGATTCTTTGATCATAGATGCAGGCATAGAATCTAAGTAATAAAATGCAATATAATATTATAATATATATTAATAATTGTATAAATATATATACCACAAAATGTTCGATTGAAACCAATGTCAGTTATTTCAGTAATTAACATATGTTCTTGATATATACCAGTATATGACCATAATAACTCTCGAAATTCGGCTATACTGCTATCAATTGGAAGAGATAACCCAAGTTTAACCTGTAAAACAAATCATTTCGAAAATTATAAATTTTTGTTAACAGAAAATATGTATTTACTTATTACATATAGTAGTTTATATGGTACAAACGTACAAACAAAGCAATTAATTTAAATAAAAAAGTACACTATATACACCCAAAATTAATTCATAGTTAAATAATTTCCAGAGTTTTTAAAATTTTATATTGATAAGTATTTAAAAAAGTTCAATCATTATTATATTTTCAAGATGTTTGAAATTTTTTCCTATGACATTTAGTTTCTTTATGTTAATTAAAAACAGAATAATTATTATTCAATTTGAAAGAGTTAATATTTAATATTCAAAATTACTAATTGCTGATTAAAAATCAGATTAAAATTAAAATTTAGTGCTTATGAGTAAATTAATGGGGAAATATTTTACTAGGGAATAAATTATACAGTTTTCTTTTGAACATTAGATGCTTATAGATAAGATTATGTTTAATATTGGCAATGGATTCATCAAAGTTAAGTAGAAAGTATTTTTTATTCACATTTTATATTTAAACTATAGTTACAGTTTTAAAACAAAAAAAAGCATTAAGATAATTTGTACATTGAAAGATAATGTTATAAAAGATTTAGTAATAAAGTGAATAAATATTTCAAAACATTGGTCGGTCCATGTAAATAAATACATTTTACTTAACTAAACTAAAAATGTATAAGTTTACTTACATCTCTTGGTTGTTGTGAAGTATAAATAACAGTAACAAAAATAGGCATTGAATAACATTGTGGTACTGGTATGGATATACATAAAAACGGATCAAAAGTGTTGGACTGCCGCATACAACGCGGACAAGTTAGGGAGGATTTAAATTGTGCTTGAAATACATCATGTATAAAAGACTCATTGCAACGTATATGATTAGCAAGTGTCTCAGCAGCTACTTGTTCATCAGGTCGCCCAAAGGTATTCTAAAACAAATAAACAAAATAATAAGATAAATCATTTTAATAAACAATTTTCCAAATTAAACATCTTACCCTAATTGTTTTATATTTTTTTTTCGTAGCCGTGTTTAAATCTTCGTGAACCTTATCCAAAAGCCATAATAAGAACTCTTGTGCGTCATGTTGATTATTGCCTCTGTATTGAGTACCATATTTGTCTACAATTGCTTTAAATTGGTTTGACATGTCTGGGTCATATTTGCATAACCATATGGATTTCAATAATAACGCCAGCTGCTCTGTCATCTCACCACGTGTGCCATACTTTTTTGAATTCAACTTATTTCTTCGAGTTAGGTCCATTTTATATTGATCCATTACAAAGTACCTAATTTAAAATAAAATCATAATGTTTTTAAATATTTTATTTTACACTGTGGTTTTTAAACACAATTAATATATTAAAATTAAAACACTGAAATTTACCTTTCTAATAGGTTTCAAATATAATTCTTTAATTTCAATAGGAAAATAATATAATTACATTCCTAACAAAAAACATTTATTAAGTACATTATATCAATGATTTTATTTGCTTTTTTTTATATTTTTATTTAATTTAATTATATTTACTATTTATTATTAGGATATGTATTATCATGTGATTTGTATTAATAATTATAAATGAGTAAATACATTATAAACAGTAATGGATTTGTAATTTTTGTCTAGAATTTACTCGTCTGTAGGAGTAATATTTACATTTTGTTAAATAATTCCATTCTCTCTATAATGTGGGATAAAAAAACTCTCTACGTATTAAATTTGCTAATTATTAGTAGTTAGTAATTACTAATTAGCGATTACTATTGTTATTATTATTAGTTTATTTCTCCAAAAAGATAATGGCCCCCACTGAACAGGTTCGTGTGGGAGCCCAATTATAAAACAATTAATAACTATTATTTTTTTTTTTCTGTCATTGGTACTAGATATAATAGTACAAATTTATCCAAATAATAATTACGATTAGATTAACTAAATATATAAGTGAAAAAAACAACCACATTACTACGAGTCATCACGAAAGATTTTATGGTTTTCACGTAATAGATAAAAATTAAGATTGAATACTCATAAACAAACCATAATTCATTAAAAAATCCATTCAAAGATGAAACAAAAACATTTTTTAAATACAATAAATATTTTATTTCACTTTTTGTTTTGGTTATTTTTTTAAATTTAAAGGAATACATGGGTATAACAGTGATCTTTAGTATATTCATGGAGTATACGTTAAATCAGTCAATTAGTGTTAGGAACCTGTGTGAATTCCTCCCACAAAACATCAATGATCTGAATGATAATACATATCAATACTATTCCCAAGATATTGAATTTAAAATTTAAAATAAACAAGTTTAAAGTATTTATTTTAATTTTTCCTATAAATAGTAATTAATTTATGCATTTATGCGAACGATTCATTAGTTATTATACCTACTACAACTATGTAAAATTACAGTTTTCTATGATAACCAAAACTATGTTTAACAAAAAATATTGATATGAAATACGAGTATGAACTTATGAGTTATTTGTATTTCTATTGTTGAAAATTAAAATCAAATTTTAGCAATGTTGCCAAGCGTGCTAATTTTATACATTTCATTAAATATTTATTATCTTTAAAAAATGTTTTAATGAGTAGTACTTGAAAATTCAAATCTTACCTTTTAGTATCTTATTTTAAATTAGATAAATAAATGTAATAGTTGTTTTTTTTTTTTTTGTTTTGGTTAAAATGAATTGTTAGGCAAAAATGTAAGCTAGATTAGGTATAAAATTCAAATACTGACTGGGTTACGCCATCGTACAAACTGTAAAAACCTGTTTATGATGGGATGAAAGAAATTATTGATATTTTTTAATGATACCAATACAATTCAAGAATAATATTAATTATATGCATTATAGCTTCACATAGGTTCATAATTGTAATCATTATTATTTTAATGTAAGCCAAATAGAAATGCCATGATTTTAACTTTAAATCCTCAGAATAAACATTTTGACTTATTATTTTCAAGATTTAAATTCATATTTAAAATATCATGAGAATCAGATTTTTAATGTTTTAGTTAGGTACTCTAAAAGATTTAAAATTATAAAATATATAATAAGATTATTTAATCTAACAATTATTAATGTCAAATAAAATAATTATATTTAATACCCATTTAAGTATTTCTGGTACACCTATCTCATATAAATAATATAATTATGTTTATTTAAACTTTATATAACAAAGTACCCAAGACCAATTAAAAACTTATTAAGAATTATATGTAACTAGTACTTACAAACTAAAAAATGAATTACCTGGCTAGGACATCTGTATGACTTAGACACTGTAGTACAGCATTTATAAAGCACGTATTACCCTGGTTACGCAGGCCAACCACACCCGGGACCTTGTCGCCACTTAAAATCTTAGGGGTTTGATACGTGTTATCATTGTAGATGTCTGTGGATGATCGTGAAACATAAGCATCATACTTGGAACACAGATTACCCTTGTCTTGCTGTATGCCGAGGTAAGAGATTTTCTGCAGCATCTTTCCCAGCACCTTGTTCCAAGATGACGGTTTCCTCAGCATGGACATTTTTAACCTGGCATCGTCCACATCTCCGGGTTTCACATGCTTGTTACGAATGAGATCGCGCTTCAGCGAGAACGACCGCTTGAGTTTGGACGTCGGCGGATTGGCGTCCTCGTTACGAGTCATGTTGTGCAGCGCTTCGGCCGACGTACGTTTCTTCAGCAACGATATCTCGTCCATGTCAAAGCGCCACCGACCAGTTTTGGTAACATTAGAACAACGATACGAACGATTTATACATGCGTAAATATATAATATATAAATATTTATAAATTAAAAAAAAAAAAAAACAAAACAAAACAAAACTATTATAAAATTAAAAACAGAGACACAAATAACTTTGGGAAGAGCGGTTGAACACGCGAAATAGGAAGTCGGTTTAATTATGTACACGAGTTGGTCAGCTGGGACGCCGCGAACAGTCTTGTGAACGTCTGACGGACGGCGGACACGTCCGAACCGATCGAACGGCGCGTCGATTATTAAATTTATCGGATATCCGCAATATCTTTCAGCGCTGAAATATCAAAATAATAAACACAAAATTCCTACCCATGTATCATGTATTATCGTCTCGCCTGGAAAATTATCAACCTCGACGCTCGTTATCGAAAAAAAAACCTTCGAAAAACAGTGTTGCCGCGTGACTGATGTGACGGCGACGAAATATCTACCGCGGCCCCGATACGATTTTTTTCCTCATTAAATTTCATTATTTTATATATTATGTAGGTGAAATAATTAATTATTTATTTAAATTCAAAAAATAACGAACCGCACGACGGCACCGACGACGCACTGCGGTCTTCGCATTTTGCGGGTCCTTTCTTCGTTTGTCGTCGAATTGTTTTTTTCACTCGCCGCCGCGCCGGTGCACATGTTTTCAGATCCGGTGGTGTTCAAAAACCGTAGATTCCAATTTGTGTATGAATTTTTTAAACGCGGTAAATATTAACGGGTTTACTATATCGTAACGGCGCCTACAGAGCTGTAATAAACTGAATTATTAAAATAGTCGCCAAACAATCCTATTTATAGCATGGCTTATCCGCGTCCATTATAAAATCGATGATAATATACTTACTACACCACCGGGGTGGAAAACGACAGTATCAAAAGCGTAGGTAATTATTTTCCCGACTGCAAAGGGGTTTTGTTTTTTAAATTCATCATAATTGAAATTCTCTTCCAGCATTTATCATAACAAAACGTATAATAGAGTTCCTTTTTCTTCTTGTGATCGAGTAGCCCGTCAATTTTTTTTCGCGTCCCGAACAACACCTACTTACATAATAATCATATAAAATCGATTTCGAATGCGGGCAGCATAGCATAGACATTCGCAGCTGCCACTCGAACTTCGGTCTATGCATTTTATGCCAGAGAATATACAAAAACAACGCAACTTTACAATGCAACTATAGAGTGGAGAACACGCTCGTTGTCGAATTCAATATTCCAAACGACACATAGATATCGTACATATGGTTGTTATTTATTTCATAGTGTTCACATCATTCTTTATGAGGCTGACAGAACGCGTAAGTAAAATAAGTAATATGAGCTATAAAATCACGTGAAAACATTGGAAACTTTATCGGAAACGCGGACGAGAAAAAAAAAAAAAAAACCGAAACACCTCGGGCAAACAGTGTAGCCGTTTAACGGGACGTAAAATAATGCGGTTTTATTGTGTGTGAAAATGTACGGTTTTTTTTTTTTTTTTTTTTTTTTTTTTTTTTATCGAAAACAGTACGTCCGTGTATATTTTACCATTCTGCGCGACAGATCGAAAACGAGAAACGTTTCGGCGACGACACCGATCGGGCGAATATCAATTCCCAAGACACCGAAGACACATTCAAGTTCACAAAAAGTCAGATAATATTTCTCTAATTATAAAACCCATTGTTACGTCGTCCTTCCGGGCGCTAGCTGTTATTGATAACGAGTAGTTGATACGGGCGAACGATGACAATAAAAATAAAAAAAAAGGAAAATAAAATATTCCTCCTGCACACTTTGTCGTGACATAATATTTCGTCACAATTAATTTCGTCGTTTGCCCGTTTCACTTTGTTATATAGTATATCATAGTTTATTTGTGTGTGTGTGTGTTTTTTTTTAAATAGTCATACGTCGTCCAGTGTCCGTTCGTTCTGCGAACCACGACGGCCGCGTCGATCTTCTCATCGCGTCGTTGACTGCTGCGATCAGTATTTTCGAAAAGGCGTCAATCACACACCGATATCACGGTCAACAAAATGTTCAAATCGAATTTCGAAAAACTGCTCGGTACGTACAATGGTTTCGATCATCACTATCAGTTTATAATATCATTGTGCTTACATTTGGATCTGAACTTACAGACAAAGTCACGAGCAATTTGTTGTTGGAACCGGATTGGCCTTCAACACTAGAAATATGTGATACGATTCGACAGAAAGATGTTCAGTAAGAATATCCTGTTTATTATACTCACTGACAGTCATTTATTCATTCGTATATAAAATAAATAGAACGGTTGAAGCTATTTAATGATAACAGTTGACCCTGTTAAATGTTGTTTAGTAGGTGGTACTCAAATGTCTGAATAATTCATGCTATTGATTTTATAAATAATGAAATTAGATGTTTTTTTTTTTGATTGGATAAAAAAGTCAACAATAAAAGTAATAATTATTAATACTTAAATATATTAAATCACTTATATTATTCAACTTAAAAATAATATGTACCTATTAGTATTCAATTATTTATTTAAATTATCTAGTTAGAGTATTGTTATTATTGCTACAGGTCACTCAAACAAATTATTTTGCCCCATCTCATGTAAATCGTTTGATAATATATTATATTTATCCATTAATAAATTTAGAAAAAGAAAATTTTGATAGTATAATTAACTTGAAAAAGATTAAATATGCATATGTATCTGTCTATAATTCTATATTATTAGGCTTAGGGATTTGTAGCTCTTAAAAATACCCAAATGTGCACCAAAAAAATAGCCAAATATGTTCTAAAATATGCACCTAAAAATGACCAAATATACATTAAGATAATATAAAAATTAGGTATAACAAATATGTGGTAAAATTAAATATTTATTTTATTATTGGAACTTGAATTGAACTGCTCTATTATGCTTGTCAGTCCTTAGGTACTGGATAACATTAAAACGTTTGTCACTTCCAACTTTTATTTCACAAAATTTACAAAACAAAACACTACCGTCAGACCAAAATATGTCTTTAAATTCTGAAACATAACTTTTTAACTTTGACTTTTGTACTTCCGGCATTACAACAATTATTTTAAGTTTAATGGATAATAATCGAAGCTCACTGAACTGAACACTGAACTAATAATCGAAATTATTATATAACTATTATCGGTCAATATCGAGGGGGAGGGGGATACGGCCAATGTGGATCATCATATTTTCAAAAATTATTTCTACCTACACAAAAATTATAACGAGATATGAGTGATAGTTTGTAGACAGCATATTATTGGTAGCATTATACTGTAACAATATACTTAATTTTAGATAATTTTAAAAGTTTTTGAATTTCTGTTTTTTTTTTTTATATATTGACTTACTTATTGAATACTGTTTTTCAGACCAAAGTTTGCACTTAACTCTATTAAGAAAAAACTCTCAAGTCCTAATCCACACACAGCTATGTATAGTTTACTGGTGAGCATTTACTAAACTAATAATATTTTTTTTCAAAATTAATAATTCCTTTTTTTTTTAGGTTTTGGAATGCTGTGTTAAAAATTGTGGTCAATTAGTTCATGATGAAGTTGGAACTAAACTATTCATGGAACAAATGAGAGAAATTATAAAGACCACTCCACATGATAATGTAAAAAACAAATTACTCGAACTTTTACAGACTTGGGCATTTGCTTTTCGAGCTGTTCCTAAATATTGTGCAGTTCAGGTAACAATAATATTCTTGCATTTTGTACACTTGGGGCCATTATTATAATATACTAAATATCATGCTAGTTTAGCAGATACATTTAACAGCCAATTGGGTATTTTTGTTTATAAAAAAATTATAAATAAATCTGAATATATCAATAGCTTATTTATTTTTATTGATAAAATTAATGAAATTTAAACTTGCCGATTTCAGATCAAAAAATAAAAGTTAAAAAGACAAACATTGAAATACTAAATAGTTAATAAAATATATAATATATTATATTATAGTAAATTACACCTAATATTATATAAGAAAATAATGTAAATACATATAAAATAACTAATAAACATTGAACTCCATTTACTATCACCAGATAAAAATATCATCAACAGTAAACACTAAATGGTAATATAATTTGATATTATGAATCAATCCACAAATTACGATATAAATATTTAAATTACCATAAGTGTATCTTGTTTAATACTCTCTACTGTCATTATGATAATTATTATCAACTGACTGATTATGAACTTATGAAAATCGTCATTATGTTTCAAGTTATTTAATTGTTGTTTAACGTTAACAATAATATTGTAATAATGATCTGTTCTAAATTTGTCATCTAAAGTCTGCACTAAATTTATATATCTACTAACTTAAATACCAGTTAAATTAAATTCAACGGGATATTGTAACAATGGTCCTAATAAGAAAATCAAATGAATAAAATGTTATTATGTATTTAAGTTTGCTATTTGTAAAGTTAAAAACAAAACAAATTTGACAAATAGAAAGTACTAACTGTATATTTTTATAAATGTCTTTATACAAGCGTTTTCAACCGGAGGTACACGTACCCCTGGAGATATGTGAGAAGATATGAGGGGGTGCTTGAAAAAAAAAAGGATATGTAATGGTGGAATAAGTAAAATATGGTATATTTAAAATGGTTTGTTAATTGTGAAATAATTAATGATTCAATAATTTTTCCACTAAAATAAAATCTGTTTTTCATAATAATATTTTATAAGATAGTAACATTATAGGTGGCGGCACAGTCTATACATGACTTTATCTGATCGGGTGACGTAGCGCTGATTTTTACAATTTCGTTTGTGCATCTATTAAAAAGCCATTTACCAGATAAAACCACCACAGTCTGTTTGTTTGATATAAAAATCTAATAATTAATCCGTTTTTGGCTTTTAAAGTGTCAGTGTTCATTTATATTTCGCATTAATTTAATTTTTTTTTTTTTGACATTTTATAACATTTTCATAATGTGGTCAGTTAGTTGAAGGAAAACTATCGAATTAACCGAACCTATTCCAACTTATCAAGAAATATTTCATAATTTCTTATCTATCCTGTGTAGAAATTGACAAATTGACAGTCGGGGTACGTTCAGCAGTGGTGAGTGGTCAAGGGGTACGTAAATGAAAAAAGGTTGAGAAACGCTGTTTTATACCTATTGTATATGATATTTGTTTGATAACAAAATGAAATAATAATGAATATTTGTTGAATTAATTTTATTTTAATACATTGTTTTTATTATTTCAGGATACTGTTAACATAATGAAAGCTGAAGGTTATACTTTTCCAGCATTAAAAGAAAGTGATGCAATGTTTAGTTCAGACGTAGCTCCTGGTTGGGAAGATTCTGATTGTTGTCATCGATGCCGTGTTAAATTTGGAATGGTACAACGTAAAGTAAGTTATTTAAATATCGATTAATAAAAAGTAAAAAGGGTTAAGCAACACTTTTTTGGTACTTTCCAAGTCTATATAATAAATGGTCACTTATTCTATATTGACACTGAGCTTTGATTCTTATTAAAATATCGTGTTTGATGAAAATGAGGTATTTTTTATTTTGAATGTTTCCTAATTAGTTTGAGATTAATTATTTTAAAATTATGCCTTGTTAGTTTTAATATGATACATTTAATACATTTGTTTGTTGAAAATTCATACTCTTAAAACTGTTGACACCTCTCTTTACTGTACTCGACCATTTGTATAATATTAAATACGAGTAAGGTAATCTAAAAGACAAGTGCTTTTATCAAGAATTTGTTTGTATAACAATTTTTTTTCGATAAAACCCAATACATTTTTTTAAACTGAATAAAAATATAAGAATTAATAAATAATTTAAGTATATACATATATGAATAACATTGTCATTTAAGATTACAAATATTAAATATGTATAATTTCTATTTTTTGCTTTTGGGTTTAGATAAGCACTGTTTATCTATGTTTTCTGACCACACTCCAGTGGCTCTTATGCTCAAAAACTTAAACTGTTGTTATTTTGTAGTACCTTTGTTGCTTAACCTACTTAACTTTTACGAGTTGGAATTATTTTTTACAATAGCCAATTAACTAATATTTTTGTGGATATATATTTGTTTTATTAGCATCATTGTCGAGCTTGTGGACAAGTTTTCTGTGCTCAATGTTCATCACGCTCTTGTACGCTACCAAAATTTGGTATTGAAAAACCTGTGCGTGTTTGTGAAGCTTGCTTTGAAAAATCACACAAGTACAAAATTCAGTTTAATTTATCTAATTTAATATATTTTTTAAATTTTTTTTTTTTCAAATTAAATTATATTTAAAAGTTTTAAAAGTATTGATTATCGGTTGATCAATCTAATTATGTATGAGAGAAATATTATTTGCAGGCAAAATAATTAAAAACTATATTTTCAATAGCGAGTTTTGCAATTATAGAAAAAAACATGTATTCTGTGTTTCATGAATCGTAAAGATATCTTACTCCCATTTAACTGTATATGAAAAAATATGTAAAATCATAAAAATCCGACATCTACTTATCATATAAAAACGAAGAGGGAAATCTTTTAATGTAGTCAAATGTATTGTTCATTTTGTAAAAAAATTATTATTAATTATATTTTATTCATTTTTAGCTTCAAACACATAATATTATAATACCTGAAATTCTAACCCTTTTTATCTACTCAAATTGCATTCAAACATGTATAATCTGAATAAAAAAAAGAAGTTTAATTTCAAATTGATTACATACTTTTACATTTCAATGTCATACTTATTAATATTATTAAATTTCTATTTTATTTATTTATAGACCACAAGCGAACAAAGGATCAGAAGATTTACCAATAGAATACCTTACTAGTTCTTTAGCTCAACAAAATCAAGTATGTTGTATTTACATTTTTTACTGCTTTTATAATCTTTATAATTTGATGACCTCCGCCTTTGTACCGATTAGACAACACTTATTTCCAGAAATCAATCTGAAAATTGATGGTTGGACCAATTCTTTTATTCAAAAAAATGATAATAGACACTAAAGAAAAAATAGCATATATTAGAGTAAAATCTCAATATATTCATGACTATTTAATTTAGGATCTAAAAATGAAAAAGCTAAACACTTATAACTGGCATATGATTTACCTAAAGAATTATTTTCTTTAATTACGTAAAACAATTAATTACTATTTAATTAGTTTAGAATGAAATATTTATTATTTATTTTAACTTGCATTTTCTGATATTGATATGTCAAAACTATTGCGTTAAAATTATAACGTTATATTTTATATAACATATATTAAAATCATTTAAATACAAGTATATAATAATAAATTAATATAATATAATTTAGTAATAAAAATAAATGATTAAAGATTTTATTTCGGGTTTTATTATAACATTTTTTTTTTTTTATTATATATTTATTTATATTTTTATAGATTCCAGCAGCCAATAGAAAAACTGAAGAAGAATTAAGAGAAGATGAGGAATTACAATTAGCCTTAGCTTTATCCCAGTCTGAAGCAGAACAACAAAAAGTATTATTATTGAAAATAAAATAATTGATTAATTTTTGATTCTTTAACATGATATTTTTTTAATTTTCATCATGCTGAATTTTGAAAAATCATTTAATAAAAATGTATTTGGATTTTAATAATTTTTACTTTTCAACAGGTACCTTATATGAACTCAACTCCAGCTACTCGATTGTATTCTTCACCCCCAATAGTAAGATTATTAAATTTTAATACAATACTTTTAACATTCAGTAAATCAATTGCAATCTTGTTTCGCAGAAAGATGAAAAACTTGAAGTTGAAGAAGATGCAGAATTGGCGTGCTATTTAAATCGTTCATATTGGGAGAATCGAACTAAGCAGCAGCAGCAGCAACAACAACAACAACAACAACAACAACAACAACAACAGCAGCAGCAGCAACAAACGAAACCAGTTCAATTTAATTATGCTTCACCAAATGTATATTTACTATAAATTATGATATTTAATTAGCTATGTATGAACAAAATATTAATTTTAAAATTTCTATTTTTTTAATTAAGGCGAGTACTATTCAGTCACCAAATACTGTTATCAACCCAGCAGCTGTGAAAATTGAACCATCCGAAAACTCAGAAGAAATGGAATTGTTTATAACATCAGTAAAATCTCAGTTAGAAATTTTCGTTAATCGTATTAAATCAAATTTGAGTAGAGGTAGAACAGTAATTAATGGTGGTTCATTAGAAACATTCTATTCTAAGATTACACCAATGCATCAAAAATTATTGCAATATATTCAACAACAAGATGAAAAAAGATGTAAGTATCGAACAGATTTATCGGTTCATTATTTAATTATTTTTATTTTATATATTATAATGTAAAATATTAATATTACTGCAGTAATGAATGGTTTAGCTATATAATTGAAATAACTCCATTAAATATTTTTTAAATAAATATTGGATTTTAATTTAATGTATTATAGTATAGATAACATTTTAATATTTATTGAAGTTGTTTAAATTACATAGCTATAAAATTAATTATTGTAGTAATTATTATTTTATTCTAAATAAAATTATTTAGTAAAATCAAAAAGAAATAAGGTCAAGGGAAGAATTGCATGGTAAACCATACTTCTCTAAATAAGCAGATTATTTTATATTTCCCATAACTTATAAATTTGCTGACCTATGACTTAATGCTACAAGAACTTCTTGTGTTTGATGTTTTTAAATAATATTTTATGAATTTGGTATTTTCAATCATTTTAGTTATAAGGAAATAATATTGATAAGTTTTCAAGCTATAAAAAATTATAAATGTATGTAATCAATTATTATAAAAACGAATATTTCTAGTATACTTTGAAAGATTGCAAGACAAACTGGTTCAAGTTAAGGACACTCGTGCTGCATTGGATGCAATGAGAGACGACCATAAAGCGGCACTTCAACAAGAAGCAGCTTTTGCAGAACAACAGAGGCAAATACAATTAGCATTGAAATTAGATGTGTTGAGGCAGAGAAAACAGCAGTTTCAACAGGTAGTATTTATTTTTTTTAAATTAATGTAAACATCTCATTATTTAATTGGTTTTTTTCTAGTATCAACACCAATTGACACTTCAACAAGTGCAACAACAAGAACAAGAAATGGCCATGAGGATGGAACATCAAAGACAAAACTATCTTAGCAATACTATGTACGGCCCTAGTTCTTTACCAAGTGTACCGAGTGCATCTAATCCTTACATGTCACCTGGTCCTAGTAAGTAATAACATTTATATTTTTATTTATCTGTTATACATTTGTTTAGTGAAATAAGTGATTCTATAATTATTATTTGTTAATTAATTTGCTCGAGATTTCCTTTTGGGTTTATTTCAATTTATAATCATTACAATGTTATATAAATTTTATCGTTGGCGTTCAGAAATCGTTTACAGTTATTCACTATACTCAAATACATTAATGTAAAACGGGGTAATGCCAAAAGGAAGGAATGAGAGGTTTAAGTACGTTCTAGAAATGTTGAAAAAAGCTTTGTAACATTGTAATCTTATTTTGATTACTTAAAATAATAAATACTTGTCATTTTTTTTTTTAGTTATATAATAATACAATGTTTTCCCTACAGTAAATAGAAAAAGTACTGAATATTTTCACTAAGTTAACAAATCAAATCAAATTAATTAAATTCTCAAGAGATATTGGTTAATAAATAATATTCAAATATTTACTAAATCTTACATTTTGTATTATAATTTTTATTAATAAAAATAACTAAAATTTCTCAATTGCTCAGACATAGTAAAATACTTTTAGTAAATATTGTTTGCTCATTTGTTGTTCTACGAACAGAAAAATTAGACTGTAGCGTTTGTTGAGTCATAATGCTATGGAATTCTATTTTGATAATCATTAACTTAGAAAATGCACTGTCATTAGCTATAATTACTGAATACAAATGATATCATCGTCATTATTTGAATCAGAAGTTGAAGATTTTGTTTTGAAGAGGTGTATTATTAATATTTAATAGGAGTCGCAATTGATAATATAATAATGTCATATTTCTCAGGCCGTGCCTGTACAATATATTTCATAGGCGTGACATAATTAAAATAATGTTTACAATTTTCGAATTACCATTTCGTTTACTGATATTTAATTTATAGTCTAATTTATCCGTAATATCAATGTTTATTGGTATTTGAAATTTATTTCACGACGATATTAACAGTTAATTCTCATTTCAAGGTTTCGAATATACATATATTATTATTTATTTAAATTTACATTTTAATGCTCTTGCTATTGATTTTTTGATGTGATATAAACACATTAAAACACTAGCTGATATTCACTACATTATCTGTGTGATTTATTATAGATTCACTGATGACTTCTCAAATGCAAGAAAATGGTCTGAGGTATCCCCCCCAGTCGACAGAACCTGGCCATTTTCAACATATTTCTCAACCTCAAGGTATGCAGTATTCGACTAAAACAAATAACAAAGAAGTGCTCGTACTCTCATAGTCGAGTACTCGCTCGACTCTGTGAAAATGTCTAATAATATTATTTATTAACCGTACACGCGTGTCGCCTTTTAGGTTTTGTCGGGAGACATAATATGATACCTTCAAATACGAGTACAATTCCAATCAGTCAGCCGGTGAATTTACCTTCCAACGAGCCCAACAGTTTGGCACAAGGCAACCCGAACATTCCGCAGTCTATTTATCAGTCTCAAATAGCACCCATGACGGGACCGATAAATTCAGGGGTTCCCATTAGTTCGTCCATGAGTTCCATGCACCAACAGCCACTGTCCGTTGTCGGCCCTCTCGCCCAGTCCATGATGGCCAGCCACCAGCAACCTCCGATGTCGAACATGGTGCCGCAACATCAGCTCCCTGCAGCCGGACAGCAGCCAATGGTGGTGTCGTCCGGTCAACATCAGCAGCAACCGATGATGGGTCAGCTGCCGTACGGGGCGCCCGTGCACATGGGACAGTACGGCGCACAGCAAATACCTAGTCAACAAGTCAACCCTCAGCCGTCCGCCCCGAACCAAGTAGAACAACCCAAAGTGGAACAACCCCAGGTTGCCGAGTTGATCAGTTTCGATTGATCCGCCCCCCTTTGAATTGTTGTCCGCATTCCAACCATACAATTTTATCACATTTTTTTTTTTTTAACATTTTATTGAAAATTTAATATTATATTATTTTAACTTTGTGGGTATTTTATTATATTGTTTATTATATACAAAATACAAATATTATAAATATATATTATATGTATAAATAGTGCATTAAAATTAACATGGAAAAACAAATTTGTTAAGCTGCTAAACGATATTATTATTACTCGACAAACGCCCGCGCGCGCTTATCATCGTACACGTGATATTCAGGTATTCAGGGTTAATCATTAATAATTATTGTTGGTCGTGTTGGGGAGAAAAAAATCTTGTCGGCAACAACATATGGCATGATTATTGTACACACGTTTTTATCATTACGAATAAATAATAATAAAAAAAAAAATAAATAAAAATAAAGACAGAAAAAGTGTTTGTTTTAGTTTTCAGCCGTAGTAAGGGGTTCTGGTGTACGGAGTGCGGTTGTCCTCTTCTTTGATTTTTTGATAATAGCTGTAGGTCACCCACCACATGAACACGTAAAGGCCTGGAAAATATTATATCGTCGTCGGGTCAAAAGTTAGCGTAGTTTTTTTGTTTTTTTTGTTTTTTCGTTTTGGTTTTAAACACTTACAGACGCAAAGCATGCCGATCACTAGCACAGCGACGCTGGTGAAATAGAATTCGTGAATCAAGAAGTCGACGGTGGTGTATATCACAGATATGACTAGTCCGATACACAGCATGATCGTCAGCACTATCCAGGGAAGCATCAAGATTTTCTTTCTCTGCAACAACAGACGATTATTGTACTGTACTTACCTTTTGCCGTTTTCTCTCGCGTCACCGTTACTCACCATGAAAACGCCGGCCAACAGCAGAGAACATATCAGTATCGTCATCAGCAGATTAATGGCCACTATGATTTTCACTGAAAGAGTAGAGAAAATACTTCATTCGGACGGGTGCATAATAATAATTATTATTTCATACGTGTACATAGATTGGTCGTTTTACTCGTTTAACCGTATTTATTTTAAACCATAGATTTGACAAATCAATCAATCAATATTTTTAAGATTTGAGTAGGTGCGCCAGTCTTGGTCTACTTTCCATTACAAATCGAACAAAACCAACAGGTTTTCATATGAGTAATTTATTTTCAACCCTTAAATGCATATGACTGTTTTAAATTAAAAGACAAAAAAAAGTTTTTAAAATCAAATTTCGCGGCTTTGAATCTAAAGAAAAAATAATAAAAAAAATTGTATTAATCAATATTATATTTTAAAATCTATGGTAAAAATGATTGATTAGTTTGTTTATAACCTCATAGATAGCGCTACATGTTCCATATCGATAAATATAATAGTATAATATTAATATTGAAGGCCCCCGGCGCAATAACGAAATACGTCCAGAAATGTTCAAAAATTAGTTTTTTACATCAAAATTTTTGCAAAAAAATTCTCCATCAATCGGCGCAACAACCGAATACGTCCCGCGAACGTACTGTAAACATTATGGTAATTATTATTGTGTTTATTTTATTAAACAATTAAAGTTTGCCAATTATGTTATTATGCGAAATAGATAATGTATCAAGCAAGATCAACCAATATACCAAGATACTTCAACATTTAAATTTTTTTCTAATACACATTTAGAAAAAAAATGTTTTTTGTGTCTACTGAAAAATTGTAAATTTGGACGTATCTCGTTATTGCATCGGGGCCTTCAATTATTATAAAACGTGTTGCAAATATGCAACAATATTATGCGTTTAAGGGTTTTAATTTCTAGTTTTTATCCGCGAAATTTGTTTTGCTCAGTGTGACGATAAGCATAAATTGACACGTCAAAACGAGACGTTGACGGACGGATAGCAGATGCCTAGTCTAGTAATTCACAAAACGAATCGATTAGAGTATGAAAAAAAAAATTGATTTGAGTGAGAAAATTTCAACGATTTTCAACAGCATTAATATTATATTTCCGTTCGTTTCATTCGAATTTTTTTTATCGTAAACATATTTTTTTTTGCCAACTTCCTGTCGACCCCGAAGGCTTATATATTTATAGTTTCTATACCTATATTGGGTGGTGCAACTACACTGCAGGGGTGTAAGTATCATAGCTGCATTTATTTTTATTTTATTTTTATCAGAAGAGCGTTAAATTATTATTAGATGAAACGGGCGAAAGATTTAAATTCAGGGACTGGTTCGTGAAAAACTTGGTGATCTAGGTCCATCTCACCAGAATACATTTCATAGAAACCCTTGGCCGAATTTTATTCCACATATTATTATTAAAAACTATTTATGTCAAACGTGAAAATTAAAAAAAATACGTTTTACGCGTTTAGTACGGATATCGTTATTCTACAGACGAAAGTGGTATATTTATAGCACCTCGGTGGGACATTACGGTTAGTTAAAGAAAAAGTCAAACTTTGAAATCGTCCTGGTAAACATTGCGATCGAGTCGAGTGAACATCGTCGACGGATTTGCGAAGATTTCGCGACGAAAATCGCAAACTGTCGTCAACTAATTATTATTATAGTTGGTATTATCTATCTATTCTGTGTCGAAAATGTAAATTTGGACTTTTTGTTGTTGTTGAAGAAACGGGATTTTTTTTATCGATTCGCGTAAAACCGGTTTTTCGGTCGGCGAACCGAGACCCTGTGGGGGCGCCATCGCGTCAGTCGACGATCGAGCGTCGTCGGAGACGATTAGAAAGGAACGGAACACGAATGCGCAGGAGTTTGTTTACGCAGTCCACAGGTGTTGGTGGAAATCACTGACGCGACCTTACACGGCCGTCTATGGAATACCAGACGAACGTTTGGACTCACCGATGGATTTGGGCAGGAAGTCTACGACGATGGTCTGTATTTTGATG